>JANIJH010000009.1:15460645-15478164 GCA_024520975.1 Erythroxylum areolatum | reverse complement strand
CATATATACACATATACATATACATATATATGTATATATGCATATATATATACATATATACATATATATATGCATATATATATAAATATATACATGTATATATATATATTCATATTTCTTTCCTTTGTTATCTTTTTTATTATTTTTGCCACATTACAACTCTGGTCAAATTCCTTTTGATCTTTGCACAAATATATTTGAATAGTAGAGATTATATGTTTTTTAAGCATATGGTAAGTTTAGTTTCATAAGAAGATGATGAGTGTACCACGCCAAAATTTTGAACAATTGTATGATTAAGTGATATCATGTGATGAAATTGTCAAATTAAGGTATTTGTTCTTAGCGAAGGATGTAAAATAATGTTTGCATCATTTCTTTTCTTGTATTAAAGTTTTTTCAATTCACTTAACACTTGAATATGTATATCTCATGTTACCAACTATGAATTTAACTAATGAATATGAGTTTTTGTTTATAGGTTTTACTTAGCAAACTCTTAGGAAACTATAGCTCCTCCATTAAGGAGACCAAAGGGTTTAAAGGCTTATATATAGGCTAAATTCCACTATACACCTACAAAAGTGGAATCAATTCTTGTTTATTTAGTTGGGATTAGTTTAGTTAGCTAAGGTTAGCTAAGGTTTCTTGTTGTCAATTGATTGAGGACAAATAATAAGTTAAATATAGGCTAATTTGATAATTCTATATATTACATATTATTAGAGGTTAAATTAGTTATAATTTTGCACTTTTATAACATATTTTATATGGATTATACGATGTTTTCCTATGTTTAGTTTCTATCCCGTAGGTAACAAATTGATGGATAATTATTAAAATTAAGTGTAACCTTATCTAATGATGTCTAATTAAGGTGATTTTAAAGTCATTAAAAAGCTAACTTGAATGAAAACTAAAAGGCATAAAAAATTGAATCAAGTTTGAAGAGATCAATAAATGGAGAAGTTAGCAGAAAGACCTAATAAGTGTCGAACACACTAAAGAGATAGGTGCCTATCACTTGCGAGGTTGAAAAGGTTAAGAAAAAAAATACAAAACCAACATCAAATGAAGACTTGTAACTCGTGTTAAACTCGTCATATTTTTATGCAAAAAGTTACATAATAAAATAAATTCTTAATCATTATGACTAATTACTATAGATTTAATCTGTTGAATTATATGAAGGACAAGAGGTGAAGCAAATTTTGTGAGTTAGGAGACCAAACACCTAATATCTAGAGAACAAAATTATCCTAGACTATTGTGATAACAAACGATTAACTAAGCTTAATGAGTTTGATTAGGTTGAATTGTCCACTGAGAGTAGGTAATTTGCTGATTAAATATACTTGTATACCTTGAGAGAGGGCATAGATATTTTAGTTTAATTGTTATTTCAATATAAATAATTAATCTTACATAATAATTAGAATTTCACATAAGCGAACTCTGAAATCCAAATGTCTATTTTGTTTATTTCTCTTCACTATTTTAATTGTTACGCTTTTTTAGTTTTGGAAACTTAATTATTTTTCATTTAAATATTATTTCTTTGGTTTTATTTTTAACTAAGAATAATGAACATAGTATATAGTTCCTATAGGCTCAATATTCTAGATTATTTCAATTTTAATAACTTGCTACAATTGATTGTATAAAGAGGTTTGATTAAGTAATAATATAAGAAGTAATTATCTAAAAATTGATACTAGATTCTCTTTTGATAAATTATCTTGTTATTGATTCTCATAACTACCTATTTGTTTTATATTTTTAATCAAAATTCATCATAATCATTATCTTTTCTCCTACATACTACTGTATCACTTAATGACAAAAGGTGCACTTACCTTAGTTTTAGATAACATAATAGTAAGAAAAGACGTTATAATTAGATAGAGAATATAAAACACACATGTAAAACTACCACAACCTCTCCTAAAAATCCTTTGTTATTTCTAAACAAGGGATATTCAATGTTGTCCATAAATACCTTTATAAGTTCATACTTATTCTTTTCAATTAGTTTGATCTTATTGATGTGTGCCTCATTTTTTAGGTTTGTAATTCTATCCCAAAAAGATTTTTAAGGAAATTTGTATTAAAACTCTAAAACTTCATAACCCAAGTCCGTTATTATGAAAATTAATAGTAGCAAAGTCAACTAATTTGGTTTCACCTTAAAATTATACATTTTTCCTCTTTCATAGCATATAATAAGAGCAAATTTAAAGGTTCCACCAAGTCAATATTGAAACTTAACTATGAGGTTTATCAATATATGAAATAAAATTTAAATAACACATCATTTTTCAAAATAATATACATGTTATGAAAGCATGGAAACAAAGAAAACTATATTACATGCATACAAGACAATATAATTCTCTATATTATATTTAGTAATCACAAGATATTGTCACTAAAAAAAACTTGAACCATATAATTTGGAAATCATATTAGCATTTAGCAAAAAAAAAACCATAGAATTCACATCAAGGCCTTCACTAAAAGGAATATATTATAATCACAATATGAATACGTGTGCGTGTTTGTGTGTGCATAAAGCCTTAACCAGACATAAACAAATTCAATCACAAGATGAGTATGATATATGTTTTAAAAAGCATATTGATTTGTTAAATGTATCCCAATTGTCAACTTGATCTTTAAGGAAATAGATTTTCATTTATCATAAAAAAAGATGAAAAGCTTATTAATTTGTTATGTAATCATCATTAGGAAGTATATAGAAACAAACTAACAATTTTCATATACAATATGTTGTTGAATTGGCTAAGGGCTCTTGACATACATTTATGGTTGATCTAAATAATTACTGCTAAGCTATTATAACCTGATGTAGAGAGCTTAGTGTGGTGAAGACAAAACCCAATTTTGATAGCTAAAGAGGTGTGATAACTAAATAGGCAATTTTACAAGCATAGCATTTTATCCTAAACAAAGGCATATAATCACATGACCAAGTATTTAAACCAACGTTCTTATACTTCATTGATGTGAAAAATAATGACCTTGATTCAACTTAACTAACAAATTTAAGAAAAAGAAATATAAAGATTTGTGAAACTATAGTCTTATTGAAGTGTCACAGAAATAAAGGCAATATCGAGTCAACCGATTGTTAAATGTAAAGGAAGCTTTAACCTTAACACAAAATATCCTCAAATATTTAGAAGAAACATCAACAATCCCCATGTTTCTTTAAAAATTTAACATAATTTCAAAAAAATTTATTACAAATTAGTGAAACTCATATCACAATATACTTTTCTTTACAAATAAAATAAAAATAATCAAAGAAATGAGATTATTTTGAAAAGGTGAACTCTAAAAACAGAATTTTAAAGTAAATTAAATCACAAGAGATCTCAAGTCTTTAACTATAATAATAAATAATAATATATTTATTAGTCTGAAATGAAAATAAAATTATAATTTATTATGCAATAATACTAATAAATAAGATGATAAATTTATCATATTTTATAAGTAATTCATATTTATATTTTAATAAAAATTGATTCATTAGTTTTTATTGATAATATTGTTTAATTTTTGGTCACATTAGTCACTAGAGTACTTTTCTATCAGACTCAATACTAATGTCAATTAATTTTCTAGTCATATTATCTACTAGACCTAATGATAGTACTGAGTATTTTCGCCTATCTCATTGGGCAGTTAGCCTTAATATTACTTTTAGTAATATATTTATAGTAGATATTTTTCAATTTTATTAAGTGAAGATAAATTAAATTAATTGTTTATTATTTATATCCTATGTTATGAATAAAAATAAGAAATTGATAATCTTGTTTACTATTAACATTATATACTAAATAAAAGGCTTAATTTATTTCATCTTAAATTAACAAATATCATAATTATTAGTAAATATAATAGATTTAAATAAAGTAAATATTATATATTAAGTGTAATTGTAATTTTTATATAATTAATGATATCTAAATATTTTAAATCATAAAAAATAAAAATGTTATAACTTCTCTTCTTAATATTAAAAATAATCAAATTAAATGAGAAATTAATCTTCTTAGTTATTAGTACAATCATATAAAAATAACAACAACACTCAAGAAAAATTTCACTAAGATGCGAGGTTTGAGAAAGTCTAGTAGTACTTAACCTTATCCTTAACTAGTAGAAAGATTGTTTCTAAATGACCCACATGAATGAAGAAAAAATAAAATAAATAAATAATAATATTAATAATAGGGAAAATGAATCAAATAAAATAACTCTTAGATACAAATAATAGTAAAAATACAAAAAACTAAAAATGATACCAATAATAATAGAAAATAAGAAGAATCATATAGACATTAATAATCATAAACAAAATAATTATAACAATATTAATGACAATACTAAGGATCCTAATAATAAATAAAAATTTAATGAAAGAATTTATTATTATTATTATATTTATCTAATAAATATTATTATTTTATTAAAATATAAGATATATAAATAACTAGAATAAATTGTCATTAGTTAAAATATTTAATATAACTAATAATATGTAAATGTGATAAATTAATAAAATTATTTTATTTGACATATAATTTTTTGTGATCTCCTCACTTTCAGTCACTTTGTCATACAGCCCTTGTGAGCCAAAGCATTACCGGTCCTATTGATACTTACTAGATAATAAAACGAAAGCTCGTGTCGTAAGTCGCAACAGGTAAAAAGATTTTAAAATATAATTTTGTTAGAAAATGGAAAACCGTATGTTTTGGTGTATATGTTATATATAATCACTTTCTTGGGGATTAGTTAGAATTTTCCTCCCAAAAGCACCCCACGCAACAAGGAATTCAATACTAGATTCCACGATCGCCCACTTGAAGCTAAGAGAGCAGTTAGTACAAGGTGTCATATATTGCTCCGATTTAGGCCCTCTGGCTGTAATTACATTGTTTGTATTTTCTGGTCCTGTTCTGGTTGCATCTTTTCTCCTTGTTTTCTTTGTTTTGTTATAAAAAATATTAAATAATTTGTCCTCTTTAACTCTTCATATAGCAAAGTAAACACAATATATTTGACAATAAAATTTAGTAATAAAAAGTTCAAAGTAAACAGAGGAATATAATTATGTATGATGGAAATTTTTTTTATTTACTATACATCTTGAATTTTAAAATAGTTCAAAAGAAAAATAAACGTTTTTCTACTAGTTAGAAATAAAATTGTGTATTATTAGACCTTTCCGGACTTCACGTCTCAACAAGATTTCTAATGAATGTTATTGTTGTTCTTCAAAAGAGAAATAAATGTCATAATTTCATCAATTAACAAACTTGATAAATATCCTTTAATTTCAAATATAACATGGTTAAAAAGTTAGGGGTAAGATTGGATTTTTTAAAATCTGGTATCTCAACGAAATTTTTACTTGATGTTATTGTTGTTGTTCAAAAGAAAAATAAATGTCTTAATATCATCAATTAACAAACTTGATAAGTATGCTTTAATCTCAAATATAACACGGTTAAAAAAGATACAGCAGAACTGTTTTAAAGAATCAGGATACTAATTTGAAAACATTCAGAAAATGATCATTTACATGACTGTATTGTGTTGGCTTCCAAGAAATAGCAAAAAGATTAGTATTCGTAAATGTTGACTTATTATCATCTGTTACATAGTTCACAAGCACTAAATACAAGAAGAAAGTAGTCAAGTGAATGAGTGTAAAATGTAAAAATCTTTGCTGAGTTTACATGTTTGTGCTTGTAACTTTGCAATTATCGAGCTGCCATGAGGCAGGAATAGGGAGCCGCGCTGGCTCTAATATGTCCAAGGAACAAGTCCAACTCAATACAAAACAACTTTCCATGAATCTTATGAGAAAAAATTGTACGTGGGGTAAGTAGTCACCCCCACTTTCAACAATGCCTTTATAAACCTGATGTCGATTTCAACCCTTTGTCCAAGTCGCATTATTATATGTGCTTTCTGTCTCAAACGACTTGGGGGTTTCCTTTCTAGGCCAAAATCCAACCCCCATAAGACAACCAAAACAGGTACTCTCTCTGACCCTCGTCTTAAAATATAAAGTTAGGTGAAAACGGGATTCTACTTCAGCCTGCATTTATGGCCTTGAAATCGTAAGAGTTTGACAATAATTAGGTTTATAAGATGGACAAAGGTCTGAAGAAAATTAGACTAGGATAAACCATCTTATCCAACAACTCTTTGAAGAAACGGATGGACTAAAATCTTGATAATCAAAACAAAACATGGTAACGGCTATGAATTACTTCCATGAGTTTGTTGTTATACATAGTGGGGAAATTGATGAACCCTAAGATAAAGACAAGCCCTACACTAAAGGCTCTCCCTCTTAGTAAACGGTTAAGTCGCATCCACCACATCTCTCCTTCCAAAGGAAGACACTGCATGTGAGTGACGAATATTTATTTCACAGCGGCATCCAACACGGTAAAATAATAGTTTTAGAAGATGCAAAACAACAGAAACAAAAACAACAAAAACGACGTAACAACAAATCCTCTTTATACATCCAAACGCTCACAAATGTACCTATTGCATCTCATAATTTCCAGCTTCTTTTACCCTTTCGACATTTTCTCTTTGGCCCTTTCTTATCTTCTTCCGATACCCGCACACACTTTCCCACGAAACTCTGCTCGCTCTCTCTCTCTCTCTGTCACACGTCAATAACTTATTAAACAGCATACGAATTAACTTTTCCGTATCAGATATGATTTCCAACTAAAAGTCAAACAATTTAACCCAAAATTACGATTATCAATCGTAAATGTAATCACGGTCAATTTGTTATTACAATTATCCGCATTATAATCCACAACCAAAATAAAGTGAATAGGATTCTCTCTTTTATATATATATATTCAGTTCTCATTTTTCGATTTTCAGAACTTTTGTCAGCGACTAGCTTTTCTCCCAAAACCAAACATTGTCTGTGACCACCCCCTCTCTCTCTCAGGTCAACTCCCGTGAACTTTACGTTAACCTTCTCTCATCCACTGCTCTATCTACGCTAAATAGCTACACTCACACACCTCCTTCCGTCTCCCAATTTCTCACCAATCTCTCTCTCCCAACAACTGGCATTAGGGCTTTACAATCGACTTGCCGGACATGGGCTTCTTACAAGACAAAGAAAAGAAACCCAAGTTCTGCATAAACGACCACGTCGACCTTCTCATCGAGATTCTCAAAAGACTCGACGGTAGGTCACTATGCACCGCCGCCTGCGTCTGTCGACTCTGGTGCACCATTGCCCGCAACGACGCTCTATGGGAAGAGCTCTGCTTCCGTCACGTGACCCCTCCTCCTTCGTCCGGAGTCCGCCCCGTGGTGGTCGCACTCGGTGGGTACAAGCGGCTCTACATGGTGTGCGTGCGTCCCGTGTTGAGTCGACTCGGCGGCGGGGGTGGATGTCGACGAGTCGGGGACTCGGGCCGAATTAGGAGAGCCTGGACCCGGGACGAGTTGCAGCTCTCGCTTTCTTTGTTCTGTGTCGATTATTATGAGAGACTTGGGAGGCTCGGAAACGGCGACGCCTCGCCGTCGTCGCTTATGTTCCTTTGCAAGCCCGTGAACGTGTGACTTCTTCTGCAGCTTCAATTTTTTTAGGAAATATTTGTCATTCTTTTTGTTTTATTTAGTTGGGAACAATCTATTTTTAGTAATAATTTGCTTACTAACGTTCTAATTAAAGTTTTATGTCATGTTGTAGAAGAAACCAAATGGAGAAAATCATGACTTATTGTTCACAGCTGTATTGTTACTAATGCATGAAACATTTTAAAAGGGGTTGGGTCTGTTTGAAAAAAGTAATGCGGCAACTAATTAGAGGGCATTGATAATTTACGATATTAAAGAATTTAATAATACAACTAATTGTTAGTCGCTTAACTAGTCCTAAGTAAAATAGGAGACTCCATATTTGAAATAAGTTTGTAATTTCAAATCTTTTGTTCAACAAATTTGAACTTGCTTCACACAACCTGAATATTATCCGTCGGATGCATACTTCTATTGAATTACTAGTCAGCTTGTATCTTAATAGAGTTCTGTTTCGTGATTTGTAACAATTATACAAAATATAAGAAAGCTTAGTATGGTGAAGTAGTTTAACAATAAAAAAGGATTTGACATTATTTTTTTAAGTGAATAATATGTCACAATACTTACTCCATGACTAAACTATTCAGACCATGAGTAATTCTTATCTATAAATCCACTTTACGACTATGGTTCAATCTCAGCTTACACATAAATAATCATACTTCATTGCATTATTGTTTTCACAGCTTTCTTATAAACTATTAATCATATATTAAAAATAAACTCAGTTAATTCCGATTTTCTTTTATATCATGTTTAATCAAAATAAGCTCTTTAACTAATCCTAGATGTCGAACAACTTAGAACATGCTCTCTATATTTACTCAAATAGTCGTATTACGAATAAAGAAAACAAATCAATTTAGGTAATAACTACATAAACTTAGGTCATTTAACTTATATAACGTTATCCCTAATGATTCAATACTATTAGTTGCTACAAATGAATCCAAAACACAATTATTACGTATTGTATTTGAGATTATAACAACGGATTTATATAAAAACAATCTAACAGAAGATTCAAATCATCCTTACATAAATACCCAAATCAATAAACAAGAATAACATAAACAATCCCCAGAGAGAGAAAGATTCAACAATACAAAATGACAATATGTTCAAAAATGATCATCGACATTAATTTCACCTTCGAAACGGAAGAAGGAAGATTACGCCTCAATAGATCCCAAAAACGTAAGGTTTTTGCCCTTTCTTATGCTTTGAAAACGATTCTTCTCTTTTAGTCGCTCAAAAAGTCAATTTATAGTAAAAACTAGGTTTCTGGGCATATGCACGGTTGGGAGTACGACTGTGTATCCAATTGTGCATCATCAATAAAATGCTCATTTCGAAAAGATGCACGATTGTGCAAACCAAGAATTCTGCATTGCACGGTAGTGCATCTTGCACTGCATGGTGAATTCTTCATTTCTTGTATTTTATTGTCCCATCTTCACTTTAATCCATCTCCTTCTTATTTCACAAAAGCAAATGGATTTGAAATCAAGAGAATGATTAATCTGAGTGTGTTTTTAACTCATTTTAGATTTTGAGCTTTCAAGTTGTACACAAAACCAAATATGAACCAAAGTGAGATCCTTAAACATTTCATAGCATCAATCACGAAGTGTTAAATAGTAAATGTATAATCAATTAAGCACGTAAAACAACAAAATCAAAGTCATAAATCAAAATACTGACTCATTTTTCATATTTTCTAAGAATAGATGGTCATAAACTATATCAATAACTCAACATTCAATGCCTCTACTCATAACCAATCAACAATCATTCCCTTCAGAAACTGAACAATCTAAGGATAGACTTTGACAAAATATATTTAAATATGATAAATTTATGGATACATTCAAACACTATTCATGATCAAGGCATTCCACAACTATGCATATCATTCCATTTCTCCAGCATTAAGATTCACATATATAATCATAAATTAAAGGACTTTTCTAAGGTTGTAATGTAAAAAAAGATAAAGGTGAGATATATTTGGGTAATATAACATAAAAGTCATCAAAACTATTGAAGCAAGAAAAACAGTCAATGTAACATCAAGCGTAAAAACTAATATTCACTAAAAATTGGATACCATCAGTTATAATGAATGCAAAAACTATGTTTTTCACAGCTCAGATTCAAGCTCTCATACCACAACCCTTAAGAAGTATAAGGAATCAATCATACAGTCAATGACAAACAATATATTATAACCATAAGCAGTGATCTTTCAAAACAACATCTACCTTATATGCATTATACTTAAATCACCCAATCCATACAACTTTATGAAAAGAAACTAATCATGAATAATTTGACAAAACAATTGCATTTCCATTGTGATACTTTTATTTAAACATATATATTTTCTTCTTTTTTCTCTTTTTATCTCCTTTTTATAAAAGATTGCAAAAAGCTATATCAACGTTGGAATTCATTGACAAGACTTAAAATGACATTTTGACAATTACAACTAACCTAAATATAGGCACACCCTTACACTTATACTTTTGTGCATCCATAAACAACAATAATCATAATGCTCCACTAGCTTTATAGCTTAGGTAGGACATCTAGTTAGGTTTAAGGAATGTAATGATGTTAACACAAAAAGAAAAGGCAAATAAAGCTCAATGAGGCTTATCAAAAGAAAAAATCATATTAATAGGTAGGTTGTTTGGCTAATGTAGCTTATGAAATAAAGAATGCCTATATCATTTCCATATTAACTCATGTGATAAAAATGTAGTCTTGAATAAAAAATCAAAGCAAAGTTAGGATACACTTGTTATGAAGGTCACACATAAACAAAAGACAATGAGATTGATGTGCATGTGTCAGTCTATAAAGGCTCAAAATCTCACTGAATTGTGTCGATCACTAGTCACTACTCTTCTAAAGATAATATATATTGACTAATCACAAGAATAAAAGTAAATGCTCAAGTTGCCATGAATTTTTCTAGTTAATTCACTATTTAATTATAACTATATTACATCTTTGGAACATGGCGATGCGTTACATAATCCGAATGGCATCCTTCAGTGGGAAAACATACCGAATGGGCATGTAAATGTGGTCTTCTTTTGATTTTAGTGCGATTGAGACTTGAAGATAACCTAAAAGGCCATCTAAAAAGCAATAATAGTCATAACCGACCAATCTCTCAAGGATCTGATCAATAAAAGGAAGGAAAAAGTGGTCTTTATGAGTACAAAATTTAACTTTCTATAATCAATATATACTTACCACTTGATTTACACTCTGGTGGGAACTAACTCACCTTTTTGGTTTATCACAACGGTGATTCCAGACTTCTTTAGAGCCACCTGGACGGGACTTACCCACTTACTGTCAGAAATCAGGTAAATAACCCCAGCATCGAGAAGCTTCAACGCCTCCTTCTTCACAACTTCCATCATTGGAAGATTCATCCTATGCTAAGCTGGCTTTGTGGATTTTGCATCCTCCTTCAACAAAATGTGGTGTATGCATATGGAAGGGCTTATCCCTTGGATATCTATGATAGTCCACTAGATGACCTTCTTATGCTCTCAGCATTCAAACCAGCCTCTCCTTTTGAATTGAAGTCAACTCTGTTGAAATGATAATTGGGAGAGTCTGCTTATCTCCTGGATAGGCATACTTCAGATGTATAGGAAGTGGCTTCAATTCCAATTTTGGTGCCTACACATCAGAAGGAAACAACTTCTGGTGAGCTTCAGGTAGTTGTATAGAAGCCAAATCATACATTTTTGGAGAGCTTTCCAATGAGTCCAAGGTGACTGTCATTTCCATAAGCTCTTCTCCCATCTCAATATCAATGTTGGCTTCTACTTCCATATCCTCAGTTAAAATCATTTCCAAATGATCCCTGCAACTTAATTTAAACATTTCCTGCACCAAAGGATCAATCACTTCAACAAAAAAAAAAACGTAATGATCATCAGGAGGGTGTTTCATGGCATCAAAAATATTGAAATGATTCACTTTCCCATCAAATTCCACTGTGAGGGTTCCCTCATGAACATCTATCTTAATTTGAAATGTATTAAGAAACGGTCTCTTTAACAAGATAGGTATTGGATTGCATAAGGTGTCATTATTTATATCCATAACATAGAAATCTGTAAGAAATACTACCTTATTTACCTACACCAAAATATCCTCAATCAAACCATCAAGATAAGTATTAGTATGGTCAGCTAGTTGTATGATTACACTTGGTTCTTTCGATGGACCCAAATACAAAGAAATATAAGTTGAATGAGGCATCACGTTAATAAAAGCACCAAAATCTAACATAGCTCTATTAATAACATTATTACCAATTTTGCAAGGAATAGTAAACATACCTAAATCCCGGCATTTTGGCTGCATCTTCTTATGAATATCACCGACACTTTCTCACCCAACATCACTTTCTCATCACTCCTCAGTTTCCTCTTATATGTACGTAGTTGTTTAAGGAATTTGGCATACCTTAGTACTTGCTTGATTGCCTCGAGAAAAGGTATATTGACTTCCACCTTTTGGAAAGTCTCCAATATCTCTTTGTCCTTCTCCTCCTTATTTGGTCTTGTCAATCTACTCTAAAAAGGACGAGGGTTAGTTTTAATAATATTTGGACTTTCAAAATTTACCTTTGCACTCGATGACAGATTTTCTTGCTTTTCCAATTCCTTCTCAATCTCTTCCTTGGTAGCAATCTTTGATGGGGTTCTCTTGGGACCCTCAATCTTCTTTCTGTCCCTCAAGGTTATGACACTGACATTCTTTGGGTTCACCTTAGGTTGTGATGGTAACTTTTCTCTAATTTAGATTCGATACGGTTTATCCTCACTGCCATCTGACCCATTTAATTTTCCAAATTTTGTATGCTCTATTTTATCTCTTATTAGAACTGTTGCAACTGATGCTGCAAGTTCTGTTGAAATTAAAGATTGTTAGTAGTAAGAGTTTTTATCAATTCTTCCATAGAATTACCTGAACTGGAAGAATGGGCTCCTTGTGCTCCTTGTGCCCTTAGTTGAAATTATTGTGCTCCTTGCGATCGATTTTGGAAGTAATTTTACTGCCTATTCCCTCCATAACTCAAGTTGGGATGGTCCTTCTAGCCTGGGTTATACGTCTATGAGTATGGATTATATTGATCCGGCAAGTTTCCTCCTGTAGCATTCATGTACTCCATACTTCCTTATTGTAATGTCGGGCACTCATCAGTTTGAACATATTCCAATCACTTTCATTTGTTCCTGTTCAACTACAATCTGTCTCACAAAAGATATTAGTTCATCTAAATGATGTTCAATGGATGAAGTATTTACCTCGTTCACTCATCGAGCATCGTTGCAAGTGCTGAATTGTTGGGTGTTAGCAGCCATCTGCTCAAATAATATCGTGGCTTCAATGGTAGTCTTTTTGCAAAGTTCCCCACCACTCACTGCATCAACCAAACTCCTCTCCATCGATAACAGTCCTTAATAGAAATATTGGATGAGAAGTTGCTCTGATATGTTGTGGTGCGGACAATTGGCACATAACTTCTTGAACTGCTCCCAATACTCGTAAAGAGATTCTCCATTATACTGCTTGATGCCATATATATCCTTCCAAATAATTGTCATCTTTGAGGCTAGAAAATATTTCTCTAAGAATAGTCTTTTCATCTCTAACCAAGTATTTATGGTCCCTGCTGGTAAATTAGACAAATCTTTTACTGCATCTTTGAGTAAGAACGAGAAGGCTCTCAATATGATCTTCTTGTTTGTCACCCCAGGAGGCTTCATCCACAAAACAAGTAATTGATTATGTGTCATAACTACCAAATGAGATTAGGACTTTAATAAAGTATTTGGTTAATTCCATTATTTTATTTGAATAAGAGCCCTCACTATTACTCGGAAAGATTACTTTAATCTCTCTATTAGGCTAGGATCCCATTCAAATTTAGTTAATATTGAGTTTTCTCAACAAACTAACAAAACTTAAATTAGATAATAACTTTATTGATCACATCTTATGTAACCTCTAGATTTGTCACCTATGTGACTCCTAGATTTGTTAGGTGACAACTCTTGCCAAAATATATCTTATATGTTATTCCTAACCTTGCCTCTAAATTCATATGATAAGTTTGCTCATCCAAATCACAAAAATTTAGTTAATTAGGACCCATTATAATAACACTAAACATATTCGTGTTAAAACGACCTTAATTTTGCTCAAAAGCCTAACAATAAACAAAATTCTAGTTTATTTTTATAATTGTTAAAAATCAAGTTCAAAACATGTATTTAATATTTGTAATGAGGGATTTAATTTTATTCATCTCATCCAATACAAAATTATATGTAATAATATCACATACATAAAACATGCAGTTTAAGCTATATATATATATATATATATATATATATATACTCATAATCAAATTATATGTATAAAACATCAAGCTTTATTTCATTTTAGTTTATTGATCTTCATAATCTAAAATAATATTTCCAACTCCTTGAAAAGATTAAATAAAATTAAACTTATTAATTCACAAATAAATTAAACTCTTATTCAAAATAGAAATTTAATTTGATTCGAAAACAATTTTCATATTTAATTGAAAACTATTTCTAATTATCTTGACCTGTTTAACAAAATTAATTAAAAATTTTGGATAAATTATACTTCTTTTTTTTTGAAATTTGAAAGTAATTCATTAATAGCCCAATAATGAGCAGCAAAGGACAATGTACAAATACAAGGATCATCGAAGTGTACTACATAAACTATCTAAGCTCGAGTTATAATTAAAACAACATATA
The DNA here is from genome assembly GCA_024520975.1 of Erythroxylum areolatum. Classification (NCBI taxonomy): domain Eukaryota; kingdom Viridiplantae; phylum Streptophyta; class Magnoliopsida; order Malpighiales; family Erythroxylaceae; genus Erythroxylum; species Erythroxylum areolatum. The sequence continues at coordinate 15,463,654 of JANIJH010000009.1, read as the reverse complement.
AAGATAATTATCATTCCAAACTCCATCTTCTTTTCATCGAGGGACTTAATTCTCCAACAGGCTTATGGGCTAATAGAATTTCTCTAAAGATTCTCCTCATTATTATTTAGAAAAACTCCTTTTTAAAAATTCAACAAGCAATTAATTCTAATTCAGTTAAAAAATTATTTCTAATCTAATTAGAAATTATTTTTAATTAGAAAAGTATTTTCTAATATATAAATAAATCTAATTTCAAAATTAAATAAAACACTTTTAAATTTAATTAAGAATGTCATTTTATATTATTTATTTAGAGATTAATTTCTTAATTAATCAGGAAATATTTTTAATATACTAGAACACTATTTTCAAAAATATTAGGAAAATTTTTTCTTAATTAATAAATGAAAAGACTTTTTAAATTTTAATCAAGAAAAATACATTTTCTAATGAATAAAAAACTTATTATTCATAAATTAAGAAATAATTCAAAATAAATTGAATAATAATTCTCTAAAACAAGTAAAATCAATAAATCTAATTTATTTTAGTGAAATTGAAATAAATAAATTTAATTAAGAAACAAATTTCTTAATTATTTAAGAACATATTTTTTTAATTTTAAAGAGTCTAATTAATTATTTTAATCTAATTGAAACTAATTAATTTTAATTTTGGAAACAATTTTTCTAAAATTAATTAGGAATTAATAAATTATTATTTTCAATCTATTAAGAAAAATAATTACTTATTTAGATATTGAATATTTTAAATTTTAAAACAATTTTGAATTATGTTTGACATTTGGATTAAAATAAGAAGACATTGCTCCATATTTAAAATAACTTAATTTAGTCTTAAGGTTGCTTTAATATAAAAACTTAATAAGTTAACATTTTTTCTAGTTTAAGTTACGCTTAAACTTGTATTCAAAAAATGGCTATCTTAATTTTAGAGATAATTTACTCCAACAGCCAAACAACCCTTGTTAGGCCTGATATCCATGTCGCCAAGCAATGCTTATTCCACGCCCAGAATAAGCCTAACATTACGTCCAAACAGCCTATTCATCTTAAAAAACCATAGATTTCATATCACAAAATAAACCCTAAAACCCCAACTAAGGCTGCAGCTGCCACCACCCCTGGTCCTGGTGGTGTCGCCAGCTGCTCTTCGCCCACGCTTCTGAGGCTCATTGCTGCTACCACCCCACTAACGCCTCCTTCTCGCAGCTGAAAATGCCAATTACACAAGCACAACCTCTGGTGACGCTTCAGCGGCACAAATCACCACTAGTGGGTGACCCACCAGCACTGCCAACGTCGTGTCTTTACCACACGTCTTCTCCAGACACGATACACTGACGTTGTTGGTGCTCACAACCGATGCATCTGCCACCTTCATGCCTGCAGCTTGCGATTCCTCTTATTGCTGACGCTCCATCGCCAGCCACCGCAAGGAGCTTCTTTTCTATCAACCCTAAAAACCACAAAACTAACGCACGAAACCCAAAACACAGCCAAATTGCAGGCATTGTAAAAAGTAAAGTTGGTGTTTTCTAAGACCGACGAAGCTGGGTGTAAGTTTCCAAGCTTTGAAATAAGAACTCTAGAATAATTCGTTTACTATGCTTAAATTTCGAAATTTGGATAAATAACAATCATATATTTTAACGGGCTTATAGAATTAAAATGAGCTCGAACATCAACATAGGGAAGTTAATTAAGGATTCAATCTCCTATAATAAAATAATTATGAAATTTTTTATTTAATTTTTTGAGCTTGAATATCAATATAGGAAAATTAAGTAAGAATTTAATTTTATAAATAGTAAAATAATTACAAAATTTTTTGTATTTAATTTTTTAAAAATTAAAATCACTAAAATTTTATAAAATAATTAACAATTGAAATATAATATAATAAAATTTTTATTTGTATCTTATTTTAAAGTTTTATGTTTCTTATTATATCATTTTTTTTCAACAAAGTAGTAATTGATCCAACTATGACCTAAGAGTCCTTATATTCTTCCACTATCCGTAACTTACAAAACTCAATTATGAGAATTGTCCACTTATAATGAAGGTCATTTTCAGTTTACAAGATGTACTCAATAAAGATTATGAATCTTAGGACGCAGATGAGTTGGTAAGAGGCTCTCTTGGCTTAAGTGAGATTACGAGTTCAAACCGTCTTCATGTACGTAGCTGTTTAAAACTTGAGGCTAGAGCTTTGCATATCGCAAAGGACCTATCCGGCTCGAGCGGTGATTAGTTTAGGTGTGAATGGTTTAAAGGTATCTTCCCATAATTGGGACCCTTCTAGAACACCTCGTGGGCAACAAAAAAAAAGATTATGCAAAGCCTTGAGATGAGGAAAGCTTGATTAAGTCTTATATTCAGATTGGTTTGGTTCAACAGCTAGAATTGATAAAGAATATGATAGTTATTTTTAAAAATAAAAAGATGAGAAATAGAATATAATGAGTATTATTTTGTTTGGTTTATTGTTAAAAAAATTTTATATTAAATATTTGGTTTGAAAATATAAATTTGAAATTACAAAGGAATAATTAACAAAAAGACCAAAATATTTATTATAGTCGTAACTAACATCATTATTATTATTATTATCATCATCGTCGTCGTCATCATCATCATTATTATTAATTTTCTTATTATTATTATTATTAGTGATTTAATTTATTCTCATTATTATTCTTAATTTATTATTATTATTAATTAATTAAATTGCTTATTATTATTAATTTTTTCTTCTTATTATTATTAAATTCTGGTTCAGTCAGATTCTGACAAGGCTGCACGTTGCCGTTTGGATCCATGAACTTGACTGTCTCTAACAAAAGTTCTTGCAAAACAAAGCAAGGCACACCGGGGTTGTTCACCGGCAGGCCCCTCCGACGCTCAAGTTAGTCTTTTTGATGAGAGTTTGATAGCTATGAATATAGAAACTAGGGTTCTGATCACGTACCCGTATCATGGCGAAACTATACCTTATATATGG
>JANIJH010000009.1:15275979-15293699 GCA_024520975.1 Erythroxylum areolatum | reverse complement strand
TAAAATTTCGTAAGTCTCCTCTCTATGGTGATTTCGGTGATATGCCTTAGGAAACAACTTTCTAACTTAATAACCTATGCTAAAACGACGTAGTTTCATTTATTCTTCTATTTCCTTAACAATTTTGTAGCTTCCTTCTTCAACTTACACGATTACTACATAATTCTCCATTCTTTTCTCCTTTAATTGCAAATTTCGTGGACCTTAGCCCAAATGCTCCCTTTCTACTTCAATTAAATAACCTTTAAAAGGGCTAAAAGCCCACTTTATTTACCTTAAGCCTTACAAACCTAAGCAAACTTCCTAATTTATCCTAACTCCATCTTAAGTCTTTAAATTCTAACAATTTATCAAATTTCAAATTTTAACTAAATCCCTCCAATTAATTTCTATTAACTCCCAAATTAATCTAGCTAAAAGGAATTATCAATCTAAACCTCAAAATGAAAATAAATCATGCTTAATGCGAATCGGGGCCCAACACTCGACCTGAGGTAGCTTAGGCCAAACTTGCCCTGCTTGTGTCCCATACCATTTTGACCGGGCTAGACCCATTGACTACGGGCTAGGTCGGGTAATTTTTTACATCCATAATTGGACTAAAGAATGTTGTGCATTTTGTTACAAATAATACAACTAATTATGTATAAGATGGATACTTATTACAATCAAAGTATGGGCATATTTTATTGGTCTTTATATGCTACTTATTGTATAAATCTTATTTTAAAAGATATTTATGGTAGGGATCATATTTTTAGTCTTGCTTCATGTATATCTAAGATCATAATTTTTATGTATAATCCTATCCCATTTTTTGTCTTGGTTAAGAAAGCAAGAAGACTGGGTTAAGATCGTGCATCTTGCTACTACTAGGTTTGCTACTATATTTATTATTTTGAAAAGTGTTTATGAACATAAACAACTACTTCAAAATTTAGTGACAAGTAAACATTTTTCATTACATAAGTTATCAAAGAGTGAGAAAAGACAAGAAGTTTGTGTCATTATTTCAGATACTAAATTTTGAAATGCTTGCTTGATTACTGTAAAGATTATGACTCTGCTTATTAGGTTGTTGAGGATTCTTGACTCAAATGAGAAGTCATATTTGGAGTATATATATGATGGTATGTATAGAGCTTACAAAATAATTATAAATCTTTTGAAAGGGAACGAAAAATTGTACAAGCCTTATATAGATATTCTTGACCAACAATGAGACAAGCATCGTACGTAAAGGATCCACTTAGCAACTTATTTTCTCAATCCTTATTGCTTACATAGTGGAGATGCATGTACAAATAATATTATGGACGGTATGTTTGATGTGATTAAATGTAAAAATATTTCTCTATTGAAGAGTAATCATAAGTGACAAATGAGTGAAGCTTTAAAGAGCTTTGATAGATTATCAGGAAAGAGAGAATTTATGATGAAAAAATGCAGCCTAGTAAGTTTGTATACTTTTAATTATTCTTTACTTATTAATAATATATATTTTATTTTCATAACTATTAATTTAAAATACAGATGAATGGTGAATATTATTCGGCAAAAGTGTTCCAACATTAAAAAAACTCTCTATTAGACTACTTAGTTAAACAACCTTTACATTAAGTTGTAAACGTAATTGAAGTGTTTTTGAACGTATTCATATAAAGAAACGAAATCGTTTAGAACATCAAAGATTTAATGACCTTGTTTATAATTTGTTTATTAGATAATAATAGACAGTGGTGTATTTTTAATTTTAATAAAATATTTTATTTTTACTTAATCTTATATTTTTATTTATTATATACCAATTTTATAGAGGTTTAATATCGCTTAAATCATTAAACCTTAAACCTTTCTTTTGACCGGTTTAATGTCCAATCCGGTTTTCAAAATATTGATAATTTCAACTCCTGTACTCAAATTCTTTAACAATTTAGTTTACATTACAATTATTTAATGACTAGATTTCACAAGAAAAATAAATAGTATTGATTGAGATCAAAAATGTTTATAATGGGATTTTAGGTATTGTACAGTAATGAATGAATTTAAAAACTAGTTAGGAATTTGAAGTGTAATTTAATAAGATTTAAAATTCATAAAGTGCACTAAAGTTATATAATTTTTCTATTTCAATTTAATGTTTTTTAATTGTAATTTAATAAGATTTAAAATTCATGAAGTATTTTCCATTTTCTCAACTTTCCAAAGTTTAGAATATCATAAAACATTATTTGAATGTTCATTATTGTTGGACATTTGAATGTATTTAGTGTAATATACTACAGTATATTTTATTATAAATCAAACATAACATAACAGTTAATTCTTTTTTAGTGCATCCGTTAGTGTACCCTACCAATCCTAAATCTAACCATAATAATTTTATCACATTACGGTCGATTTTGTAGAAATAAGAAAAATAAATAAATTTAAAAAATAAATACGTGCAATACGCACCCATTGCAGTATAGCAATCCACCATTAAATACTATTAACACCGTTTACTTCTACCAAAAATTATCGTTTTATTTTTTAATTTCTCCACATTCGTGATCGGCGATCGACGGGAACCTCCTAGTCCCTGGCCGCCGATTGACCCAAAATTTCCGACCCGAACCTTGGCCCTGTCACACTGGTTTTTACTTTCTTTGGTCGTTCTTTCTCTCTCCCTCCCTCTTTTCTATTAGAGAAAAGATAAAAGTTAGTATATGTTATTGCTGGGTGTGGAAGTTTAGCAGTTCACTTAGATTCGCAAAGTCGGTTCACTATCTCGGTTTTCTCGAGCTCTCAAGTACACGTGGCGATCTGGGTCTTGCTTCACTTCCACCTTGCATGCTTAAATCTCAGTGAGTTCTTTGTCCCTTTTATCTGTGGTACGGAACTTTATTTATTTTGTCAAGTTATTAGTGCTGTTGTTCGTGCACTTGGATGTTTCTTTAACCCTTACTTTCAGTGGAGGGGGTTTTGAGTTAATTATATTGCTAACCTAGGGTTTGTTGAGTTTCGATCTATGTGCATTTGCGTGAACTGATAATTTACGACAATTGGGGCTTCAATGCCTCTGGTGAACTGGGTATTATCTTTTTAAGTAGATGGGTTTTTGGTTTAGGAACTGTCACTTTTTGTTAGCTAAGAAAAGGACCGAGAAATGGAATAAGAAGATCTATCTTTGCTTGTCCTTGTTGGGAAAGTGAGGAGATAAAACTCCCGATACATTATTTCTATGGGGTTGATTTAATCTAGTTCGATGAGTTTGATGTATAGCTTTTTATTTCCGTCCGTCAGCTAGGGTCTGAGTTCAAAGACCTTAAGTCAGTAGTCAAATCTTTAATAGATTTGAAATCTCAAGGCTTTTCTGTTTACCGACCTTAATCGATGTCGATGCAATCTTGACTTAGTCATTAAGGTTTTAATTCCGTTACTTTTTTAAGCTTCATACCGATTGGCGCCAACAGTAATGTTGCAAATGTGTGCAGATTGGAGAATGCAGTCATATATGAGAATTGGGAGCCTCATAGCACAAAACATGCAGGACTTGTTATACCTTAGGCTTTGAGATTTTGGCGGAGCGTGTAATTTGAGCAATCACATGGAAGCAAATATCGAGGAAGCCATTAGGGCAAAAGAGATTGCTGAGAAGAGGTTTGCAGAAAGAGACTTTACCGGTGCAAAGAGTTATGCTTTGAAAGCCAAAACCCTGTGTCCTGGATTGGAGGGAATTTCTCAGATGCTGGCAACTTTTGATGTCTATATAGCATCCGAGGCAAAATGCAATGGTGAAGTTGATTATTATTCAGTTCTTGGTTTGAAGCCCTCTGTGGATAGAGATGCGGTAAAAAAACAGTACAGGAAGTTGGCAGTTCTTCTCCACCCTGATAAGAACAAAACTATAGGAGCTGATGGCGCATTTAAACTTGTATCTGAAGCATGGACTATGTTGTCAGATAGTCTTAAGAGAAACTCTTATGATCACAAGAAAAACAAACAAGTGGCTTCTTGTGTTGTTCAGTCAAACTTAGCATCAGTTCATACTGCAGGAGTTGCAAGCTATAAAAACTGTTCCAATTTGTCAACCTCCCATAGACTTGATACGTTTTGGACTGTTTGCACTTCTTGTAAAGTTCAGTATGAATATCTCCGGAAGTATGTTAATAAAAGGCTTTCTTGTAAGAACTGTCGAGGTGCTTTCATTGCTGTGGAAACTGGGAGGGCTCCAGTTAATGGCTCTTTCCCTTACAGTCCCTGGTCATATGTTTCTGGTGATGGCTATGGAGCTCTTGGATACGATGGAGTTACATATGTCCCCACCACGACTACTTTGTTTTCTGGAAATGGGATCTCTGGATTACATACTGGACATGGGTATGAGTATGCCTCAAATGTATCACTTCAGTGGAGTTCATTTCCTGCGAGTTCAGCAGGTGTTGTTTCTCATAATGGATCAACAACTGTGTCTGCCGATGCCTTATATCAAGTTAACGGAAATGTTAACAAGGCAAGAGCAAAAGCTAAACATGCAACCAATGAAAAGCATTTGATGAAAACTGCTATCCACACTGTAAACTCAAATATATCTGCTGGATGTAATGGATCTTCATATTTGAAGGTCGTTAGACCTGAAAAGAAAAGGAAGGTTGCTGTTGCAGCAAGTTTTAGAACTGATAACGAGGAGAAAAAAACAAATTCTGCTATAGAGTTTAGATCTGCTCCTGAAAACACAAAGGTTGAGTATGACAGTAAGGTTGCCGTGCCAAATGATCTTCAAACAAGACGTAGCTTAACCATACCTACTTTTGATGTGAGAAAGCTGTTGATTGAGAAAGCAAGAAGTGACATTAGGAAGAAGTTGGAGGAAATGACGCTGGCTACTGCAGCAGTTAAAGAGAATGCAGATGATCAATCTACAAAAGCAGCAGAGGCACCTAAACGAGTAGGTTCAGATGCTTCTGCTCGTCAGATAAAGCCAAATCGAGCTGGTCCAATCTCAATTACAGTCCCGGACCCTGACTTCCATGATTTTGACAATGACAGATCAGAGGAGTGCTTCCAATCAAAGCAAATATGGGCTATATATGATGAAGATGATGGTATGCCTCGCTTGTACTGTATAGTCCGTGAGGTTGTCTCACTTCAACCCTTCAAGATCTACATCACTTACTTGAACTCAAAAACAGATAGTGAATTTGGTTCAGTGAATTGGATTGATTCTGGCTTTACAAAATCTTGTGGACACTTCAGAGCATGGAATTCTGATATTGTTGAACAAGTGAACATTTTCTCACATCTTTTAAAAGGTGAGAAAGCTGGTCGTGGTGGTTGTGTTCGGATATTTCCTAAAAGTGGAGATATTTGGGCAGTTTATCAGAACTGGTCACCAGATTGGAACAGATCAACCCCAGATGAGGTAAGGCACCAGTATGAGATGGTGGAGGTTCTTAATGATTACACCGAAGAGCTTGGAGTTTCTATTAGTCCGCTTATAAAGTTGGCCGGTTTCAAGACAGTATACCAAAGAAAAACTAACAAGGACGCCATTCGATGGATTCCAAGGAGAGAGATGTTTCGCTTTTCTCACCAAGTGCCATCTTGGTCACTTAAAGGAGAAGGTAAATTTCCAGATTTATGTTGGGACTTAGACCCTGCAGCTACTCCAGACGAATTGCTTCATGATGCATCAGCAGAAGTGAAGGTTTAGGAGACACCCAATGAAAAGCAGGGGAGTGATATCATTTCAGAGTTCCAATTTACCATTCTTACAGAGAATTCTTAGGTTGACTGTACAATATTCCATACTTGGGATCAAGCCAATGCAAGATTTTAACTATATATATGATATTTAGATGATATGTTGCTTACTAAGGACTACTTGGGTTCCCAAAGTCCACTTAACTTCTGTTTGTTTTACGGGACTGTTGTTGTAGCACGTGTGTTGAGTGGCCAACCCTGATAGCCAACTCGAAGGAAATGTACTATGAAATCTTGAGCCTGGTATTAATGTGTAACGCTCAATGCAATTGAACAGTGTAGCCTTCCGATTTAAGTATTGGCTATTCTATTTCTTCCCCATCATCTGATTAAGAAGATGTTTGCATTATTTTTCCTTTAAGGTTTTCCAATACAGGCAAGGTACTACTACTATGAGGCTTGTTTCTAGTCGTGGTTGAGAAAGTATCACGGATAAAAAACATTTTGATTCTTCTCTACTTTTCTGCCTATCCTTAAAGTTTTTCTGTGAAGTGGACAGCAAAGGGTAGAAGGGTATTTCGCAGAGTTCACGTTGACCACCCTTAAGTCTCTGCTTCAAGTTTCCAGGCTAAGTTGGTCTCTGTGCCGATGAAATCTATCATTTTCCATTTGATTCATAAGGTATCCGTTTGATTTCAGGAGTTACTTTGTTGTTATAAGTTGATGGCCTTGATAGGTTCCTATGTTTTAGGTTTCAGCCCACTAATTTTGTTCTGCAGAAAATATACCGTCAACAATAGAATATACCAACAACAATAGAAGTCCTCCTAAATACGCAGTCTAAAGAGATTCAAAAATAATTAGTTTTATTTATAAGTAGTAAAGAGATTATTTTTTATAAATATATACATATATATAACTAAATAAATAATATACATGTATAAAATAAAAACAATAAAATACATATTAAAATAATAAAGTAATAAAAATAAAAATAGACATAATAATAAATAATTAAATGCACCTACATGCAAATAATATATAAAAAATAGTGCAATAAATATAGAATAAGATAAAGAATAAAAATAAAAGCTAAAATAGGTAAATAAATACACAAACTAGAAATAAGAAAAGTAAATAAATAAAATAAACACATCATTACAAGAAAATGTTTAAGCTAAGTAAAAAAAATTAAACTAAATAACTAAGAGGAAAGTACTCATATTAAAAGTTTAGGTTAAATACAAAATATAAGACTTAAAGGAAGAAGTTTAAACAACCTATAAGAAAGAAAATGACCTCTCTATATGAGATTCTTTACCTATATTTTAGTATGTCAAAGTTTTTTTATTGAGGATTACATCGCCGACAAGTTCTAACAAAGTCATATCATTCTTGATCATTCCCCTTAATTGTTTTTAGGTCTACTTTTTTTCCCCTTACAATCCTTAAATACAATCTTTTCGCATTTTCTTATTGGAACATTATGTCTCCTTTTAATATGTCTAAACCACCTAAGCTTTGTCTGTCTTAATTTTTCACTAATATTAGTCACCTTTATTTTGTCTCTTACTATTATATTCCTGACCTTATCTTTTCTAGTAAGGTTGCACATATAACGAAGCATCCTCATCTCCACAATCATTAACTTATGATTACGCATCCATTTGATGGGCTAATAGTCTGCCTTATAAAACATGGCTAGATAATTAAAACACTCTTTTTATGGTGTAACTTCTAAACTAATTTTTACCTCTACATCAGAAGCCATCATATGGCCCGAAAAGTTACACTTCAATTATTCAATCTTAGTCCTGCTCAATTTAAAGTCTTTCAACTCTAACATATCCCTCTAATTCTTGCTTGACATTAACACCTTGTTTTGTATCATCTACTAAAACAATGTCATCAGCAAACAATATACAACAAGGTTCATTCCTTTGGATATTCTTAGTGAACTCATCCATCACTATTGCAAACAAAAAGGAGCTCAATGAGAAACCTTGATGTAGGCTAATATCGATAGAAAAATGTTATGTATCTCCTCATATTGTTCTTACTATAGTCTTTACACTTTCATGCATATCCTTAATAACTCGTATATAGGTTATAGAAAGTTCTTTAACTTCTAAACAGTTCCATTTAATTTTCCTTGGTACCTGTCATAAACCTTCTTTAAGTTAATAAAAATTAAACATAGATTACACTCACACTGAAGGAATTGGCAGGACTGATCCTTTTAGGCACAGCAAAGATAAATTGCAAGGATACTCAACTTCTATAGTAGCAGCCATCACTTACGAGGCAACACAAGAAGCACTTCAGCCATTGATTCAAGCTTCCTCTGCCTAAACTGACTCCAATCTTGGCTAGGGAAGTTGATGTTCAGATTTTGTATTTAGCTTTTACATTATTATATAGCTGAGGAAAACATATTTCTGATTATTTGCACTCTTCTGTGTGCTTTGGCTAGAGTATAGGAGATCTGATTTGTTATTAGTGGAGGTGTAGCTTCCATAAATTATAGTTGTTGGTTCCCTTGAGTTTCACAGTCCTTGCTTTGGATAGGATTGTGGGATAGCTTTTTATGATTGAGCTGTTGTGTCCTCAGAGGCACTGGTTGAGTGAACTTATTTGTACATATTTTTTATTTTTATAAATTCTTTTGAATTATCAAAAAATATTTTATTAATCTTCTAAAGAGTTGTAAAGCTTCCAACGTAGAACTTCCTAGCATGAAACTAAATTGATTCTTTAAGAAAAGTATATCCTTTCTCACTGTCTTCTCAATCTCCTTCTCCTAAAGCTTCATGGTATGAGTAAGTAGTTTAATGCCTCTATGGTTGTTACATCTTTAAATGTCTCCTTTGTTCTTATATAAAGGAATTAACATACTAAGTCTTCACTCATCCGAAATCTTGTCAGAGTTAAGGATCACATTAAAAAGCTTGGCTAACTACGTAAGACTCTCTTTGCCTAGAAGTAGATATGTCATCGCCTCTTGCTTACATGTTTACTCATAAGCACTCGTCTTACTTCATCTTTTATACAACAAAGTTGATCTAATTCTTTATCTTTCTATTCTCTAGTTCTTGTGAACTTAAATACATCCTCTGCTCCATCTAGTTTTTAATCATTGGTATAATTTCTTATAAGCTCTGTTTTTAGCTTCTGAGACTATCTTCTTTGCCTCTTTTTTGTCATTATAACTTTTTCTGTTAACTTCTTTCTCTAATTCTGTGTTGTTATCCAATAGAACTTTATAGACAACCTTCTTGATCTTAACATTTTTTTGTGCATCATTATTCAAATATCAATATTTCATCTTACTACCTCTAAATCCTTTTTAAAAACCTAAGATCTTTTTAGTTGTATTTCTTAAAAGAGTTATTACTCTCTTCCACATCTAGTTAACTTCTCCTTCCAATTTCCATTCTTTTCCATATATTACTTTATCCTTGAGTTGCTCCGCCATTTTTCCTTTCAGATTCCACCATCTGACTCTGGTGTACCTCGTAGGACTTCTTTTCTTCCTTCAACCCTAAGATCCATAACGAACAATCTATATTGTGGTTTTTATTTTAGATATCACCTTTTAATTCTTATAACTAGGTCGATTACTTTACCCTACGAGGAAATAATCAATTTGAGTTTTTGTAGTTTTGCTTTTAAAAGTCACTAAATGCTTCTCATTTTTATTAAAAAATGAGTTAGTGATCTCTACCACAAAATCTAACAAAATAATCTCACTATAATTTGTATCACTGTACTCAAAACCTTATGATTCCATAAATATCTATCCAAGGTTGCTCCTATATGACTATTGAAGTCTCCTCCTAGAATGATTTCTTATCAGAGGAGATTTACTAAATCACCTTATCTAGCTCTTCTCAGAATTGGCACTTAAGTTATTCATCTTACCATACTTGAGGTACATAAGCACACACCACATTGAAAACAATACCTTTTACATCAAATTTTAAAGACACAATCCTATCAATAGTCCTTTTTACCCCTACTATATGATATATACATCAATTTTTAAAGACACAATCCTATCAATAGTCCTTTTTACCCCTACTATATGATGTATGAGTTTCTTGACCAAGAAACCTACCTCACTCTGTTGCCTCAAACACCTTGAATACCGAAGTTTGAACCTATTAATCTCTTTTGCTTTAGCTCCCTTATACTTTATCTCCTATATGCATGTTATATAAATCTTATGTTTGTCTAAAATCTCCACCAATTCTATTGACTTTCCTATAAGGGTTCTGATGTTCCAAGAACCTATCCATAATCTGTCACCATCTTCTCTTCTTTTAGACTCAAAACTCGCGGAATGAATAGCCCATGTTCTATCATTAGAAGTTAAAGTCATCACTCCTATTTTATATTTATAAATATCACTTCTATTTTATATTTATCAATATCAAGTGATTGATAAGCATTTTATAAGTAAATCCACTTTTATTAGTTTGAAAAGTTGTTAAAATTGAAGGAATTCATAATCATAAATATAAAATAGAAGTGATTGTCAAATAAATATATTGAGTAAAAAATTGAGCATAATAATTTCTCCAAAAAAAACTTAAACATAATAAAGTAGAAGTGACACTAAACAAATTTTATATTTTTTATATTTATTGTAAAACAAAATATGAATATCACCGGTTTTGGAGCATTCAAATTAAGTTCATAACGTTATAAATCAATCACTTGATATTTATTTGAGATTGTTTGATTTTGTGATGGTAAACTTTATGAAACATTGCATGCATAATCTACCTTAGAACGAACATGACCAGTTTCTTTGACCATTTTCCTTTTAGACAAAGATTAAATGATGAATAAATAAATAAATAATCAAGTCAGATTCTTTTCAAGAAAAGAAGATGAAAATAGATGACACACTAAGGAAGCTTACCGTTACCATGCAAGCAAAGAACATGATGATGATTGCATGCAGACCACACTCTTCAGACACTCAATCATCCAATTGTTCATTCTTTAACCACTTCCCCAGATATTATGATTGATTATTATTAGAGGTGGGGAATAGAACTAAATTGATTCCGCCATTTATGGATCCTTAGGACACCACCAGATGACCACCCTAGAGGTGTAGTTTATTTTCTACTTAAATCAAAGCCAAACTAATATAAGGAAAAGGTTTGAGGGGAATCCAAATCCAACCATGCACGGTGCACAAACTAAGTATCTCAGATTTTATTTATATATATGTGAAAAAAAAAGAGTATGTAATAATTAAGAAGGGATTTCTTACTTCTTAGCTTCCTCCTCCATAAGACTCAAATTTTGATAAAGCCTTACTATATTTCCAAAGTGATTGGAGCATCTTACCTGTCCCTAGTGTGTAAGAGCTATAATACTTCCCACTTCCTTTAGAAAGAAATAATAAACAAATACGACTTAAAGAGAAAGAAATAAGGTAACATGATGAATACTGGGCCAATGAGGTATGATAATAATAATATAATGGTGGTGATGATAATAATACTAAGAATGGACTTTGTATACTTAGAACTGTTATTAGCTTTTTGTTGGACACCTTTTCTCTCAACTCTGCACATTTTTCTACTTCCATCTTCAACTAAAGCAGCCTATATATTACATTTCTTCTAGGACCAGACCCACAAGCTCTCTTTAGCTTGCCTTTTGTGATTACATTAATTAAAGAAGAAAAAAAAAGGAAGCGTAAGAAACTGTAAAACCTTAGTTACATGGAATCTCCTCACCAAGTTAAATGGAAAAGAACCTGCACTATATCTATCTCCTTCAGTTGGTACGTGATCTAAGAGCTGACAGATGAAGTTCAGGTCAATTTGGAAAGAAAGAAAGTCCTGTGGTATCAAACCCTTGAAAGTCTTTTTCAAATTCAGTCCTCTACAACTCTATACTTGCTTCTGTATCTTGTTTCTCTATATAACTGTAGAAATGCCACTCCCTATTGGAGCTGCAAATGGACTTTCTGGAAGATCGAGTCCTTGGGTGCTGCATGGGATAAAACTCGTATCAGAACACTAAAATATGATTGAAGATAGCTGGTGGTAGTTATATTACCTATCCTGCTCATTGTAAGTGGCGGTTATATGCCTCAGTTTTTCTTCATCACTATTAAAAACATCTAGCAAGTAATTGACGTGCTCTGCAGATGGAAAATCAGATTGTTCTCCGCGACCTAAACAGTTGCATTGCATGGACCACCAAACGTTAGTTGCAGAAGCACTAGACTCCCATGTGTCAAAAATTTAAGAAAGAAAAAAAAAAGTACACTCCAGACCTTCTGAGAGCTTCAACACATCCATTGAGTAGCCAAAATAAGAGTGATGATTCAGGGGCTTAGGTGGTAACTGCAGCTCTGAGAGACGCCTTCTCTCAAATTCAAGTGCCTGTTCATGTTCCTCAGCAAGCTGTTTCCTGAACAACCTTGAACTTTCGCAAGCCCTCGATACTATTCACATGGACAATAAAAACAATTGCCACTATTTAGCAATATGAATTTGACACCAACGTAAAGTAAAAGAAAGTGGGAAGAAGAATTTATTTGTTACTCACCAGAGATTGAGTGAATCTCGGAATCTCCATCTGTATAGTGAGACCCATACTGAATTTGGGGTTGCAATTTTTCTGAATATTTCCTACTCGAGAAAAAAAGTTACTGAACAATAAATTCCAGTATCTAACATAGATTCCTTGTAAAACATATGAGAAACTTTAATGCAGCAGCAACTATGTAATCTTTTGCTTTGGTGTGACCAAGATGTTGCAATCCAGACTTCTAAATGCATAGAAGATGGCACCAACATTCTGACCAAGATGCTGCTAATGCAGACTTCTAATGCAAAGGAGATGACACCAAAATTCATAAAAAAAAAACAGGCCTATGCTATTGGTTTTAAAGATTTCATTTTCACTCAAAAAACCCCTTGATCACTTGTATAAATGGAAAAAAAATTTGAAAAACATGCAACAGTAGCACTCAGTGTTCAATTTTCTGAAAGTTGGATAACTAAAAAAAGCAAGCATCAACGTTAGTTGATAAAAAGAACACAAGCCAGATGATGCCAAGTCTTATTAACGTTTGATGATTCCAAGTAAAAAAAAGGTATCAAACAATGTCTAGGAGAACAAGCAGTAACTGATTCAAGGTGGAACAATTCTACTTTACATACCAATACAAAACCTCAAAGGCTAGCACAGATACCTGGTTCTACAATTCCTAGGCCTCCAATTACTTGCAGGGAGAATTTTAAGGGTCTGTAAGATTAGGCCCAAGTTGGACCTTTATTCACTGAACGGAACTAGTTCAGAGAAAGATCATTATAATAAATATCACAATTTATCAATTCCACCAGGTAAACCACAAGAGACTAACTTTTGTAGAGGGAAAACAACTTCAACAAAGATCCCTGGCCCCTTCAATAACACTAAAGACAGAATCCAAATAATGTGAAGTGATAAGAATCTATGCATGTCAGGGTGATGATTTCAGAATCTTTGCATCATTTCAGTCAAACAATATATCTTATACCAACAACAATTCAAACCTGAACATAAGATGTTTAACCAACACAGCTAGGATCTACCACATTCTAGTAAGAAATCATGTGACAACATCCTTCCATAAGCAGAAAAATTTTACCTGTCAACAATTCTTGACTTTTCACGGTATGGTTTCACTAGAACACGAGCCCCGCAAACAAAATGAGGATTCCCCTTCACTAATATTTGCTTGACTGTCTCCGTAAAGACAAAAGTGACAAATCCAAACATTCTCTTCTGTTGGCATGGGATCCTAACATCTTGAACAGGACCAAATTTGCTACAAAAGTAGAGAAATAACAAATAAAAGCATGTTTTGAAAGCAAAAGCTAATAATCTATCAAAGCACTCATTTTAAGTTACCTGAAATAATTGGAAACGTCCTGCTCTGTAAAGGTACTTTCAGCAGGAAAGGTAAGATAGATCTGCCTGGAACCAGCAACAATTCCTCCAGGATCATTTCTATCAACACCATACTCCAAGTACTTAGGAACATCTTCAGCCAATATCACTGAATGCTGCCCATGTGGCCTGTCTCCAACAAGTAACAAAATTTGACACATTAAATCAAAGAAGTTGAGAAATGGAAGATAATACACAAAGGATATGCCCGTCCTGCACCTATCAATAAGACGAATGCTGTTCTTCAACCGAGCTAAAAGCTTTGTCAGACTATAACCAGCCTTACCATGTCTCTGGCTCTCTGTAAGATACCCCTCGGCCTGAAGGGTCCTCCCATACTTCTCATAATATAACATGGGCAAAGAGGCAATTGAAACGGGCATTCCTCTTCTTGATTTCAGAAGTTCAGTCAACTCTAATTCTAGCTTTTCAAGAGTCCCAGGAGATACAATTTGTTCTTCGTTTAAATGTTCATTTGAATTTGGGCTGAAATTTTGAGAGAAAAATTCTGTCATCGGATAACCATGGAAATACCTACAGTTGCTTCCATGCTTGCAAAACCCTTTGGTGAAGTAATGGCAAATCTTAACAGGAAACTCAGGTAGACTTGGAGACCTTCTACTTGTTCTTGGTCTTAAAGCCGGTTCTGGGTAAACGTAATTGCTAGAAAACTCAGAATTTACGGAATTAACAAACTCTAACTGATCATCCAATGTCAGGAACTGCAATTGATTTTGAAAGTCTTCACCAGCTGGACCAAATTCACAGTTGTGGACTTGTTGCTGCTCGCTAGTAACTTGAGCATTCCAATAAGAACTGACTGCCCTAAACATTGCTGGAGACGAGATGGACCGTGATGCGGCCGGCAAATAGGGAGTCACCTGTAGTTGCACATCAGAAACTGGTGCCACATTCACCTGTGATGGTGAGATTGGCGAAGAAACTGTTGGTTTGTTAAGGCCAAGATCAGCTTTAGCTTTTTTAATCAATGAATAGATCAAGTTGTCCGGGCTAAATGCTAGCCTAATCATTTCTCGTTCACCATGGTCTTGCAGAAGAAGATAGCCAATAATCTTAGAGACGTTTTCAGGCTCAAGCTTCTGAATTCTATTGTAGACAACTTTTGTGGACTCTGTAAAATCCATCTTGGCTTCTCAAGCCTGTGAATGTTGCAAATCAAGGCTCCATTGAAAGGACAGAGAAAAGTATAATTCTTCAATAACCACTAATTAAAGTAAGCAAATCTAACAGACCCGAAGAGGTTATGCGTATTTAACCTACATATACCAAAACAAGACATTCTGCAAAGAAGAAAATTTATATAAGAGAAAGAGTTCTTAAGACATTGACATTTTCCTTTTCTTTCAGAATATTTACGTCGCCAATAAAAAGCTTAGCAGCTACCGTAGTAACCAACATAGCCGTAGTAAGTAATCCGAAAAGGGAACGGATCTGAACAATTTGCTCAGAAAGAATTAAAAATAAACAAGAAGAAGTAGAGAAGAAATTGATGGGGGGAAGGCCAAATTCAACCAACGAATAAAACTAGGAAAATTAGCACTTCAGCAGTAGAATCAAGAGGATATAGTGGTAGTGATTTTTTTCTTCTGTTTTATAAGTTTATCAAGGAAATGGAAGCAATAGTCGGTAAAAATCATCAAAGAATTGCTGTCTTGGCAGAAAAAAGCTAGTAAACTAGACCAGAATACTGTAGCATTTGAAGAATAGTGGAGAAGCGAACATAAACTAGCTTTCTCACAGAAAAACACGAGGTGTTGCAATTTCAAACTCAAGAAAAGATGGTTACGCACTTATGAATTCTAGGCCAACAGCCAATCAACAATTTTGATGGCTACTACAAGAAATGGACGCGAAATGGACAAATATGCTGCATCTCTTCGCTCATTTTCATTTTCTAAAAGAAAAAACCTCCAATTTTCCCCAACAAACGCAAAATGGAGGAGAAAAAGCGAAAATCTTTCCCTAGAACTAAATATCTTAAACAAACAATGATCATTGGTTTGGCCAAGTTTCAGACAAACTCATGTCCAAATTCAGAGAAATTTTCCAGTACAATAATTAGCTGAAAATTCGAGAAAACTAGTTTTTTGCTCGAGGTCGCTGTTCAGGCACAGAAAGCCATCATATTTAGGAAAAGAAAAGCAAATCAGTCCAGTAAGGAGTTAAAACCATATTGAAGACAGAATTGAAATTAAAAGAAGGAAGAAAAAAAACATGGCAGCGGCCTGTCCACAAAGCATGAGAAGTATAAATGAAAGGAGAAGGTGTAGCCATTCTTTTTAACACCTGAAGCTTGGGGTTTCTGGGACTTTTTGAAGGGAAGAAGAGGAAAAAGAAAAAAGAAATTGACAGAGGTTGAGCATTAGAAGGAGCCGGAAAGAAGAAAAGAAGAGAAATTTGTTTAAGCAAAGCAAAGATCTTAGATACCCACCAAAGTCTGACAAAGAAGAAGAACCCAAGTTAGACAAACCAAAGCAAGGCCTCAATAAGAACGTCCTCCATGGCAAAAGCTTGATTGATGACTCTGTGCACTTGTCTTCTCTCTCTCTTTATAATATATATATATATATATCTATTCTCCGTCTTCTGAATTCCTTTACAAATTTGTTTTATGTATCCTGTTTTACACTTCTTTTAATTCTGCAGAAACGACAGAAGGGATAGCTTTAAAGGGCGCCTTGTCTTTAGTTCAAATCAAACACCGATTCTCCCACTAATCTTATATACATATACACACATATTTTATGTATACGGGATGGGATGGCATCCGCATGGCATCATCCGTACATAATTGTTGAAATCTAAAATAACTGGATATTCAAACATTTACAGGTTTGTTCCTCTGTTGCGGCAAATATTTCCGGAACTGTATAATAATACTAATGCCGTTTACTAAATCTGAGCTTACAGTAGACCTGAAGTAAGTATTAGTCCTTGCATGGTTGCCACCTGTCACCTTTGACAACTGACTCCAGGAAAACTGTCTGTCTTCACTTTTTAACTGTCCCCATGGAAATGTGGGATCCACACGCTCAAACTCACAAGTCAGAACGCCTTCAGATCTCCCCTCCGTGATTGGTGCTCGTATCCATGCCTTCCGGTTAAAAGATAAGGGTAGTTATGGTATAGTGAAAGGAGGTGACCGGTTCTGCCGGCGTCAGAACAGGGATTTACCTGTTACCGCCAAAACGGCTAACGGAGCGGGTGGGGGATGTGATTTTGGGGGAGAGAGTTTTGAGTTCCCCGCTAGAACCGGGGAGTTTCCGTTTACGCCTCCTGGTAATCGACCTTACTCTCCATTTTGATGTGCTCGACTAGAGATTGGTACCGGATACTTCTTGTTGGCATAACAACAAGTTTCAAATAGTTTAATCCTTTGCAAGAAAGAATCGCAAGCCACGAGATTACAAATAAGAAGAGCCTTACCTATTGTGCACATAAGAAGTTTGAGGCTATTGAACCAAGGAAGGATACAATCAAGGTTTTGATGATAACAAAACATAAGTATTACTAACGAGTTTTAATATTGTTGTTGAGAAGGGATATCATAATATAATTTTACCATATTAAAGGATTATAATAGAAAAGATGATGTTAGTAATTTTGAAGATCTAGACCAAGTCAAGAGAAAGATCCAAGCTCATCAAGGTTCATTTACATTTTGTATTATTATTTGTAAGCTCGCTTTATTAATTTGATGATCCGAAAGACTCGTTATATGTAATCATTCATTTTACTTCATTGTATGAGTCTTTACTTTCATTTAGAGATGTTGAAGCTTTTGATTTTAATATAAAAGCCTTTTGATCACTCAAATAATCTTTAGGAAATATTTTGGAAAGTATTTTAATTATATTTGTATTAAACAAATTAGTTTGAGCAATTAAAGTTGATAAAAAATTATTTTTTGGGTGATTGGTCAACTTATATAGGTTAGTGGTTGACCAATATAGGTTAAAATTATTAAATTTGATGTACCTTATGTTTATAGCAACATTGGTTAATGTATTGATTGACCAATATTCCATATTGGTCGACCAATA
>JANIJH010000009.1:15254955-15267972 GCA_024520975.1 Erythroxylum areolatum | reverse complement strand
TAAGGCACCCAATCAAATACTTATGTGTGGCTTTTCCTTATCTTTGTGGATAATTACCACAAATTTACATATATTATTTATATATATATATATATTTCCGGAATAAAAAATGTGACGTTGTCGGTTTATGGGCTCAAAGGCTTCATTCCAGGAGCCTAAAGAATTATCCAACCCAGAAGCTCTTTACGGGCCAGACCCCATTCAATGCTCAATGATTCCGCCGGATCCTTCATGTCCAAAAGCATCTAACCCCAAGCCAACACTTACAAACAAACAATCATCTTCCCTTTCTTTTGGGGTTTAGATCAGAAAAATATGTATCAATGGAGGAAATTTGAATTCTTCCAAGAGAAGCACGCCTCGATTCCCGATGAAGTCTCCGGAAAGATCGGCTGTTGCTCCAGCGGCCGCGGTAAGCTGGTCATGGGCTCCGATGACGGCAACGTTAGCTTCCTGGATCGTGGACTCAACCTCAATTTCTCATTCCAAGCTCATTCCTCTTCTACCCTCTTCCTTCAACAACTCAGAGTAAGTCAACTTTCCAATTTCATTTGCTTTCAATTTTTTTCTATCGGGGCTGAATTTTGAATGTGGTTCTGGTTGGTTTTGTTTAAACAGCAACGTAACTTTTTAGTCACCGTTGGGGAAGATGAATCTACCATGTGCCTCAAGGTTTTTGACCTCGATAAGATTCAACCAGAGGGCACTAGTACAAGCACACCTGATTGCATTGGAATATTGAGGATTTTCACAAACCAGTTTCCTGAGGCACAGGTAGTTTTTTCACTTCTTTGATTTATTTTAGGCCTCCAACGCAGTTGATTGTTTGTGATGGTGTGATGATGTGTCGACGGACTGCAGATCACGTCTTTTTTGGTTCTGGAGGAAGCTCCTCCCATTCTACTTATAGCTATTGGCTTAGACACTGGCTGCATTTACGCCATCAAAGGGGACATTGCAAGGGAAAGAATTACGCGTTATAAGCTCCAGGTGGATAATGTATCTGACAGGAGTAATTCCCCTGTCACTGGTCTTGGGTTCCGAGTGGATGGTCAAGCACTACAATTGTTCGCTGTAACTCCACATTCTGTGACATTGTTCAGCTTGCACAACCAACCACCCAGGAGACAAACGCTAGATCAGATTGGATGCGCTTCTAATGGTGTGACAATGAGTGATAGATCGGTAAGGAGCATTGACACGCCTAATTTTTGTCTTCATATCTTGGTTGCAACGCCATTTCATGTTGGTTATTCTTTCTTTCGTTTCAGGAGTTGGTAATTGGTCGGCCTGAGGCTGTGTATTTCTATGAGATTGACGGACGTGGTCCTTGTTGGGCCTTTGAAGGAGAGAAGAAATTCGTAGGATGGTTTCGTGGTTACCTTTTGTGTGTTATATCGGATCAGAGAAGTGGCAAAGATACTTTCAATGTTTACGACTTGAAGAACCGTCTAATAGCCCATAGTCTAGGAGTTAAAGAGGTTTCTCATATGCTTTGTGAATGGGGTAACATAATACTTATAATGAATGACAAATCTACTCTGTGTATCAGTGAAAAGGATATGGAAAGCAAGTTAGATATGCTCTTCAAGAAGAACCTTTATACTGTGGCCATCAATCTCGTTCAAAGTCAGCAGGCTGATGCTGCTGCTACTGCTGAAGTATTGAGGAAATACGGAGACCATCTGTATAGTAAGCAAGATTATGATGAGGCAATGGCCCAGTATATCCAAACTATTGGTCATCTTGAACCTTCTTATGTGATACAGAAGTTTCTGGATGCACAGAGAATATACAACCTTACAAATTACTTGGAGAAATTGCATGAGAAGGGGGTTGCTTCAAAAGACCATACCACTCTTCTTTTAAATTGCTACACCAAATTGAAAGATGTTGAAAAACTGAATGTTTTCATTAAAAGTGAGGATGGTCTTGGGGAGCATAAGTTCGATGTTGAAACAGCAATAAGGGTCTGCCGTGCTGCCAATTACCATGAACATGCCATGTATGTTGCTAAGAAGGCAGGGAGGCACGAATGGTACCTAAAGATCCTACTTGAGGACCTTGGCAGATACGACGAAGCATTGCAATATATTTCTAGCCTCGAACCAAGTCAGGCTGGCATGACAGTGAAAGAGTACGGTAAAATTCTCATTGAACACAAGACAGAAGAAACAATTGAGATACTTATGAGACTTTGCACTGAGGAAGGAGAATCTGCAAAGAAAGGATCTTCAAGTGGTGCATACTTGTCTATGTTACCGTCTCCTGTGGATTTTCTTAACATTTTTATTCATCATCCCCAGTCTTTAATGGACTTTCTTGAGAGATATACTAGGAAGATAAAGGACTCTCCAGCTCAGCTAGAAATTCACAACACGCTTTTGGAGTTGTATCTGTCTAATGACTTAAACTTCCCATCAATGTCACAAGCCAGTAATGGGGTAGATCTTTCTTTCAGAGAAAAATCAGGGGCATCTCCAATGTTGAAAGCATCAAATGGGAAATTAAAGGATGTATGTAAAGACAAAGATTGTTCAGAAAGGCGTCAAAGAGGGCTATGCTTACTTAAAAGTGCTTGGCCGTCTGACCTTGAGCACCCTCTTTATGATGTTGATCTTGCCATAATTCTTTGTGAGATGAATGCATTTAAAGAAGGGCTCTTGTATCTCTATGAGAAAATGAAACTTTATAGAGAGGTCATTGCTTGCTACATGCAAGTTCATGATCATGAAGGTTTAATTGCCTGCTGCAAAAGGTTGGGGGATTCTGGTAAGGGAGGTGACCCAACTCTTTGGGCTGATCTGCTGAAGTATTTTGGTGAACTTGGCGAAGATTGTTCCAAAGAGGTGAAGGAAGTTCTTTCCTACATTGAAAGAGATGACATATTGCCTCCTATTATTGTTCTCCAGACACTGTCCAGGAATCCGTGCCTCACACTTTCTGTCATTAAGGATTATATTTCTCGGAAGCTTGAACAAGAGTCGAAGCTGATTGAAGAGGATCGACGAGCAATTGAGAAGTATCAGGTTGGTATTCAAGTTAGTGTGCAAATATATAAGTTATGCCTATGTTCTGTAATGGTGATCATGTTTGCTTAATGGTTAAAAGAATAGAAAGAGACGAGGAAAGATAAAAAGACAGGAAAAGGGAAGAATAAATGATTTGCTGAATTAGATTCCTCCCATAATTCTATTTTGCATTTAAATCAGCTCAGACTTGGCTTTTGGTAGGAAATCCATGACAGTTAGATAATAATAGAATTAGTTTTTCTTTTTCCAATTTTCTGCATTTTTTTCATTTTCAGTGGGAAAAGCTATGCCATGATCGAAATCAGTTAATGGTTCGCATGTTCATATTTTGAAAGTAAAAGGAGTAAATTGATTCCAACCCAACCCATTTTAATTCTAAATTGTTTCTCAGTTGGGATTTGAGAAATTATTGAAGGGATCCTTTCCTGTTGCAGGAGAATACATTAGCAATGAGAAAAGAAATTCAGGACCTTAGAACAAATGCAAGGATATTTCAACTCAGCAAGTGCACTGCTTGTACATTCACCCTTGATCTCCCTGCTGTTCATTTTATGTGCATGCATTCATTCCATCAGCGGTGCCTTGGTGATAATGAAAAAGAATGCCCTGAGTGTGCACCCGAATATAGATCTGTTCTTGAAATGAAGAGAAATTTGGACCAGAATTCGAAAGATCAAGATCGATTCTTCCAGCAAGTGAAATCTTCAAAGGATGGTTTTTCTGTAATTGCAGAATATTTCGGAAAAGGGATCATTAGCAAAACCAGCAATGGAACCACAGATAATAGTCTTAGATCAGGCAATACATCCACGACTGGCTTCTGAATATTTGTTTTATGCGTTAGAGCATCGTATTATTCAGTTGGTTGGCATAAATGTCACGGCAAAATTCTGGTTCACGATCACAGTGAACAATATATGGCCTAGGAAATCGTAGTTCTTGGTGCAAAGAAATGTGAGAAGAATGAACCAGGAAGTGATCGTTTCGCCAAACTGATTTTATTGGTGCTGGCCAAGAAAGACGAGGGCAACAAAAGTTGGATGGTCCTAGAAAAAGAGAAAAAAGAGAATGGTCCTGCCTACTTCTTTGCCATCCAATCCCTAACTTGATGTCTTCGTGATGTCAAAAAAGGATGGTGATCATGAGCTTGCATTTAACTTGCAATTTGTCTCTTTCCTTTTCCCTTTTTTTTTTGGGGTTTTCTCGTGTAAGTGTCGATCATCTGTTCGTGCTTTATGGTTGCAAAGCATCGATTTTCTGGTGATGGGTAAGAACAGCTAGATTCTAATAATATTAGGTTGAGAGTTACTGCGTTTGGATTGAATGGAAATTGAATTTTTTTTAATACAAATTGTTACATTTAAAATTTTAGAAATGACAATGGTACTAACGTGTTTAGCGATATAGAAAATATCTAAACATATGCTATATTTCTGATTAATTGAGTAATTATTCTCAATTAGTTCAATTTTTAGACGTAAGGAATAACAATTAATAGTTATAATGACCAATTTAGTTCAGTTGACTTGAAAGCAAAACAGTCATTACACTTTACTTCATTCTAATTTAACCTAGTATTAGTATTTTGACTGTTCTAACCTTTTCTAGAAAATAATTCAAGATAGACGCCTAATTCAATCAGTTTAATTTGTATTTGACTTCTTATCATTTGACAATTTAATTGTTGTTATTAACATGGATTCTTTCAAACCCGACCTTGGGCAACAGCCAACAGCAGGCAGGTATCTATTTAGGGCTCAATTTCATGAAGAATAAAATAGACAATAAAAGAGTTCCATTTTATTTCATTTTGTTCAATAAAAGAGTTTCTATTTTATCTTTTTTTGTTTTTTATAAGAGTGTACTCCTGATTATTATAAAGAAAGAAAAAAGACAAAATAAAAACTTTTTATTTACCCAGGCTTATAAAATGTCATGATCGGCCCTGGATTCCTTTGAAGGCAGAATAAACCACTGGTGCAACAAGTCTAAGTTATGAGGGAAGACTACAATTGGTAAAGACGATACTGAGCAGCCCAGTGAGCTACTAGATAAGATACACATCACTACTAAGAAGTGTGTTGAAGGAGATATACAAAATGAGAAACTTTATGTGGGGGATTAGGAAATGGAAGCAAAAAGGCAAAAGTGAGATGGAACACAATGTGCAAACGAAAAGAACAAGGGGGCTCGAGATACTATGATCAACAAAATTACTAAATAAAGGAAGGCAGGCTAAGAATATGCGGAGATTATGCAGCAAGAAGGAAGATCTATGCGTGTAGTGGATTCATCATATATACATCAAAAAGAGCAACATATGGAAACTGGAAATGAAGCAAAATATGACATGGAACTTCAAGCAAATCTAAAAAACAAGACAGTGGATGCAGAGTTTGATAGTATACAAGATTGGAAATGGGGAAAATACAATGTTCTGGTGTGATAATTGGCATTCAAAAGCCCCTCTATACAAAGTTGAGGAGATGCATAACGTAAAAGCTAGTGGTGAGATCATATCCTAAGGTTAGTAGTTTAATAAGAACAATCAATGGTACTGGCTCTATCACAGTAGCAGAAATGTAGACAGTTGATGGGAAACATGTCAACTTGTCAGATACTGAACAAGATGATGTGTAGCGGATTGCAATGAGCTTTAAGACATTCAAAACAAAAGCACGCATTATTTTCCTATAAAGGGCGACAAGAAATAGAGTAATCTGGAAAAATATAGTATGGGACTGTGATACGAACCCCTCACATGCATTCATACTTTAGATGGTGCTTATAGGTAATATATCCATAAAGGATAGGATGAAGTTTCCCATGACTTCACTGGAATGTGAACTCTGCACCATCATCGGGAAGCGCAAGATCATCATCTAGTAAAATGCAAGTATACATCAAACATATGGAATAAAATGCAGAAACTACTAGATATTTGGAAAACAACCAACTCCTAGAATGATTTAATTCAATGGATAGAAAACTTCAAAATGGCAAACAAAGCGGACCACAAAACAGTCTATATCAACTTTTCATCTACAATATATTACGTATGGCAAGAAAGAAACTTTATAATTTTCATGAAGGAGAGAAGGAAAGAGACACTTTTCTAGCAAATAAACCTGCAGCGTAGACTCTCAATGGCAGCTAGACAAGTAACGGAAGATTTATCCATAAACATGAAGGAAAGATGGCTAATGTGCTGATTTTGCAAAATCCTCGTAATCATGAAGTTTAGTCTTCAATGACTTAGTAACTATGGTTACTTTGAATCTTGAAAAGGTTGTACAACTTCTTTTACTTAATTTTTGAAAAAAATATATTTTGTTATTATTAAATCATAATATGAAGCTTCTTTTATTTTAATTTTTCTTTTTGATGATTATAAAATATTGACATTATTAGGAACATAAAATGAATGACCATTCATTTGCAAGCTCTCTCCCTATCAAAATAGTATATAATATTGCAAATCTTCTCCTAATTAATACTTTATTTAATATCAATGATTCAGCTTGAATATCATCTCTTTCTCTCTCCTTTTTTATCAACATAAAAAGTAAAGTACATAGCTATATGGATCAGAAAGGATAAAATGTATAAACATAATCCCTCTTTTCCTTTCAACATCTCTTATCATGTAGGAAAATTAATACACAAAAAGATGGTTTTCAGGAATAATATTAATTATGTTCATATAATAATTGAAAGTTATCTACTTGTCTCTCTTCAAGTACTTCTAACAAATTTTCTTTCCTCTTTAAAAAATGCTTCCTCTCCTAAACATACATGCTAATTTAATATGTAAATAGGATAAATATTAAAAGAATGGTTACCTCCTTTTATACACCACTAATAGTTACCTCCTTATACACCACCAATAATTACCTTCTTATCTTCCTTATTTGGTTCAATAATTGACTTTTTTATACCAAATTTTAATTGATTCATGTGAAGATTTTTAATGATTTATTTTTTGATATTAATTATTGGAGATAACATTCTTGCTCATCCTGTGGTACCAACTGAAGTGATACTAATCATTATTCTCCTCCAAAAGTGAAAACCCTTTATATTTTTCCTTTTCAAATAAGTGACCTTTGATATCACTTGTCCTTTTTTTGCAACCTATGAGACAAAGTTATCAATTCATCTACGTGCCTAAATGTATTTAGGTCCTTAAGAGTTACTTCATTTCTTTTCAACCCATCTCCCAGTGGGTCTACTTAAAAAGTGTAATTTTAAAAAACAATTCATATTGAGACGGTCATGTTATTAACAAAATAATGTCTCATATGATGCAAATGAAAAAAATTAGTGTTATGTGAGTCAATATATATATATATATATATATATATATATATATAAATATAAAATATAAAAATATAGCATTTCTAAATCTTCTTTACATAGAATGAAGATTATGAGCTCTCCTTAAAATATTTGAGGAATTTGTTGCCCTTCTTGTGTGACATTGAGGCCTAGCAAAAGAACTAGCATATGACATTGTGTGGTTTTAAGAAAATGTGATGCTTCTATGTTTAACATGAGAACTATGGTGATAATAAGCTTAGGTCACACTATTTTGTTAATGGAAAGGCCATATATATATGTATATGCTTGTTGTATAACTTTTTAAGGTGACTTTACATGAAATTGTGCCTCCTTTTTTTTTTGATAATTATACATTTTAGGTTTAGAGAATCATATATGAAGGCATGGAATTTTCGTTTAGCTCAGGACCTAGAAGATAATGCATGGACATTGGAGTGTTCATATCTATAAATAGATTCTATATGCTTATATAATGCTTTAGACGATAACCTATCATATGTTTGTCCATCATGAAGATAGTGATTTTTTTCTTTAAATGCACAAAATCAATTGTAATAAATTATAAATTTAGAATATTTTAGAATATCAATCTCATGAAGACTATAACCACTACATATATTAATCATATAAAAGAGTAATTTAATTAAAATTTAGTAAAAATAAATAAATCACTAAACTAACAAAACAAGAGAATTAACTAACATAAAGAAATTAATTCAACAAGTACTAGGGTTTTAAGGTTCACTTATGAGGAATTTCAATTATTATGCAAAGATTGATTATCAAGGTTGAAATAATAATTAGGCTAAAAGTACATTTTGAATCTCAATGTTTACAATAGAATATAGAACAAACCATTACGTTTTGAAGCGTTCAAATTGAACCCTATAATTTTTTAAGCATTTAGATTGAACCTTAACATTTTCAAAACATTCATAATAGGCCTTAAGTAAATGAAAATGTTAACACGTTTAACTTTCTATTAATTAAAAGTTAAGTTAATACTGATGTGACGTTATTTTTTAAATTTTTTACCAAAAATTGGGCCTCATTGCTACGTGACAGGTGGGAGCTACTATTTGAAATGTATAAAATGGTTCCCACTACCAAGTGACAATGAGCTGATTTTTTAGTTAATTAAAAAAGTTAGTTATGTGGCAGTGGAATCTAATTTCTATCTAAAAAATAAAAAATAACGCCATATCAATATTGACGTGGTATTTAATTAATGAGGAGTTAACCCCATCAAAACTTTCATCCACCTAGGGTCTGTTTTGGACATTTTGAAAACATTAGGGTTCAATTTGAACACTTCAAAATGTTATGGTTCAATTTCTATCTAAAAAATAAAAAATAATGCCACATCAACATTGACGTGGTATTTAACTAATGAGTAGTTAACTCCATCAAAACTTCCATCCACCTAGGGTCCGTTTTGGATATTTTGAAAATATTAGGGTTCAATTTGAACACTTCAAAATGTTAGGGTTCAATTTGAACACTTCAAAATGATATGATTTACATTTTACTCTATTGTAAAAGTTTAAGTTTAAAATGCACTTTTAGCCTAAAAATTATCCTAAAGTATCTATGTCCTCTCTCAAGGTACATAAGAGTATCTAATTAAGAAATTGCCACCCTTGATTCTTAACACCTAATTGAAGTTACTAAGTGTAATTAATCTATTAGTTATAATATTTGTCTAACATACTTATGTCATTAGATATAGATGTTTATTTTGCTATTCCACAAATAATACTTTAAACCTCTTGGTCTTTTATACAATTCCTAAGATTCAATCTAGGATGACTAAACATAAATCCAAAAATTAAGATAAAAAAGAATAAATTCAATCAAGCCAATAATAAATTATGCATTAATAATTGAAATATCTAACATAAACTACCTCCCTAACCCTAATTAAGAATTAGCTATATAGCATAATGAAAAAAAATCTTATTATTAAAGAAAGTAGAGAACAAAAAGATAAAAAAAAAGATGTCCTTAATTATGTCCAAGTCAAGGTGGATCTCCTCTAATCTAACTCATAATATTTCCTAAATGAGAATAAGCATTAAAACTACTAACTATGAAAAGTGATTGCCAAGAGCCTCTCATAAGCTCACTTCCCCTCCAAAAATTTTCTTTAATAAACTCTAGTAAGAGTATTTATAGGCTAAGGTTACAAAACAGTCCAAGGTGATTAAACTTGTACTTTTACTCTTCTTATGAATCACAACTCCAGTGTTTGTCTAGCTTACACACTAGCACCAATTTGCTTTTGGTCTAAAAAATATATACGAACAACTTGTAATTAATGTCGATCTCACTCTTATATCCAACATCAATTTGGTACTACTACTCCATTCTCCTCCAATGTCTTGCATCTTCAAGCTTGAGTTGTTCTTTGATGTTTTCTACGATTTTCCCATATTACTTTGTTATGTCCTCAATTTGACAATTATCAACAGATTTTCATTCAAATATAAAATTGGGTAAAAGATATAAACCTCCCTTGCAGTTAAGGAAACCTTAGAAAAACTCCTTAATTTTTACAAATCTAAAAAAAGAACTCAAAGTTTTAATATTGCCAAAAAAAATTCCTTCTATTAAACTTTGATTAAAAAATAACAAAAATAATATGTTTTGAACATCATACTTATAATGATCAAATGTTATTTATATGATTCAATATTACTCTTAAACTCGAACTGAATTAAGTAAATCTAAATAAAGTTAATAATTTGTTATAATTATTTTAAATTATTAATTTAAGTTGTATTGAATTAGTTTAGGTCGAGTTTAAGAGTTAATTTGGGTTTGTATATTAGTGAAATTTGATTAGTTCATGTTTAATGCTTATACTGCGTGTGTTTCATCATTATTTTTAGCCGAAGTCTAACAGAAGGATTTTTTTTTCAGAAAATTAAAATTAGAAAGGATTTTTTTCAAGAATTTTGAAGGTTAGGGGTTTTTTTTAAGGTTTCTTCAACTGTAAGGGAGGTCTATATCTTTTACCTTAAGAAATTTTGCCTTAGATTATCAATTACATGATAATGAAATAAATATAAGAAAAATATCATATAATTCATATAAAACATGCTATAAGAGTGTTAAATTACAAACTAACTCAACCCTTATAAACATGCAATGTAAGGACTTATCACGTTCCCCCACACTTAAAATAATTTTTTGTCCTTAAACAATTGGAAGTAAAAAAACTTAACTATATCAAAAAAATTATACTTCATATAATAGAATTTAATGTCATAAGCCTCTAAACCTCTAGGTGTCTTTAAAAGAGCTATAGTTTCCTAAGAGTTTACTTAAGAGGAATTCCAATTATCAAGCTATGATTGATTATCAAGGTTGAAATAAAATTAACCTAAAATATCTATGTTGATGTGAACCCCGTAAATCGAGAGCCAGAAACCCATGAATAGGTTATTAAAAGGAATTTCCAAGAAAACTAAATCAATTTTGTTTTCAAGAAAAACCTTGACCAATGTTTAAAGAAACACAAACCAAAGTTATAAAAGAAGGATATTGAAGTCACACTCCAGAAAATATGAGATTGAGAGTTATAAGTCAGATGAATGCCATAAGGAATAACCTTGATATGTTTCAAGTTCAAGAACCAACAAAGTGAATAACCTTACCAATTTCATAAAAATTCTAATATGAATTCTTGTACAAAAGATGACGATTATATAGGCTAAAGACAACCCTAATCAATCTTCTAGCAATGATTTATTCCTAAAAAAGGAAATACCTAATATTTAGGAAAGTCTTTTCAAAATTGATTCCTAAAGCTAAATATAGAAAGTGGACTTTTAGGCACACCCAAATTAGCTAGAGATCTCCTAAAATCATCAAACATAGTCTTCTAATTAGGCCAAATAAACAACTAATTAGGTCACAACCCGGTACCACATTGGGCCTATGATAACCGCCACATAACCGGGTTAAGGACACTCACGGTATCCTTAATCCGACTATGCAAGGCTAACTAAATATCTATTCTTTTCTGTCTTTTTTTTCAAAATTCGGGCAGCACAACATAACCGGGCTAAGGACACTCACGATATCCTTAATCCGATTATGTAAGGCTAACTGATTATCTATTCTTTTCTCTCTTTTTTTTTAAATTTGGGCAACACAATGGCTGTGTTTTAAAAATTCCAAAAAGCTGCAAACAATTTCAATCACACTTTTATATTCACATCCAACCACAACTTCAGGACTTTAAAATTCACTCAAGGCAATCTTAACAATAGTATCAAAAGATTCATACATAAAGTCATTTATAAAATACAAGGCAATCAAAAGTTAACTTATAAAATCATAAAGCGTATCTATATAAACATAGTTCATGAGCCACTAGACCATAAAAGTACAAAACAGGAAACTACCCATGTGCAATAATGCCCCGAAAATGTCAAAAGACCGCACGATCCACTCAGAGCTTCAAACTCACTAAATTAACTTGCATAATTGGAAAGTGGAGGGGGTGAGTACACTAGGTACTCAGTGAGCAGGAAAGACATATATCATAAATAGAATTTGATTCATACCAAGATGGTGTAGATAACTTATGAATTGAATATATATCACATAGAAAACACATAGGCCCAGCCTATGACTCAACATATACTGGTTAGGAACCATATAGGCCTAGTCTATGAACCCACTCATCCGGTGAACATAGGTTCCAGTTTCAGTACACAAAGCATAAAAACATCATATGTATAAATCAAATATCGATAGGAAAACCAATATTAGGATAAGCCAAAACAATCATGTGTGACACCACTAGTTGGCCAAATAAATGTGCACACCCACCGATACTCGATATTGACTCGAATTTTATTCGTGGTGAGTTCGAACTACAGTCTACAAGAGCATCATAACCCTAAGTAATGATCTCGTCGATGTCCCAACCCTAGGTGTGGAATCACCCGCAAGGCCCATAGAAAGGTGTTAATATGACGACTCGACTTTCATGTACCAACATCAAGGGTATGATAGTCACTTAATCAGTTGTACCCAGCACACGATTGGCCAATTATTTTCTCAACAGTCACAAAAAATCATTACCAATTATTAAGTATAAAATCAAGTAAGGCACCATGCCTTAATTTATTGGTCCAACAGATAAAACCAAGGTTTTGAAACTCGGATCGGATGTCGAGCCGGAGGCCTTACTGGTCACAAGTTCGATTGGTTCGACCGATTCGGCCATCAGTCGAATCGGTGTGACGTCATAATTACGCAATAATTATATTTAATTATATATAATATTATTAATATTAAAAAATAGAAAAATATACCAATTAATATAAATAAATATAAATAAAAAATTCATTTCACCGGTTCAAATGATATAAATAAATATAAATAAAAAATGTGATGTGTTTTAGAAAAAAACAAAAAAACAAAAAAAATCATTGAACCAGTGGCCAACCGGTTCGACCACCGGTTTAACCGATCAATTGACCGGTTCTCACCGGTTCGCACTGGTCCAATTGAAGACTAGTTTTTAGGGGTTAACCGGACCGGATAACTGACCAGTCACCGGTCGAACTGACGGGTCTGATCTGGGTTTCAAAACAGAGGATAAAACCGTGCCATGGCTCTAAGCCGA
>JANIJH010000009.1:15226593-15239144 GCA_024520975.1 Erythroxylum areolatum | reverse complement strand
GTGAGTGAGTAAATAAGCCAGTGCCATGCTGTAGATCCATCCATCACCTTCCCTCTTTGTGCTCGACTTTCAGGCTCACCGGGTGCATGAGATAAATTGCGCTGCTTTGATATATTTGCATTCAAATAATAGATGTTTACGTGATTCCAGTGATGCCTTACAGAAGGTGCACCAAGTTGGTACTATGAGGTACTTAGATGATTTCAACTTTGACTACGATATTTTGTGCTAATCTAATTTACCCATTAGGAGAAAATTCATTATGCAAGTCTAGAACAGATTAAATTTCATCCAAAAAAGGGTTGCCGTCTGAGCTCGAAAGACCAACAAGATAATGATGTGCGCGCCCTTGCTATTTCTGCAGCCATACCTAGCTTAAATTAGTGGAATGGTGCAAAACATTAGCATGTTAGCAACAGACTCTTATCAGAAATATGAAAAATAAAAGCTAAAAGATCTTCAAATAAGTTCATCCATTCTTTTGATGACTGCTATTGAAACTGCTCCATATGACAATTCAAGGGCTTGGAAAGCTACAACTTCATACGAGATATACAAGGAATTACAAATCCAAGTACCTAAATATTGAAAGGGGCAAAAACAGATGCTATAACATTTCCAAGGAGTATTCGTGAATTAATTCCATCATAGCTGAGTCACATCATAGTTTTTCCCTCGACATGACATCCATTCTGATCCAAAGAGCAAAGAAGGAAAAATACACTACAACAACAGACATTATAAACATATAAAAGGGCTTTGTATAACGAAGAAGTTCTCCATGGAAGAACTTCAACCAACACTTTTGCCAGATTTGAGACAAAGGCTCAGATGTCTCCACTCCCGCTTCTCTAAATGAGAGAAAATATGTATACATACATATAAGATCTTACATCATGGCTCCAGTTTCAAAGAAACAACCCGGCACTGTCTGTTGCGTTTTGCAGCTTTGATAAAGACTACTGAGAGGCAGGAGGGAGCCCACCATGGACGGCGAACCTTTTGCTCTCCTTTTAGGCAAGCAACTGCAATTAATTCAGTATCAACACATTTACTCTGATAAAGCCAATTTGTAGACACAGGGATTGAAAGAAGCTTGTCTAGCAAAAGAATAAGCAATTTCGCATTGGAAAAAAAAAAGCAACTTAACTACTATCAAAACGTAAGAAACACAAGTGAATTAGCACATTATTCTAATTAGAAACTATTACCACTACTTGATGCAACAACACAAAACTAAATTTCTGTTTTGGAAAAGGAAAGTATTTCTATTTTGATCTTTTCTTATTAGTTTAGAGATTGGATCTATTGAGCAATAATAAGAATTCTTATGAAATAAGATTCAATCTTTATTTTGAAAGTTTAGTGGGTTTTCTTATTCCAATAGGATTAGAGTTTCAAGACTTTTCTATATATATGTTACGCTTCTAACATTTAAGAAATAAGAACATAGAATAAATTTTTAAACATGATTTTTTTTCTTCTCTAAGAGTGATTTCTGAACTCTAGAAGTGATTTCTACAAAATTATTGGTGTGATTCCAATAGCATTGTCTGTTTCAAATCCTACATATTTTTTCTAGTTCTTGATACAAACCCTAGGAATGATTTCTAGACCTATCCCTTATTTCAAAGATTTTAGCCCTAGCTCAAAATTCCAGTAACCCTATTTTCAGTTTATATCTGCTTTATCATTGTCATGTCCTCTATTTCCAATCATGCAAATAACAGAATGAGTATAATGAATGCAAAGCTCATGACACTCAAATATATATAGTATGTGCCAAGCATTGCCAGCCAAGTTGCCCAAAAACTGATGCCCCAGTGACTTGAAAGGCTAACAACTGGTTAATTGTCAACAAGAGATTGCTACAAGTGTAAAAGGATGCTTCTTGGACAAAATCAAAAAACACGATTCTACTAAAATTTATATGGCATTGTGTTTATAAATCAAATTGTTCATTGCATTGAAGAAATCAAGAAGTGCATTCTTTAGAAAAGGTTATGATGCATAGAAAAACCACATTGAAGATGTATATTACAACATAGCAAAATAATAAGGAGAAATTCCATAGCATAACAAGTGCAATGGAAGATACTGAAAATATATGTAGGTGTCATACTAATAAAGTTTCTCACAACCAGGAAGTAATCTAAAACTTTTTACTGAAACGCACACAAATACGAACTTGATTTTTGAATGATACACCAATTATGGCTAATTCGTGACACACGAGAGAGAGAGAGAGAGAGAGAGACATATTTTGGGTGGAGAGGGGGAGGAAGGGTGGAGAGAAAAGGTGGATGAGGATACCATGGACAGGCCATACATGCACACATAAACAGAGGGAGAGAGAACCTTTTATTCGTCTTAGCTCCTTGCAGAGTGTGATGAAATCTCCCCACTTCATGTGACATCGCCTTATAAACCGTAGAATCTGTTCAGTTGTGAACATTGACATGCCCTCTAGATATTCTCCATTAACACCATTTTCTTTGAAAATCTGCCGATAGCTACCCAGATTTATTTCTTCCAACCATAAACCAACATCCTAAAAAACAAGTTAGGCACACTTCATTAAACAGGCACAAAAGCCAGAAATTGCTGCTTTCCCAAAATGTTTCTACATATAAATGGAGCAAAAGATTCTCTTTCATCTCTTCTTCACATAATGCTTCTATAATTGACAATCTTCCAAACAATTCCAGTCCAAAATCAGTGCAGACTTATTAGCAAACATATACGAATGATGGTGTTTGCAATTGCTCATTACGTGCATGTCCGCAGAAGCACAAGCATGTAAAATATGGCACCAAGCACATCATTTTACATTAATTCAAGAAAGAATGGCAATTTGGTTCATCATTATCTATCAAAGCATATCGCAACACATTAGGAGTTGCATAAAGTGCAAATACACAGTTGACAAGTAACTGCTATGGCACATTGCAATCAATGTAAGAAGATGCTCCCTCCAGGGAGCTATAAAATAAGGGCATACAGAGCTTACGCAGCTGCAAAGCTAAAATTTTGACTCAGCTTTGAAAAAATGACAAGGCATGAAAATTCCATATCTCCACCTTACTGAGTAATAAGAGAACAGATCAAGGGAAATATAACCGACATAAACAAAATAATTCAACTACAAGTGTATATATTCTGGCGTGTCTAATATAATACATGACTACAGCGGGAAATTTGGCAAGAAATACCAAAAGACCTTAATACAGTACTCAATTTGGTAGCAGAAACCTTACTACCTGAATCTAATTTATCTGAATAAATATTACAAAACCTTCAGCATTTTGCCATTCAAGGATTAAGGATTCAATAATGAACTGATCACACTAAGACTGGGTCTCAATTATAAACTACTTGACTCCCGAAATTCTCGTCATCCTCTTTACCAGTATTTTGATAGGCATGGATAGAAAGAATATAGTCAATTTTACTTGTATTAAAATTTTCCAAATAGGTTAATTAAGCTGCGCACAAGAACTAGCATAAAATGCACAATTAGATGAAAGAACACAGAAATCATCAGGGACATTCACACAAAGTAAGCGGAGGGAATGATGCGTTCAAAGTAGCAAAATCTGTAGGGAGCAATAGCGGATCTAACACAAGATCCAATAACAAGTAAGTAAAATAAGGGATTGATTGATTAGGTTTCACCTCAACAGTCCAAATGAAGAAATCAAGAGGTTCTGGAGGCATTTCTTTGGTCATTTCCTTCACCTAAACATTCACCATCAACCAATTACAACAAAAATTATCCAACCCACTCCACTTTCAGAGATTCCAATATCAGGTGACTGCTCAACAAGCATAAAAACAATAACAGAAGTGATATTAGTAGTTTCTCAAGAAAGAATTAGCCTTTAGTTCCTAGCATGTATATATACGTATTAGCTTAACAAACGCAAAGTAAGTGAAGAGGAAGACAGAGGAACAGCAAAGAGAGAGAAAAAGTATGCGATTTTAGACAGCAGAGACAGATGGACACTTTAAACTTATTCCCGGAAAAAGGAAATAAATTGAGGGCACAATAAAAATAACAATACAGCATAAACATTTTTTTTTTAAACCATCAGATATTTTATGAGGGCGCAAATTTTGGAAAGACAATTTTAAATCATTTACACTTAGGTTAATTCCCGCTTGCACCCGGTTAACCTGTAAGAAATAAAATACTGGTCAAACAAAATTTTTCACTTTTAGGAGTCGAATTTGAGACTTTTAGTTAAGGAATGACGGTACTAAATTACTCACACCAATTATGTTTGGTTAATCCATAACCCGTCACCAAATTAACATTTTCCTTTTGAAAGGTTACTTTACTCTCCTTCTCTGTGGTTTACAACCATCATCGTAGCTAATAGTGAATGGTGGATGGATGTTTAAAAGGTTTTGGTTTTGTATCTGTAGGTAGGTAAAGTCACCGTCTTTCTTCTTCTTCTAGTTTTGTTTCGTTATCTCTTCTTTGGATTTCTTTAGTCCTAAATCACAACCTTTCATCATCTTCTAAACCACCAATATGGCCTTTGATTATAAAGGTAAGGTGTTTTGTCTTTATGACAACTTATAGGGTTTTTGAGTTCATACTCTTTTTGTCTTGTGGGTACATGTTCTTTCTCTAAGGTTATGTTTAGTTAGACATAAAGTTTTTAATAAAATAGAACAGTGTTGATTGTTTTGCAAACTTTATTATTTATAGCCTTCAAAGTACCCTAAGTGCATAGGTCATAATTTATAGTATGTGAAAAGTTGATGGAGTTGTGGACTAATCTAATCCTAAATTATCTAAGGCTAGAAATTTAATAAAATGAAAATAAAATAAGATAGGAAAGTAAACACGGATAATTGTTAAGATATTAATTTATAAAATTAACTCAACAAAATCAAATATTAAACAACAACAATACAACAATGGGAAATCACACAAGATAATTTACCAAATTATGAGAGAGGGATTTATCCTATCATCAATGCTAACCTAATTACTTTTGTGTTATTAGGATGTCGATTCTAGACTATCGTAGGATAGATTACTCTCTTTCGAGTTATAATCACTATGCCCTAATTAATAAACCCTAATTAAGTCAAGTCACCTAAATTGTTATTTTTCGATATAGTCCACAACCTAATTGGTTCTTAAAATCTCTAATAAACTATCGGGTTTCACATGAGATCTCTCTTTGTATAATAGCCGATAAGATTGATTGTATGGTCTATTGGATCACCTAACTCTCATTAACCTGACTCAATCATTTTGCATTCGATTCAGCCTTTCGGTTTGTTACCGAAACATAAAGATACAACAATCAATTACAATACCCAATTAAAATAATACAAAAATAACTAGATTAACATTAACTCAGGCTCTCTTTTAGGGTTGCATTATGTTCCTTTCATACTCTTTTCTGATTAGGGCCACCCTAGGGATTTTTTTAGGTCCAAAAGGTTCGAAAAGTCCCTCGAAAACTTAAAATAGGATGCAGTCCCACTTCTGTTCACACATAGGGCCACGATTATGGCCAAGATTTTGGCCTTCTATCACAATCGTGGCAAATTATGCCACGAACGTGGCACATCCATTAATCATAGCCCCGAGTTAGCTCCCAGGTTTTCTCTGTTATCCATTCTTTCCCTTAAAATACTAACAAACACATCAAGATATCTCGAAAGTATAAAATTGAAGCTAAAAAGCATGCTCTAACCTATATAATACTTAAAACACAAATACATAATTCTAAACTAACATGCACTGAACAATCAAATTAACAACTAAATACAAACTAAACTACCCATAAAAACACAATACAATCTACAACTATCAATTGGAATGGAATAATTTATAATGAAATGGAATGTAAATGAATGTAATATTAGAAAACTGTTATTTGGGAGGGATGAAAGAGTTTATAATGTAATATAGTGAAGTGTTATTTAGAAGAAGGATTCATAATGTAATATAGTGAAATATTGTTTATTATTTTACATTCTATTCTAAACTCTCCAAATCGGAGGTAACCTATTTTTACTGAATCGGATGGAATCAGATGTAATGTGAAATCCTCTCCTCTCATCCTATTCCATCCCTTTCCATTATAAACCCTACTCCCAAAAGATGAAATAATATTACATTCTATTCCATTCCATTAATAACCACCCAACCAAACATAGCCTAAGGTTGATTTCCACTATATCCTTTGTTATAGAGAAAAATGCAAAAGATCATGTAAACCGCTGGAACTTTAAAAACAAAGAAGCATAAGAGAGGGTGACATCATTTAAGGAACACAAAATGAGATACACTGTTTAAATAAAAACCACGCTGCAATTATCCAAGACAAATGTCTAGTTTAGCTTTTCCCTTACTTATGTTTAAACATTGTGTAGTGGCTAGAAATGATAGCCAAGTTATAACAGAAAGTTGATCTTTTTTCACTCTCTTGTAATTCTCAAGCAACTTTTCTGTATCTCTTATTCCCTTCTCTTTCTTGTTCAAATGTTCACACGTATCATACAAAATATCAGAACAATTGGTATTAGAGCAGCCGATTATAGGAAATGTATCAATGGCAGATGAACATAGGAGGTAAGTTTCACATAATTGAAGAGAATGTTAAGACTTTGATGGAAGCACAAATTAGGAATGAAAAATTGTTAATAGAATCATAAAACAGAGCAAATAAATACAAGAAGGACATGTTAGACCTCAAATCCATTTTTATGCAGTTTATTCAACGACAAGGAAGGGAATCTGGAGTAGCTATTCAGGAACACATGAATCAAAACAATAAACTTGCACAGGAGAAGGATGAAATTGTGATTCCCACAAGGTTGAGTAGGATAGAGCTCCCAACCTTTGATAGTGAGCGAATCAAACTATAGTTATATTTGTGCACACAATTTTTTCAACTAAATCAAACCTCGAAGAAATTGAAGGGGGACATGGTGATTCTTCATATGGAAGAACAAGCTTAGGAACGATATCAACTTTACTTAATGAATAGAAACAAGTCTAAAGTGGTGGACTGGAAGAAGTTCACGAGTGTGCTTAAAAAATGCTTCGACGTAGAGCTTTTTGATCACCCAGTGGGAGATTTTAAAGAACTAAAATGGGAAGGTTCATTGCTGGAATACTGTGCCCAATTTGACCATTATTCTAATTGACTTTCCTTGTTTGAAGAATACCTAATAGGGTTCTTCCTTCAGGGTCTCAAACTAGAGATTGAAGTTATAGTCCGATTATATAAACCATCCTCATTACATTATGCCTATATGATGGCCCAGAAATAAGAAGTGATGATGATGGCAAAAGGGATTACATCTTTTCTTAAAGGGAGCATAGTGAGGAGTGTGAGCACAACACAAAGTCATAGCTCAATTTAAAAAATGCAACAAACAATAAACGTAACTAGGAGATTATCATCTAACAGAATACTACCCACCCCAACGGCTTCAATAAGGACGTTCAAAACTTCCAAACACATCAACAGAAAAAAAAAATGATAAAAAGAGAGCAATAAGACTTTATTTTTAGTGTGACAAGAAATATAGACCAAACCATAAATGTAAGAAGAGACAATGTAATTGTATATGATCGCGAGGGACAATCATACTTTAGAAGCTGTAACTGATGGAGACATTGATGGCCTCAAGGAAGAACAGTTGAAAGTTGATGTTCCAAACATATCCATGTAGGAAATTGTGGGATTGTTAAGTGAGTGGGATTTTAAGAAAATGAGGATGGTGAGAGTTTATCAAAGGAGGGTGATCTACATTTTGATAAATAATGGAAGCACCCTTAATTTTGTGAATGTTTTGGTCGTTAAGAAAGGTGGCTATGATGTTAGGGATATTGAATCGCTATATATTAAAGTAGGAGAACGGTTACGATTGACATATAGACAATATTGCATGAATTTTATGTGGATTGTGCAAGGAGTTCAATTCACCATAGATGTAGTGGTGTTATCAGTAGGAGGTTATGACGTAGTGCTCAGAGTACAATGGCTAGTAGAATTAAAAGACGTTTTATGTAATTTTAAGAAGAGCCGTGATCTTAAATTAAGAAGGAGAAGAAGTTACATTATATGGAAATCCTGAAGGAAGATTTAAGGTAGTATCAAGCAGAGTTTTGCGTATCATACCATACTGAGCAATATGTATCGTACCAGTCGAGGAACAGTACGAGGTAGGTGATAGTGTATATCGGGTGTAAATACCAATCCGTACTGACCTATTTCATACTATATTGGCTAGTACTTACAATATTTGTAATACCGGCCATATACCGACTGTTACTGAAAATTTTTTAAAATGTAGGGATATATCTGTAAAAAATTAAAAATTTCATCCTTAACCTTAAACGCATGCACTCACGCATTCTTCTTCTCTTCTCTGAGTAACCTACATCTCATCTCATCTCCACACACTCTCACTTACACAGCTGTCTTCTTCTGCTCTTCACTGTCGTCGCCGTTGGCCCAACGATTGCCACATTGACGTCCGTCGTGCTGCTGTTATCCTCCTCCTCCTATCCCACTCCCACACCCAACTTTTTTCTCTCACATCTCACTATCTCTCTTGAGTGTCTCGACCCACCATTGACACCCACCACCACCGATGGGTCATCACCGCCGACACACACCCACCACCTACCACCACCACCACCTACGCCCCATATCTATGGCTTCTCCAATATTTTATTTCTCTCTCTCATATCTCACTATCTCTCTCCAGTCTTGACGTCTACCACCATCGATGCCCACCACCTGTCACAACCACCGATGCCATCAGACTACCACTGATGCCTCAACAGCCTCATCCATTCTCATATCTCCTCTCCTCTTCCATGCCAAATCTATCTGACCTCGGGTCCCCGACTCGTTAAAATTGTTATTGAATTTTTGAAATAATTGGGTATGTGTTATGACTTATTTTTTTTTTGTGAATTGTTTTGAATGGAATTGTTGATGTATTTGTAAATTTTGAATGGAATTGTTAGTGTTTTTGTGAATTGGGTATGGAATATGTTAATTTGTTTTTATATTGTTGTGGATTGTGGATGTGGACTATGGTGGAGTGGAATGGAATTGTGGAAGTGTGAAAGTGAAAAATGTAAATTGATTTATTGGAGTTGTTAATAGAGATATAGATACAAAATATAGATGTGTAATGAAACTATGAAGTGTGGAAGGAACTAGTCTGGAATGGATTGTAATTCTATGAATGTGGAGCGGAACTTGGAAGTGTGTTGAATTGATTGAACTGTTGATTGTTATCAGTTTTGTTAATTCTTATTTTAATAGACATATAGATACAAAATCATATTTTATAAATCAGAATATTTTAAAGCTAAGTGTTTGCTTACCATACCAATTTCCTTTAGCATTAATCTATAATTAATTATAAATGAAATAAATTTATTTTTCTTTTTTTACAAATATATCATATAATTCATTTGAAAAAAGTTGAACTTTTACCAATTATAAATGAGGTTTTATCTAACTCTACTAACTTGACTACATCATTTAAGTATGGCTTGTACGTGTTAGATTCTACATCAATTTTATATTAAAAAAAACTCAAAAGCAATGTATACAAATATATAATGTGTGTTACTTTACAAACAAAAATTGGGGTTCTCTTAATTTTAATAATTAATTATGTGATTCAAGGTATTTAAGGTAATTCTAGCTCCAAATTATATTTCAATACTTTGAGATTTTGATACGTAAACACATTTTCCAGTTCCACACTTCCATCGAAGTGTGGAACTGGAAAATTTTAAGTGTGGAACTGGAAAATTTTGAAGGTGGAAATTGTTTATATATGTTTTGTAATTGTTGTTTATGGAAATTGTTTTATGTATATTTTGTGATTATGAAAATGAAAATTGATCAAAGTGAAAATTGTTTATGTATGTTTTGATATTGTTGGAAATGGAAATTATTTTACGTATGTTTTGTGATTATTGGAAGTAGAAATTGTATAAAATTCTTGTAAATGAAAATTGTTTATGTATGTTTTGTGATTGACAGAAATGGAAATTGATTTTATGTATGTTTTGTGATTAATATAAATGGAAATTGTTGGAAATAAAAATTGTTTATGTATGTTCTCTGATTATTAGAAATGGAAATTGTTTTATATATGTTTTGTGATTATTGGAAATCGAAATTGTTGGAAAATAAAATTGTTTATGTATGTGATGTGATTGTTAAAAATAAAAATTATTTATATATGTTTTGTGATTAATAGAATTGAAAATTATTGGAAATAGAAATTGTTTAAGTATATTTTGTGATGTTTGAAACTTTAAATTGCAATTGTTCGAAATTGTTAGAAATTGAAATTGTTGAAAAATATTAGAAGTGGAAATTGTTTATGTATGTTTTGTAATGGTTAAAT
Source organism: Erythroxylum areolatum (assembly GCA_024520975.1). Classification (NCBI taxonomy): domain Eukaryota; kingdom Viridiplantae; phylum Streptophyta; class Magnoliopsida; order Malpighiales; family Erythroxylaceae; genus Erythroxylum; species Erythroxylum areolatum. The sequence goes on along the minus strand of JANIJH010000009.1, from coordinate 15,228,722 downwards.
TGAAATTGTTGGAAACTGTTAGAAATGTTTGTTACAATTTAAAGCTTTGGAAAAGGCATGTTATTATCATTATTAATTTCGATATAATTTCTTATAATTTTCTAATAATTAATTTTTTTTTGCTTACTAGGAGTCTTAATAACACAAATAGTTCAACTAATCTAATTTCTATTAATAATATTGATCTTTTAGCATATTTGGTTTCTAAAAAATCGAATTTGGTATATGTCAATAACTTGGAAGATAATCTTGGATGAGAATGCATTGACATGTTATTTTGTGCATTAAATTTAAATGATAATGATGATGAAGTTCCTCTCAATAATGAGAATTTTGTACCAAATAATAACTAGGGTCAATGTAGTTATAATGGATATCCTCCCATTGACGATTGAATTTTGTTTTAGGTTTTCGTTTTTCCTCTTCTTTTATTTTTTCTTATATTTGATATTTATGTTAAATTCTATATATGTAATGTAACTGTAAATATTTTTGTTTCAGGTTTAATTTCTACTTTATTGTTTCCTCGTCATGAGCTTTTGTTGTAAATTGTAATAGTTAAGGATATTTATTATTCTTTTTATTGAATGTTTTGATGTAATTATTATTTATTAAAATGATAAAATTGTATTATTGTAACATTTTAAATACTTTGTATTATTCTTAATTTTATATTTGTATGATGATGATTGTCTTTTTTCATATTACTTGTGGTTATTATTTATATGTGAAATGTTTAAAAATTATTGTTATTTTATATTAATTGTGATTATTATTTATTTTTATGATTTTTGAAAACATGATTGATGTAAACTTGTTAAGTATACAGTAGAATTGTACAATATACCAATAGACTATTTTGCAAATTTTAAAAATTTCATGGACTATTTTATAAATTTAAAAAATTATTCAAAACGGTACCCAATATTGACCGGTATCGGTACTGTACCGTACCTAAACCTAATCCAATAGGGTATTCGTAACTTTAGTATCAGGCAAGGATTTTTACAAAACACTCCAAAATTCAAAAGGGCAACTTTTTATGAAGCAATTAACGTTTCTGATTGAGTGTTAGCTTTAGCAACTAAGAGTGAAGGAGGATCAATAGAGTGCTTTCGATTCGACAAAATTAATGCAATTCTATTAGAGTTTGCCATGATTTTAGAGAACCAATTCAATTACCACCTGATAGGAAACACAATCACCAGATCCATCTAAAAGGAGTGGAAGCCATTAATGTCTGATCATATAGATACTCGAGAGTTCAGAAGGACATCGTCGAGCAATCAATGAGAGACTGTATGAAACAAGGCTTCATTGGACATAACTTTAGTATGCCTGAAGCTGTTACTACTAACACAGACCTCATATTTTTTAGCAATATTTGGCAAGAATCATTTAAACTGCATGTAGTTAACTTGAAGTACTCAACAACTTATCATTCATAAATGGATGGACAGACGGAAGTGATCAACAAGATCCTGGAGGCTTATCTAAGATGTTTATTTAGAGAAACACGCCATAGATGGAGCGAATGGGTTCCTTGACCGAATGGCAATATAACACAATATACCACTCAGCTACCAATGCAACACTCTTCGAAGTTCTACATGTGTATCCTCCATTTATTTATACTCCATATCTTGTTGGAGATTCAAAGCTAGGAGAAGTGGATCAGGCTCTTAAAGACAGAGAAGCAACATAAAAAATAACTCGATTCTATTTATAGAAGGTCTATAATAGAATGAGGCAATAAACAAATTCAAAAAGAGAGTTTGAGGTGGCTGACTTAGTTTTATTGAAGTTACAATCTTATAAACAACAATCCCTTCAAAAGAGAGGCAGTCATCAGCTATCACCTCTGTACTATGGCCCTTACAAGGTTTTGAAACATATAGGAATGTAGCTTATAAGTTGGAGCTTCCTATAGGAACTTCTATTCACCGAATGTTTCATGTGTCACAACTTAAAAATTAATAATCTCAATTAAATAATAATTTTCTCCTGTCCCGACTTGAGTCAATGGGATAAAATAATAACCTCGCGAAATGTATAAGATAATAATTTAAAAAAATTCCTTGAGGCCCACTGAAAATATAAAATAATAATTCATTAAATAAGTATGAAAA
>JANIJH010000009.1:15204411-15223837 GCA_024520975.1 Erythroxylum areolatum | reverse complement strand
ATTCATTTATCGATAAATTAATAACTCCGTATAAGATAATAATTTTTCTGGTCCCAACAATATTCATTTATAGAGGTATTACTTTACATTGATATAATATTAGAAAATTGTTGTTTGGGAGGAATATAAGAGTTCATAATGTAATATAGTGAAATGTTGTTTGGATGAACGGTTTATAATGTAATATAGTGTAATGTTGTTTATCATTTTACATTCCATCCTAAATTCCTCAAATCGGAGATTTTTTATTTTTATTGTTTATGATAGAATGAGATGTAACATGAGACCTTCCTCTTCTATCCAATTTTATTACATTCCATTCAATCATAAAGCATTCTCCCAAATGATGGAATAATATTACATTACATTCCATTCCATTATAAGACCCTCAACCAAGCATAACCTCCTTAGATATCATGCTAAATTTTTATCTCTGCTCTCCCTTCATTATTTACAAATGTTTTTTAATCTATATTATTCTTTGATGATTCCACTATATGCTTATTATTATTTATTTAAAATGTGTAAATTTATATTGCGTACAGTCCTCATTTTGACTCTCTTTATTAACTGCAAAGAACGTTTCGCAAAGTTAGTACAAATATTTGGGAAGTTCATCGATTATGTATTCACATTTATATTCTTTCTACAGGTACCTTTTGTTATCTCTTCCCAAATATTTGTAGTCACTTATAATTATAATATAATATTTTGCAATAGTTATTTTATTTATCTCTTTATCATTTAAAATTTAAAAGTTATAATTTATCATATTTTCGTCATATAATACTAAATTCAATTTTGAGAACTTTCAATGTGTTTCTTGGAAGTTCGTCAACTCTGCATAAATCCATCAATAGCAGCTTTTATCAAACTATAAATGGTCTTGAAACATTTTTAATTTAGAGAATTTACATTTTGAGTTTTATAAAGAAATTGTAATTTGATCTATATACATATCTCTTGGATTTTAATTGTAGAAATTAATGAAATCTAATTATTCATTGAATTTCAAACGTTTAATTTTATATGAAATATACGAGAGATAATATTATCAATTGTAAGGCCCATAATTATCAATATATCTGAAATCATACAAAAGAAAATCAAATATCTCTATTATGGATGTTCAATCTTTTCTTTCTTTCATTTTTTGACATTTCCATGTACTAGAAGTTACGATTTCGGATAAGAGGCACAAGAGTAGAGTTGGTGGTGGCAATAATATGTAGGCTACAAATACAAGTACACTTGAAATAGGAAAAGCGCATAATTCCAGCAATAGGTATCGTTCAGCAATAATGACACAAGTGATAAAGTGGACAAAACTCCTTTGTACAGAAAAACTTTGTAATATAAAATAACGTAGGGTAATTATATGGTCCATTTGCAACGTCCAAAAATAAGATGAAATTGCTATATAGAAGAACAATCGACAGGGACGTGTTTGTCACCAATGCGGGATTGGTCCGATCATGTCTTCACTGTGGGAGTACATGGAGAAGATTCTGATGTTACTTACTGGACCTCACCACCATCTTCACTCAATCAATACCTTAGACTAAGGTAAATGTCAGATTTCGTTTTTAAATTACAATACTCTACGATATATTACGATTCTTATGACCTTCAAATCAACGACATAAGTACCATTTTGCACTGATTGAAAAACAATATTCAGAATGTTGGTACGGTACTGACTCAAGACACCGATTAATATTAGGTGGTACTAGTTGGTGGTTGAAATATCGGTATTTACTGAGTGAGAATTCTAACACATAGGATAGATCTTATTATGTATCCCGGATCGGTAATGAAAGGGTTAAAAACAAAGAAAAATGTAAAATATCTGATTTCGGTTCCATCTTATGTTCCGAGGTAATTTTCGATGCCAAAACGAGCTCCAATCTTTTCAGGATTTTTGCGGAAGTTGATCACTGACACTCAAATAACGCCTTTCTTTAGTTTCTTTAAGACGTAAGCACTCTTAACGGGTCAGAAGATCCGCATGCTTACGAATTACATAAGTAACTGAAGGAGACCTTAACCTTTATATATAGCTTTCATATCAAGCTTCCCTATCACAAGTTCAATATGAGTTCAATTTACACTAATTGAGATCCATTTTTCTTCCCATACTTCGCCCTATTAATATAGATAATTTATTGGGTCATTTTATTACCTTTGTTAGAATTGAATTACGTAACTTAACCAATAAATTATTTAAAAACTGAAAATACAATTAATAGTTGTCCAATTTATAGAGAAGGACAGAATTGTCCTACATTCTCCCATTTGGACAAGCATTAATTATAGTTATGATTCAAGTTTAAAAATAATTTAAAAAATTGGTTAAGTCACACTACTGTACTAGTACCAAATTTTAAAAAATTAAAACATTCGATCTAAAGGTAATGAAAGTCTAATATTCCGTTCTGTAAGGTTTTCGATACCAAAAAATATCAATCACATGTTATGTATAACACAGGTTCAATATAATCACGAATATCTAATACCTCATTAACATGAATGAAAAAATGGAGTGTGATAAACTAAGACGATACCTGTATAATTTAAAGTGTATCATCTTCGTTTGTAGATCTTGATTTCTTCAACTTTGTGCTAAACTGTAGAAGAGAAATTATGTTTTCTCTCATCGAATGCTAAAAAACATTAGAGAAAACCTTTATGTTCTCTAATTGAATGTTAAACTGCATTAGAGAATCTTTATGGGATTAGAAAACTTATATCCCTTATGTCATGTTAAATTTATGGATATCCATACTAAACTGTATATGTCAAAATAACATAGGCTTAAGGTTAATCTTTATATATGCCCTATGACCTTTAAATACTTAAGATCGACATAAATCTTAAAACTTTCATGTGTATTATGACCATACATAAGAACAGTTATTGCTGAGGATAAAAAGATAATCATCTACATTAATAAATAATCATAATGTCATAATACATAAAAAAATACAAACTTTTAAGGAGAAAATATAATGATCCCTTACTACTGTTATCTAAGGACTTTAATACGCCCATATTGGATAATAAACACTAGTGGCAAAGTCTTTTAATCAAAGGATCAACTAACATCTGCTTAATCCTGATGTGCTCCACTTTAACGTCTCTCTTTTAAACCAACTCCTTTATGGTCAAGTAACGTCACTCTTTTAAATCAACTCCTTTATGGTCAAGTACTTGACCTCCAAATGCTTAGACCTTGTGATATTCTTGTTGTTATTACTGAACAACACTGCAGCAAGATTATTACAATACAATCGAATGAGTCTAGCTATTGAATCTACCATAGACAACTCATAAATTAAGTTTTTGAGTCAAATTGCCTGTGTAGCAGCTCCATAACATGCAACAAACTCTGCATGCATGGTCGAGGAAGTTACTAGTGTTTGCTTGACACTCTTCCACGATAATGCACCATCTGCCAATATAAAAATATACCTCGATCTGGATTTATAATCATCTGGACATATAGCAAATTCGAAGTCCGTATACCCTGTGAGGTTTAAATTGTTGACTTTCCTATATGTCAACGTATAATCTTTGGTATCCTTTAGGTATCTCAACACTCATTTAATTGCATTCTAATGGTCCATATCTGGGTTAGCAAGATATCGACCTAACAGTTCGATAACAAATGCAATGTCAGATCTAGTACACACCTGGGTATACATTAGACTACTAACTACACTAGAATATATGACATTCCTCATAGCCTCTCTCTCAACTTCATTGTTTGGACACAATTCCAAAGATAATCTCTCACCATGAGAGATAGGTGCTACAACAGGTTTATAGTTAGCCATATCAAACCTCTATAGCACTTGCTCAATGTATGCTCTTTGTGAGAGGCTCAATGAGTGTTGAGATCTATCCTAGTGAATTTGCACACTGAGGACAAATCATTTGACACGAGCAAGATATCATCTATGTATAGTAATAGAACGATAACTTTGCTTCCCCTGACCTTATATTATAAGCGTCTTTTAACCTTGTTTTCCATGAAGTCGAATGAGGTCAAATCCTCATACAACTTTAGGTACTATTGTCTGGAAGCTTGTTTCAGATCATATATTGATTTAGTCAACTTACAAACTTTGTTAGTTGCATCTTGATCCTGAAATCCTTCAGGTTGGTCTATATAAACCTCCTCATAAAGGTCACTATTTAGGAAAGTGGTCTTAACGTCCATCTGATGTAGCTCCATGTCATAATGAGCTACTATTTCCATCATCACTCTAAATGCATCATTCGAGAATATAGGAGAGAAGGTAACGTTGAAGTCAACTCCTTCTCTCTTAGTGAATCCCCTAGCAACCAAATGTGCCTTAAACCACTCAACTTAACCCTGTGTGTCCTTCTTAGTCTTAAATAGCCATTTGCAACTGATAGGCCTGCAATGTTAAGGTAAATCAAAAAGCTCCCATACCTTATTATACCTCATAGACTGCATTTCATTCTTCATTGTTTGCATAGGGTCCAGAAATGACTTCTGTAAAAGTAACTAGATCCACAACATATTCTACGTCATAGTCTTGCTTACCCAAACAGATTATGTAATCTGGTGAGATAGCAGGTCCCCTCTCTCTGGTAGATCTGCACAACTGCATAAGTTCTTGTACCTCAGAAACCTCTTCCTGAATAGTTATAGGTTCTTGTGCTTACATAGGCATAGTACTTGGACCTACATCCACTGGGCTTTACTATATGAGAACCGGATATGAAATAATCGCAATATCCATCCTGCTATCTCTTGAAGGATGTGAAGATGCTCCCTCATCGTAGACATTGTATTCCAGAAATTTAGCCGTCTGCGATCCACTATTCTGGTCCCTCCTTTTCTATAGTAAAATCTATAGCCCTTTGAGTGGTTGGGATAACCTACCAAATAGCAAAAAGTGGAATGAGATTGCAATTTGCTTTCATAAGGATTATACAACCTTATTTCAGTAAGGTAGCCCCATACACGAATGTATGTAAGACTTGGCTTCCTTCCAACCTAGAGTTTAAAAGGTGTCTTTAGGACTGACTTAATTGGGACTCTATTCAAGATATACAATGTTGTCTTGATAACTTCACCCCAAAGTTATTTGGGTAGGCTAGTCCTACTTTGCATTAACCTCATCATGTCCTTTAAGGTGCAATTGTGCCTTTCGGCCACATCATTTTGCTCAAGACTACCTAGCATAGTAAACTGAGCCACTATTCTAACTAATTCCAAATACCTGGCAAACGAATCCTTTTCTTATCTTACAACCCCATGTCTGCCATAGTATACCCCTCCCCTATTAGATTTGACTATCTTTATTGATTTTTCCAATTAGTTCTCAACTTCAGTCTTAAAGATCTTAAACATATCAAGAACTTCAAACTTTTCTTTAAGCAAGAACACATAACTATAGCGGGAATAATCATCTATAAATGTCAGAAAATATCTAGCATTGCATAACGTGACTATATAGGGACCACTAATGTTTGTATGTATAAGGTCCCATAAAATAGAAGTACGAGTTGACTCCTTTTTTCCTTATCTTAGTCAACTTACCCTTACAACAATCGATTCATGTTTTTAGATCACCGAAGTTCAGAGTTGGGATAATGTTATTCTTTATCAATCTCTTAACCCTCTCTTTAGAAATGTGGCCAAGACGTTTATACCACAACATGTACGATGTTTCCTTTATGAAGGCTCTCTTTCGAGTAACAAGTTCGGCAATATAAGAAGAGGCATACATTTCATGAGGAGTTAAACATATTCTATACAATCTATAGGATAAGAAGGCAGTTCTGATATGTCTTGTATTGATAGAAATATTCACAATTGAAGTATCAAATACAAAATGAAAAACTTCTTATCTAAAACTGATACAAAGATCAAGTTCTGTCTAAAAGTTGGTATATAAAATGTATCTCGTAAAACTAATATAGACCCCGTATCGAGGTTTAATCCTACATCTCCTACATACAAAACATCCACCTCTTCATTGCTGCAACCATTAGTTTCTCCTCTTCTTTAGTTAACCTTCTCTTGGATATGAACCCCTGTATTATGGAAGTAACATGGTTAGAAGCTCCACTATCTAACTACCAAGAACTTGAAGTAGTTATAGCTACATTGGATTTATGAATCACAAAGGTCGAGGAGTTACTTGACAGTTCCTGCTTAACCTTCCATAGCTTGTACTTCTCACAATTAGACTTCCTATGCCCCTTCTTCTTGTAGAAGAAGCACCTCATACCTTTTAGGTCATATGGCCCCTTTGTAACGCTAGACTATCCAGTTTGAATCTTTCGAGAGAGTTTGGGTTTCTTACCCATACTTATAAGCTGTTGGGGCTTAGCATTTCCCTTGCCTCTGGTAGCTGCAAACATAACTGTATGAGGAGAACTCTTAATCTTCTCCTTTGCTGTAGCACACCGAGAAATCAAGGCATTAATGTCCGAGGTCTCATCCTGAGAGATGTAGGAGGTAGCCAACATCTCAAACTATCGAGGGAGAGTATTTAGCGCCTGATACACTATGAGATTTTCAGAAATTGGTACATCAAGCACCTTCAGCCTAATCTAAAGGAGTACCATCCTAATGATGTACTCTCGACTGCCTCCTTCTCTCGTATATCTCATAGAGAATAGTTCCTTGATCAAGGTGCTCTGCTCTGCATGAGAAATACCTTGTATATCTGGAAAATGCTATTCATGAGCTCCTTCACTATATTCGTATCCGGTAATCCACTAAGCAGATGATTTGGGATCGACCTCGTGATGGTCAAATAACACATCCTATTTGACCGCTCCCAGACCGTCATAGCCGCTTTATCAACTTTGGAGCTGATATTCGTAAGTGGAGAAGGTCTCTCGATATGCATCGCTATGCGGACGTCAGCCATCTCCAATGCAAACTCCACGTCCTTCTTCCACATCTTGAAATTAAAACCATTTAAGGTCTCAATTGTGACAACCTTGTTGTTTACCAAAAAGGTAACTACAAGATAGAATAGACAATGTAAAAAATCATTTTAAATGCAGGACAACAGTGATATTTAAAGCGTTAAAGTAGTATCTCTATTGAGAATCTAATCACACATATTATGAAATACCTTTGGGCTGAATACATAATATATGTAATTAGATTCCCACAACATTAACTCTCATGACACTACCACCTTTGGATAAATAGATCATTTAAGTAACGACTTTCCTCCATCTAATGCCTTTATAAACATCTTAAAACTCTATGTAAAGCCAATACCTTTGGGCAAAATAACCAAACATAAGGTTAGAGACATTCCCAACATATGAGTAGAACAATCCAAAATATTGACTTGAAAGGCCACTTTGGTGACTACATTCTCATCAGTACCTTAAAAAGTTCACAAATATAAGAGATACAACTTTATGTCATCCTCACATTCTATATGGGCATAATATATGTGAAAATTAATTATAATTGTAAAAACTATATTCAAAATTAAATAATCACATATCATTGTTGAAAACATTTTTTAAACTTTATTTAAGACTTTTATAAATAAAAAAACTCAATGAGAGTGTCCATCGTACTTTCTCGAATACTGAACATACCACACGAGATATAAAACTTTAAGTGTCTCCTTTATGTGCAATTCAGAGTACAAAAATGCACTCAAAATTAGCTTAAAAATGCTTAAAAAAACTTTTATGGAATCCAATTACTAACGTAATAAATCTAGAAAATTGAAAAAACCACTTTAAAAATTTCCCAAACTCGAAAACTTTCCCAAAAAGGACTCGAGGCACCTTTATGGGAATTCTAACATTTTTTCATTTTTTGGTGTTGACGTTAGTAGTACTATAGAGCTGACGTTAGTGCAGTACTGTGCACTGTCATCAGTAGGTGCGTGTAGTAGAGGCGTGAGTGTGCAACACTAGTCGGATGCAGCGCGTGTCACGTGCGTGTGTCAGCAGTTCTGCCATCGTGGTAGAGCGCGCCGCTTAAGGTGTGTGCAGTGCACACATCACACGCATCCCTCAACTTATGGTGCCACTTGGTGGCACATACCTCCATATTGTCGCTCCGCCTGTTACTGTAGTACCATCATCACACGTGCTAGACGGTGCATCACCCTCTGACGGGGAGGGTAATTTTTGGCATCTCAGGATCCCATTTTTTGTTCTTTTTAGCCCATTTTTGACTCACTTTTCATAGTTATCCTTATATATACCACTTCTACGTAATTGTATACTTATAAAAATCGAAAATCAAATCAAAAATTGAAGAAAACCATAATGAATGAAAATCGAAAAACTTTTGTTTTTAGCAACCAGATCGTGTGTCCTGGATCGTTCATAAAAGGTTTAGAAATGAAGAAAATACGGAATACCTAATTTTGGTTCCATCCTATGTTCCGAAGCAATTTTCGATGCCAAAATGAGCTCCAATCTCTGTGGGACTTTTGTGAAAATTAATCACCGACACTCGGTTAACGCCTTTCTTCATTTTCCTTAAGACGTAAGCACTCCTAATAGGTCAGAGGATCCATCTGTTTACGAATTACATAAGTAACTGAAGGAGATCTTAGCCTTTATATATAACTTCTATAGGTCCGGTCTATATTAATTGAGATCAATTTTTCTCCCAAAATTTGACTCATTAATCTAGATTATTTATTGGATCACTTTATTACCTTTGTTAGGATCGAATTACGTAACTTAACTGATATGTTATTTAAAAACTAAAAATACAATTAATAATTGTCCAACTTATAGAGAAGGATAAAATTGTCCTACACGAATGTGAAATTTTAAAAAAGTTATGGATTATTGTTCTCCTTAGATTATCACATTTTCACTAACACCAAGCTACCGCCTCCTCACTCTTTCAGTCACTCAGTCTCTAGCTGCTCTCCACATTAGCGCTTTCGTGCTCTCGATCTCTCACTCAATCAGTCTCCAACTGATCTCTTGTACTCGCACCATCAAATGCACAACTAATAGCTTTACCTTTGACACCTAGGCCTTGATAGCTCCACGTCTTGCCCTATATGCAACCCATTGATCCACAACCTATCCAATTCTCAACTTGTGTGCAACTCGCTGATCTAGAAACCACCCAAGTCTGATATAGCTAGCTAGTTGCTATATCAAATTTTTATTGTTATGATTTTTAGAAATATGATTGATGTAAAATTATAAATTATATAATACAATATATTGAGAGACTATTTTTATAATTTTTAAAAAATTTAAGGTATATTTTATAAATTTTAAAAATTAATCAAAACAATATCCTATATTAATTAATATCGATAATTGTTATGCTCAAAATGTTAAAGGTTAATTTAATAATAGTAATTATAATAATAACAATAAAAAATACTTTGTTATTAGTGCCATATGTCATTGTTTGACCCTCTTTTATATTCTCTTTATTTATGTTAAATTTTATGAGAAAAAAGTTTTATAAAGGGAAATATGATAAAAAAATTCCAACAAATATTTTTTTAATGTTGTACAAAATTGTTAGAGCTCAAAATTAATTGGTGTAATATTATTAGTATGATATTATCTACAATAATACCACTTAGGAGCAAATTTAGATAATAGTAATACACTAATATGAACTTAACCATAAAATCTTATATGTTAGTCTTTCCATTTGAACATAAGAAGCTATATGTAAAATTATGTTGTTTTGGAGGTTTCATTAGGGAATAAGGTATTAGTTTATGCTCTCACAGTCAATCACTTGGTTACAATTTTATATATGATATTATTATTCTAATTAATAAATATATTCTTTATTCTTATATATTTTGTTAATTACATTTAATACTAATGGTAAATTTCCTTGAATGATTACTTTGTAATTAAAATTATGAAAAGATGATAATTATGATATTCAAGTTATATTTATGTATTATTCTAAATTATTCTTAGTTGTAGTTATATTAGAACAAGATATTTATGAAATGGTAAAATTAGCACATGTTATGTTTCTTTCGTACGAAGAAAGTAATTGATATCATAAATTAAAGTATGAAGATACTTAAACAAACATATAGTTGCTTATTAGAGAATAAATTCACTAAACTGACCAGATTATGAAGATTCTAAATGAAATATTGCTTATATTTATGTGATTTTCCTTATCATGATAGTTGTATAATTGATAATTAGACTTGCGACTACCAAAGTATCTTATGTCAAAATTACTGTATTTTGATGCACTTATGACCTATTCTATTTATGATAACTTAGTTGGTAGTACTTGGATACAATATGAACCATATAGAGATAATTAAATAAGTCAATAAATGATTTATCACTCCATGGTGTTTAGAGAGAATGTCTCACTATTTTTGATTAGTAGTAATTTAAGGAATTTTCTGGTCATAGAGAATCGACATTTGAAAAGGTATTTTAAATATCTATTATAAATTAATTTCTAATTAACAAGAACAAACATGATTAGATTTAATAAGAGTTGAAACTATATCTATACTTTATGCCCATTAGAACATTGAATAATGAAAGGATTAAATTGTATATCATAATCATCAAGGACATGTTGAGTCAAATCATTTTAATATTCCTAATATTTGAGTAATTATAACATATCGTCAGACATTAATCATAATCTATGATTATAAATTGTTTAGTTAGAGAATTAAAGATAAATTAAGATAGTTTAATTTATCTAATTCTAATTCTAATTTATAGTCATTGTTAACATATCAAAAACCTAATTGGTCACACGTAAAAATTAGTCAAAAAGAGAAAAATCAATTTAAATTCAGTTAAACTTAATTTTGAAGTTTAAGAAATTTCAGAGATTAAATATGAGTTTTACTTTGTGGATACCGATAGAAGCTGAACGCTTGGACAACTCTTGGTTAATATATCAAAAAGGTTTAAACAAAATTTTTGAATTGAGTATGATTCTTTAATTTTATGATTCATATTTTTCAAACTATTTAATTATTGAGATTCGATTGAGAAATCGTACAATTTTAATTTTTTGTTGCGTCCGTGATTAAATCACTATTGGTTTTTCAACTCAAGGGTCATGTGAAAAAATTCAGTTGATCACCTTTTTAAATTATATTATATGATGTTCTATTTGTGATTGAAATTCGGATGACATGAAAATATTGAAAATTATTCTGGTTCTTGGGTAGTTGGAGATTCATTTAAAGTTTCATATGCTGGCTTATACGAGTTGATAGGGGAATGACCTGCCTTAACTGGATGAAGTAGAAAAGTAAACAAGGTTGTCCCATACATCACTTACATGTATGTGCTGGCTTATACGAGTTGATAGGGTAACGACCTGCCTTAACTTGATGAAGTAGAAAAGTAATCAAGGTTGTCCTACACATTACTTACATGTACTATAACTATCAAAATAGCTTAAAAATAAACATAAACATGAAAAGGAAGTAGAAACTGATTAGACTTAACAGAACTGCATAACTCTACATGGTCTCTTTTCCTAACTTTAAATGCCATTCCACTGTTAGCACTGTAATCTGATCGAGTTAGCTCAGACCATTGTAGTAACCGAGGTAATGCAGTTGACTGCTGTTTGCTCCAAAGAAAAGTTGATTAAAATGAACATTAGAAGATTCTACAACCCACACCAACTCCTCTGTTGTGAGGAAACTAACCGTATGAACATTAGAACATAACTCTCTTACTTGGCTTAATCTGTTCCACTATCTTTCAACAAGGCGCCATTTACTCACTTAACACTGAATTGCTCCATAGCTGCGGCACTAAACGGGCGCAGTTGATCTACCACTTCCAGAAGAGAAAAGGAAAAACAACTAGTTACCAGTACGAAGGTCATCCCTCTTTGAATGCTTTTACGTGGTATTGATATCATTATTATTATTTTATAAAGAATTGTGAGGGTCTTTCAGAAAATAGTCAAATCACAAAAACACCGAACCTGCTGGATGAAGTTGGAAATTTGGTCTGGCTCCTTGGTACATTTTACTGCATATGCGAATAATTAGATTCTATGTATCTTCCCGACCAGGACAACAAGAAGAGTGCTTGCATATACAGACACAGCAAACTTACAGAATAGCAGATGAAAATTAAAATGACTCGTTAGGCCCACAATCATCACAAGGTTAGGTTTCATTAACTTCCAAATGCAGCAAAGTGGAAGTTCTTTCAGGTACGCAACATTCTAAGACGACTTCAATCATGTTCAATTATTTTATGATTTTCCTTATGTTTATTTAACCAAGACGTAAAGATAGTCTTAATTATCTAATTTTGTAATTTTATCATTTATATTAACTATAAGACAATAATGTTGAATTTAAATTTAGTATTAAATACTCAATGGCATGCCATATGTTTCTGTCATATTTTGTATAGGTAAGAAAACTCATACAATCACTTTTCTTCTAATGAAAACTTATTTTGTACCTATGTCAACGCCTTCAATTGTAGTTCATATTTATGCTTTTAGTTAACCAAATTGAAAGAAATAATTTCATTAAGCCACTATACCTTTTATCTCTATTTTATACAACTATTTATATGGTGCCATCACAATGTTGAAATCTATATTATCTCTATTTTATGCAACTATTTGTATTGAGCTATCACAACATTGAAAGCTATCTTATATGCTGCTATTGAACTTTATGTGATACTAATCAACTCAAAATGCCATTACATTTTATCATCTATATGATATTGACATGTTTCTAAAATTTCATTACCAAATTCTCAACATAGATTAATAGTAAAATTGCATAATGGGTATATACAACTTTTCTTCTTAACTTTGAGAAATCTTCTCAAACTTGAAACTATATCTAAGAAATTTGGTTCACTAACGCTTAGTATCAATTATACTAAACAAAAGTAATTTCTACTTAGAATAAAATATAAATGTAAGAAAAGCTAGTAACATGTTATATGTTATGACAACCAAATAAGATTATAATTTTAATAAAATATTTGATTATTCCTACTATTTTATTAGAAATAATAGCCCTTAATACTATTTTGAAAAAATTACTCTAATCTTTCTAATAGACTAGGATCAAATTTATTTTATCATGAGTTTGCTCTATAAACTAACTAAACTTAAATTATTTACATAACAAATTTATCATTCACATCCCATATGACTTAAAGATCTTTTAGGTGATAAACTATTGTCAAAACATATCTTATATGTTATTCCTAAACTTGCCTCTAAATTCATGTGATCATGAGTTACAAATCCAAATTATATGAATTTAATTAAGTAGGACTCATTAATTTAAGATAAAAATATATTTGGGTTAAAGAGGTCTTCAGTCACTCAAAAGCCTTACAAAAAAATAGAATTATGGTTTTAAGATTTATTAAAAAAATATTGTTTATACTACAAGGATACTCTAGAAAGAGAAGCTCTAGCTTCTCTCTAGAGTTGCAAACTGTTCATAGTGTTTACAATTTTAGAGCTCTCTAGGATTGCTTCTCCTAACCATGTTAACTACCTCCCCCACTTGAAATCTGCATCTGCACCCTTTCTACTAGTCCACCTTCATCCTTATTATATCTGTTTCTATAGCTCCTCCTAGTTTTGCTTCTGCCCCTTTACCTTTCTTCTTTCTTATTTCCCACCTACTAGTTTATTACCCGCTGGACCATCAATATATTTGGACCTTTATCCTAGGTAAACTTTCCTACCTTAGTCAGTCCTCAGGAAAACCTGACCTATTTGTAACCACAATACCCTCTACAATGGACTCAACAATAACACCTAAATTGGCCACCTGTGACTATTCATATAGCAACTCTAGGATGGGTCTTTTCAATAATCATGTTCTCTTGGATTACTAATAGCTACAAGGACACTTCAATATAGGGACTGCCTTCCACTATTAGAAAAAGTCCTAAGAAGATTAGAAAAATGGTGTAACAAGTTATTATCATTTTCTAGTAGAGTCTAGTTGATAAAGTCTATATTGAACTCTCTCGATATATACTAGTCATTGCATCTGTTCCTATCAAAAGAACTCACCAAAGCCTTGGAAAGATTAGTTCAGGGACTCTTATGATCAGGAAAGCATATTAATAAGTATAATGCCAAAGTGGCATGGATTACAGTGTGTAAACCAAGGGATGAAGCGGGGATGGATATTATATCTATAATTTTTAGCAACTAGGGCTTTATGGCTAAGAGATTGTGAAGACTGATAGAGAGAAAAAAAATCTCTTTAGGTTAGATGGGTCCATATGAACTTCTTGAAGAGTAAAAATATGTATGAGATCAATCATAAGCCTTCCTCCTCCTAGTTTATGTTCCAACTGCTTAATATAAGGAACAAGCTAGCTAATAATTTTAAATGCTTAATGAGGAATGGGGAAACAAATTTACTATACTTTGACAAGTGGAACCTAATAACCCTTTGATTAATACTCAACTCATAACCAATTTGCTAAAGAGATACCCCATTAATTTAAAAGTCAAAACATGGATGGAGGGGAGATAATAGAGTAACTGTCCTAGAGAACTTATATACTTTCTTTTAAAATATGATCTAGACATAAGGAGTATAGACCAATATTTCTAGTATGGTCATCTATTAGGTAATTTTATGAATAAATCCTATAAAGAGAACCTCAAAATTCCAGGATAATTTGTAACATTAATCTTCTTCTTAAAGATGCATTCCTTATATGGATAATAGTTGATAATAGATTTGGAAGTATGGAAAAGTTAAAGTCTCTAAACCTAACTAAAAAAATTCCATCTTTGTAAAGAAGAATCTAAAACTCCTTTTCATTTATTCTTCAATTGTAAATTTTCTTGCATGATCAGGAGTCAAATTTATTATGTTAACTTGATAAGGCTAGATTAAATTATTTAGAGTTCCTAGAATGAATGTGCTACTTGAGGAATTCACTAAGAGAGGATATGGCATTATATGTGTTGGCATGCATTTGGATCATATATTTATACAATATGGAAGAGAGGAATGATATATGTTTTAAGGGTGGAAAGAAAGATGGAAAGCAAGTGCTAACTGAACTAGAGTAGTGGATAAGAGACTAACTAATCATTAGCAGAGATGCTAAAAGATATAACTTGAAGATTACTGAAGCCTAAAAGATTAATGCATAGACTAACTAGCACTGGAGTAGAGCAAGAATGAGCATCTTATATAGGAGCAATTGCTAGTTGATGTTACTCAGATTGGGTCTCTAATGTGTAGCAATGTTTTAACTATGTTTTCGAGATAAAGGTTCACCATATGTTATTAGGTTTTCCTTTTAAAGCTTTTTAACTCTTATTTCTTTCATTAATACTATTTTAAAAATTTAAAAACTAATTGCATTCTTAACGTGTGCTTAATTTTTAATGAGAGATTTAATTTTAAAATAGTCTTATCAAATATAAATTACATGTACATCGTCATGAATTTAAACATAAAATCTAATTTGTGCATCGATATATTAAATTTATAAAAACATGCAATTTATCTTGCAAATATAATCAAATTATATTCATGTAACGTTAATCTTTGTTTGATTCTATTAATTGATCTTCATAATCTAAAATAATATGCGTGTGTTTATTAGTGAATGAAAATAAATAATTGAAGAATGAAGGAAGTTAGAACATGCATGGGCTATAAAGTAGGGTAATGATCGTGTCAAAATGAACTAGGTAAGCCCTAAACTTAACCCTAAGTCCCACATTTACTATAAAAGAACATAAAGAGACCAATAGGAGCAACGCCCATCTTACCAAGTTGGGATTAATCAAGAAAGATTAAGAAGGGAGCATTGAAGAGTTCTAGCTGTTCCAGCATTTCCAGATCAGTCTAACTCAAGTTCTTTCTTTTTTCCTTTGTTTATTTTCTTTAAGCTTGATGTATGAATTAGGTTTGAAGATGTTATACATGTTTATGATGTTTCAATTTTCAAATTAGGAATTTTTTCTTGAGTTATTTGCGACTTGATCATTATTGATTTCAATATAATTTTATGATGTTGTGGTATTTGGGTATGCTAATACTTTGACAACAAATCAAGAGAGTGATTTGAAAGTAATCTGATTAGGTTGGGTAACGAGTATTAGCGACCAAATAAGTCATGCAAATATCAAATTGATAATCATACGAAGAGAGATCTTATGTGAAAACTCAATTATTCGATAGATCACTTAAGAACTAGTTGAAAACCTTAGGCTATTTTTGTGAATCGAGAGATTGCAAAATTTGGAATTTTGTAATCAGTTAGGTTTAATCAATTGGGGTTAAATGATTAGGACTTGAGAGAGAATAATCAAACCCTTCAAAAATCTAGAATAGACACCCAATTGAATCAAAGTGGTTAAGGGAGCACAATAATGATAGAAAGAATCCTACACTTTCATCATAATCATCCTTGTTTTACTTTGACAGCTTAAATGTTAAGTTCTTCAGTGCTCAATTTATTTGATTGTTTTAGTTTCTAATATTTTATTTTCATTCAAATCATATTTCACAACCTTAAACAAAGTTAGGTTCACTTAGTTTAGCTATTTCCTCATGGGATCAACACCTTTAATACTAAAAATTATGGTTCATATGCTTGCGTGTATTGAGGGTTTTATTATAGGTAAAACTTACTTAATTGACTTATTTCATGTTAGTCTATTATGTAGTAACTGCAAGTGCACAATGTAGCTATATCTAGTACCAACAAATACGGGTCAATCCCATGAAGACAATGAATACTAGTAATTACCCTTCCCTTTTATCTAGCCTACATATTGGTTTCATATTTTTAATAAAAGAAAATAAAAATTAAATCAATTAAAGAAATAGGAAACAATAATGAATACAAAGATAGTGAAATTCAATTAGACAACTATCGTTATCAAAAATTAGTATCTAGGTTCAAATCCCTTTAAATCCTTAACATATTGATCTTTTATCATGCAATTGTTTTGTTGATATATTGGACCGTGGAGACTCCTATGGTATTTAATAGCTGACCTTGAGTCTACTAACAATTAATCCTAATGTCTCTAACCTAGTTACTCAGGTTAAATCTTATAGGATTGCATTACCGATTTATAAGTCCCTCTATTTGGTTTGACCCTAATCTAGAAGATTTATGTCATCTCTAAGGTTGCAATTAACTCTTTTCAATTACGGTAGTTCTATTTAAACTAGGATTTCTCAATCTCTACGTATGAAATCAAATTATCAATAAAACACGTAATCAAATCACAATAATCAATCAAACCAATTATATTAATAAAGGAATCAAATCATATCAAAGTATAAACATAAGGTTCATTTAACCTAAATACCAATTGGACATTCAGCTACATATTATTGAACATGAAATCAAACATACATTGACAGAAAAACAAATAGAAAAAAACGATTTCATAATTCTAAATTCCCTTGAATGTCTTCTGTTGGCCCCCAAATTTTTTTTCTTGATAGATGAGCATGATTAGGTTAATTTTGGTATCTTGCTAGATTAGTGTACGTTAGAATTAAGTAGCCTATTTATGTTAATGAGATTATGTTACATAAGTAAATTGGATTAAAGTTAAAGTGATAAGTTGCATTAGGGGTATTTTGAGGAGATCCCTTAAATGGGAAGGCTTTAAGGCTTTGAAGGAGGGGCAAAATGGGAAGACAAATTTATTGGCTTGCATTTTAAAAGCCAAAAACGTGGTGAGGAAAAACAGAATGGAGAAAGCATAAAAGGATGAAAGAAGGTAGAGAGAGTGTCCTGGGTTTAGAGGGAGAAAAGAATTTCAAGCTAGGTCTTAATTTTTCTCAACCTTCAAAGGGGATTTTGAGAGTGATCGAGAAGGAAAAAATATAGAGAAAGATAAGAGCCTTCTTTTGAACCAAGCATTTCTTCATTTGAAGAAGGTTTGAGGTAAGAGCATTTTAAGGCTTCGAATTTTTAGAAGGGGTTTTGGTTTCAAAAGCTTAGAAAATACATGGGTTTAAGAGCTCTAGGATCAATTTATACTTTAGCTTCTTTGGTTTCTCATTTGCAAATCTCTATTGATTTGGGGATTTTATTTATATTAAAAAGGGATTCAAGAAGGATAAGAGGAGCAAGAGGAGACTCACTTGAGCAAATTATCAACAAGAAATTCAAGGGGGGGTTACATTTTTATAGTTGACTAATAAGCCATAAATATCTTCTTTCAAGAAAAGTGAAATAAATATTTTCAACTACTTCCAAATGTGCATTTAAGTGTTCTTCGAATGCCTTGAGAAAGTGCTGCATTTTCTGTGCATAAACTTTGTAAATGAAAAATGAAATAATTTTGAAAAGATATCATGCCATGAAAAAGAAAGTTTTTGATCTAGTGCCATTTTGGGCAACAAGTTTACAAGTCATGAAATTACATGTTATGTGGGTTCGTGGTGATCCCCTAAGTATGCCAAGTGCACTTGTCTAAAGGTTTCTCCTGCCTGCCCGCTAGTGGCATGGAGCTTCTTCATGAACTCCCATAAGTTCACGGCTACGTAAGGCCATTGAGTGGAATTGCATAATACGTTCTGTTTTGGATTCACCCAAACCAATTTGATATATTTATGTGTTCATGATATGTTGATAGTAATGAAGTAATCATGTTATGCATTATCATGAGTTTTTGCAATGAAAATGATTATTTCAATGGGTTTTGCTTGTTATCGATTATAAGATTGTTACCCACGGGCTTTAAACTCACCCCCCAATCTCCTCCCACACATTTAGGCGATGAGCAGGATTTCAAGTAGGTCAAGAGGCAAGGCAGCACTCCTAGTTTAAATATTATATGTTTGACGCAAGTTTTGTAAAGCAAGGCTTTAGTTGCTTTTTGAGTAAATTAGGGATTACGTATCTTTTTGCATTTTGGGATTTGATGTATTGATGTATTTTGCGACTTGAAATGGCCACTATGTAAAACTTTTTATTTTTTTTTATGCAAATGGAAGATGTTTGCATATTTACTCATGACCCTCTCAAGTTCGTACGTTGAATTTTTTTTTCTGTTTCATAAAGGAAACTCCGCTTTTTGACTTTGAGAAAAATCTGGGTTAACCTAAGCTAATTTTGGCAAAGGTGTCTTATAGTAAGTCGTAAATCTTTTATCTTTTTGCTTCCTCTGTGATAACGTCATCTCCTTTTAGGTTTTCTTTATGATGACAACATCTCTTTCTGTGTTTTGTATGATCTGTGTTTTGTTTCTTCTGTGATGACGTCATCTCCTTCTGGCTTTTCTTTGTGATGACGTCATCTCCTTCTGTGTTTTGCTATTGTCTGTGTTTTGCTTCTTCTGTGATGACATCATCTCCTTCTAGATTTTCTTTATAATGACATCATCTCCTTCCGTGTTTTGCTATCGTCTATGTTTTGTTTCTTCTGTGATGACATCATCTCCTTCTGGGTT
>JANIJH010000009.1:15178822-15197904 GCA_024520975.1 Erythroxylum areolatum | reverse complement strand
GCTGATTATGCTGGAGATAGAATTGATAGAAAGAGTACAAGTGGAGGTTGTCACTTTCTTGGTCATAATCTAATTTCATGGTCAAGCGAGAGGCAAAGTTCAATTGCTTTATCTACTGCAGAAGCTGAATATATGTCAACTACAAGTTCTTGTTCACAGACATTATAGATTAAGTATCAGTTAGAAGATTACTCCATAAAAGAAGATCAAATTCTAATTTTATGTGACAACACAAATGCTATCAATCTATCAAAGAATCCAATACAACATTCGACGGCAAAACATATTGAAGTTAGACATCATTTTATACGAGACTATGTACAGAGAGGAATCATCAGTCTATAATTTGTTAAGACAAATCAGCAATGGGCAGATATCTTCACTAAACCCTTGTGTGAAGATAGCTTCAAGGAATTCAGACGGAACTTGAATATGGTAATGCTAAATGACCATTCGTCTGTTATGTTATGACTTAGACGATTCATACAAGAAGAAGATAAAAAGTCGTAAGTTTTCAAGTAAACAGTAATGGTAAGTTATGAATGGTAACTTTTCAAGAGTAGGTATCAGAAGGAGATCTTCTCAAGATTCTAAAATACCTTCAACTTTAGAATTTTCTTGAAATACTTTGAAACCGACTTATTTAGTGCTCTCAACCTTTGACGATTCATACCTTGTTCTAAGCTTCAAGTTCATTTCAACTCATACTCTTAATTTTACAGGCTAACATCATTACTTTGAGCAAAATACTTTTGTGTGTTTAGTTTTTATTTGTTACAGATCACAAATGGAGCAATCGCTTATCTATGGAAGACAAGTTGATTTCATCTCATTAAAAGAAAATAAAATGGACACTGAACTAGAGATTGAAGCAGTTGGCTGGAAAAACTTCTTCAAGGTTCGTAAAAAGGTCTATTTGAATGAGATATATAAAATTTGGAAGAATGCAAAGGTATTAGATGACACCTTAGTATTAATGGTAGATGGATTGTTAGTTATTGTGATAGAAGACACTATCGAAAGGGTCAGTGGGTGTCCTAGTATTGGAGTAAAGCTGTTTAACAATACAAAATGGATGACTCAAGGTTGTGTAGATAGAATGCACATTAATCGACAACTCTATGGAAGTAGTGATCCTGAAGTTAAAAGGGCGGTAACTCTTGTTCCGAAAGTTGAGGTTCTTCATTCACTACTTCTTCACTGTATTCTGCAAAGAGCAGGCTCGAAGGACCTTGTGACAATGAACGATGAACATTGTTTGTATCATCTACTAAATCACGAACCTATTAACCTTCCATACTTGATTTTGAAGTACATGATGAAGTCAAAGGGTAATTCTAGCTCTTTATCGTATGGAATGCTGTTGACAAGGATTTTTAGAGAATTTGGAATCTTTCTCGACAGAGTTAACAGGGTAAAGATGGATGTGAAGAGTATTATTAATGCTACAACTATTCACAGAATGGGGTAAAGGTTGATGATGAGTCGGATAGAAGTTTTACTCCCAAAGCAAGGTCTGAGGGGGAGCCTATAGTAAGACAGGGTAGAAGTGAATGTGGTATGTCTGTAAGAATAATAAAACCTCGTTCGACAGCAAGAACATCTGTAGAAGAAAAAACTAAGAAATCATCTGATGCTTCAATAAAACCTAAGATGATTCTATAAAAAGAGGAAAGTTGGGTTCAACAATCATCACAATAAATGTCATTGAAGAGAAAGGTGGAGACACTTCAATCAGAAAAATCCAAATAGTCAAGAAGGTCACCAAGACTATTGACCTTACGACAACAAGAACAGAATAAAAGGACATCTCTAAATCATGATGAAGATTCTAAAAAGCAAGAGAAAAGACAGCAGCCTACCAGATCAACTGTCTCTATTTTGCAAAGCCAATCAGCAAAATCATCTAGAGAGATTGAAATTAAAAGGAAGTTAGTATTTGAGAGGAAGAAGCCTCAACAACAACTTTCTTCTAAACCGGCAGAAGAACAAAAGAAAGTGAAGCCCAGTCAGAAGAAAGGTTCTTCATCTGAGGTTCAACAAAAGGCAAAAACAGTGGAACATCAATTGGAACCTTATAATCATGCTCAACCAATCAATAAAAAGGATTTGAGAATGAAGATTATAGAAGAACCAGTACCGGTTCGAAGTAGAAGCTCAATAATTATCCGAGAACCTTCGAAAAACTTAGTTAAGGTACTAGTCAAACCAATACCGATTAATGATCAAACGATACATCTTCTAAGTCATGAAGAAAGAAGATTATATGATATTTTGCGAGATGAGAAGGTAGAACCATATCCATTGAAGATTTCAAAGGATCGGTATACAATCTATCCAATTACGAGCAAAACTTTGATAACAATTGCGATAGATATACAACCAATATGCTCAACTCTTGTGAGAAACGAAGAAAAAGGGGAAAACAAGATGTTTCCTGAGGGAAATAAAGATGATCTTACAGAAGAGTAGATTCAAGTAGCTGTGAAGAACATAGATGATGCATTCAATACAGTTCAACCTGGAGGTATCTATGTTCCACACCATATTTCAAAAGCATCGGGAAGTAAATTTGAAGTTTCAATTACAGATGAAAACTTCATGGTAATTGGAAAAGTGCAAGAAGGACAGTACAGAAGTATCATGGTTGAAGGTATCAATTTCAATTTAAAAACCTTTGTGCATTTTTTCATGCATTTAATACCTTTAGGTTTCATACCTTCAGTCAAGGATGTGTTACATCTTGTTGGGCAACCAATTCTGAAACTACCTAGACCTGATGATCTTGATCTTCCAGAAGGAAAACAACCTTTCATTCTACCCTCTATCAAAATCATAGAGTTAGATGTTTTACCTTCAGAACCATCTGCTGTTGAAAACCTTCATCCACTTAGTGAAATACATGAAGATTCTACTGTTAATCCGGAGTTCTTAAAGCATTTCATAAATTAGACGGAAGTAAGTCACAGTCAGAAGGAAGTTTAGGAAGCATTAGCAAAAGAAATTGAGGAAGTTCATACTAAGGTAGATGAACTCGCTGACTCAATGGGTGATCTTTATGAGGAAGTAGCACTACTATGGGTTACTATTGAATAAGACCTCAAGAAAATCCGCAATGACATGCAACGTATGTTTTTTGAAGTTCTGAAGTGTCTACAATGAGCAATTTTTTTTGATTAATAACAAATAGGGTGAGAAGGAGATATAGAGAGGAACAAGAAGAATGGAGAAGGAGATATAGAGGAGAACAAGAAGAATAGATAGAAAGCATTGTATATGACTTATATGCAATTCTTTTCTTACATACTATTCATTTATAAATTTTATTTTACCTTCTAAAATTATGATTATTTGTTATCATCAAAAAGGGGGAGATTGTTAAGTCAAGAGGGCTTAATTTTGATGACAATCAAATAATAATAATCTTAGAAATGTATGAACTGTTTTGATGGGCTTGTTAAGTGTGCAGATAAATATAAATAAGACGAAGTGCAACATAAGATGAAACACAATATAAGACGAAGCATAACATAAGACAAAACATAAGATGAAGTGCAACATAAGACGAAGCATAAGATGAAGCGCAGCAATATAAGACGAAGCACAACTTAAGATGAAGCATAAGACAAAATGCAACAACATAAGACGAAGTGGAATAACAGAAGAAATGTAGTAACAGAAGACATGTTATTCCAGATGATACAACAGAATAATATTCTAGAACATCAGTCAGTTAATTAGTTAGAGGTAGTTACAGGATTCAACTAATAACTGTTTCTAGAAGAATCAAGAAGTAGTTGTCAAGAAGATAGTTAGAGACTTAGGCTATAAATATTAGTTCTAGTCGAAAACTAAAGAGATAGAAAATTGAGCACATTTTGATATTAGCCAAAAATTCTATATTCAAAGTGCAAAAGAAGTGAGCAAATACATCTGTAACGTGAAAGCTCAAAAATAATTTTCTTAGAAAGAGAAAGGAAGGCTAGAGCCTGGAGAGGCTAATATAGCTGATAAAGAATACTTTGTGAGAGAGACCTGAAGAGGCTCTACGTGTTGAAAGAATACTTGTAAAGTTAAAGAGTATAGTGAAATCTTAGAAAAACTCTAAGGACTAGACATAGCCAAAAGTTTGGGATGAATCAGTATAAAATCACAGCGTCTATTCTCTAACCCTTATCTTTTAATTTTCTTGTGTAAATGAGTAGATAATATTACTTGCGATTGCATTGCTTATCAACTTTAGCAAAGTGTTTTTTTAGTAATCATTTGAATTTTGTAAAGAAATTCAAGAAGTCTCAAAAGATTACATAATTGAACCCCCCTTCTTGTGTAGTTTACATAATATATTGGATTTTTATATTAACAAGTGATTTACTTCAATGCTTTCCAAAGATATAGAAGCAATTCAAAATGATCTAGCTTAAATCACTAGGATGAAAGTAGATTTACCTCCTTTTACATATTTAAGGGTCCAAACCCTCCTATAAAGAGTGCATACCTTTATTTAAACAAATTGAAAGAAGATTTAGCAAGTGGTATAATAGAGAGTTGAGTTATGCTGAAAAAATCCAGATAATCAAATTAATACCGAGTAACTTATACAAATACTTGATCTCCCACTTAATTTTGCCTAAAAATATGGCCAAAGATATTAAGAAATTTCCTGTGGAATGGGAATGTATATAAAACTTCATGGGCTAAAGTGTCTTGTAGTGGCATATGTTGTATAAGGAAACAAGGTGGCTTAGGAATAAGATCAATAAAAATCTCCAGCAAAATTCTCTTATCCAAAAGGACATGAAAACTCTTGAAGGATAAATATAATCTTTGGGTTCAATAGATCCATACTCAACATTTATAAGGATAAAGCTTATGGAAAGTGTAAGGGAATCCAAACACCTCAGGACTTGACACAATATACTGAAGTTAAGAGGAAAATTATGTTGTGTTATCAAGTGCATAATTAGGAATGGAAAAAGAAATTAGGCCTGGTTGAAAGTTGGTGTAACAATATACCACTTTATTTATTTCCTAACTTGTTTCATTTAAAATACATGTTGAAACCAAATGCAAATGTTAATGATCTTATTAATGGATAACAATAGAGCATTAGGCTTATAGGTTTTGATGCTCTCACTAACTACTTACCAAGACCAAATAAGGAGGACATAATCAAATAGAAACTTCACTCCTTAAGGAAGTGAATAATCCAATCTATACTTAAGTTGTTTAAACACCATGCTCCTGAGGTAAGATGCTGGCATGAGATAATCTGGTTTTTAGGGAACAATCCTTGTTATGCATTTATCACTTGGTTAGCTTTAAGAAACATGTTAGTAATAATGAATAGGGTTAGGACTTCAGTAACATTTGACTTTATATGCATACTATGCAGTAATTCCCTTGATATAAGAGACCAACTATACTTCCAATTAGGATCTTATGGGAAGAAATCAAGTATGCTTGTTGTTTGAGCAAGTTTTGTCTAATGTAATAAAACCCCCAATATTTGTCAGTATATGGGTCATAAACTTGTAATATTAAAGGTTTCAATCCCACAAGCAGCTAGTAAACTAATCTAATTTTAAGTTATCTAAGGCCTAAAAGGATTATTAAAAAGAAAATAAAAACTAAACAAAAAAGTAAATTCGTGAATATGGATTGATTGAAAATTAAATTGTAAAATCAACACATAAGGAATGAAATTGATAACCATCAAATTAACAATGGAAATCACACAAGGAAGATTAGTCTATTATAAGAAAGGGGATTTATCCTATCATCAAATGCTAACATGGTTACTTTTGAGTTAATACGGTATTGGTCCTAGACTTTCGAAGGGTGGATTACTCTCTTTTGAGTTATAATCATTAAACCTTAAATCATAACCTCTAATTAAATATAGAATTTGCAGTCTCTCAATTAACAAAAAAACCACAAATCCAATCAGATCTTAAGCCCTCTAATAGACTATCATGTCCTCACATGAGATCTGTCTTTGTATAAATTCCTGATTTGATTATTTGCATGATCTATTAGATTTCTTAACTCTCATTACCCAATCTAATCATTTTGCTATTGATTCACTCTCTTGATTTGTTACTGAAGCATGCAAATACAACAAATAACCACAATACCCAATGTATTAACATCAAATGAAATCACATTGACATTGATTCAAGAACAAATCCCTAATGGAGTTTAGAACATCATCATCAAACCCAAATCCATAACTATCAAATCCATCTTATACATTCAAAAGAAAGAACAATAAATATAAAATGAAATGTCACTTAGAAGGGTCGGAATAGATCGGGAAGATAGCAACACTGCAACCCTTCTTTTCCTTCTTCCTTTCTCCTCCTTTCTTCATGTTTCTCTTCCTTGGATCTTTCTCAAAGTGGCAGAAATGGAGCTATCTTTTAGGTCTTCATTCTTCTCTTTATATATTGTTTCCATTTAGGGAAAAGATTAAGGTTTACCCATACCCAAAAGTCTAAAATAGCCCTCGAAAAGTCACCTTTTAGAAGCCATTTTGCATTTGTTGTCGTATATGCCATGATCGTGGTCCATAGTGCCACGATTATGGCACTCAATTTTTTCTCTCTGTCATGATCGTGGCCTTGGGCCTTGCTTTAGGCTTCCTCTAATTTCTCTCCATTCTTCGATATTTGATCTGAAACACTAACAAATGCATCAAGACACCTCAAATACACAAAATTTAAGTTCAATAGCATTCTCTAACCCATAAAGCACTCAAAACACAAATATCTAATTAAATAACATAATCCTATCCTAAGCATGCACTAATCATTCAATTTAACAACTAAACATATACTAAACTACCCACTAAAATATTATGCAACATACATTTTTCACTTGTAACTTGAATGTTTTTGAAAATTAATAGGAAGAAACAATCAATAAAGTAAAAATATGATGAAAGGGGTAAGTCCATATTTCTTAAACTAGCTGTTTTCACTGGAATTTTTGAGATATGTTAAGAAAGGAGTAAGAGGAGATTTAAGAAAGAGTAAATGATTGCAAACATCTTTTACTCGAGCATAATGAATAATACCAAAAAGTATTTTACACTATGTACGAAGGAGGAGCCACGATCTTGTGAAGTAGCAAATAAATGGGGAATTATATGACATTCACTATACTACCAAAATTCTAGTTTAAAGAAGATAGTGTAATTTAAAGCTTGTAGAAATTGGTAAAATTCCTTAAATGCAATTTAAAGATTTGTATTAGTTTTAACCATAAGTTCACGATATAGCAGTAGCTAGCACTGACGAGGATGGGTAAATCTAATGAAGACTAAAATTACTAGTACTTACAACTTTTCTATTATGTAGACTAACAAATTATGGTGATGAAAATTAATCAAATTCAAAATTAAAACAATAAATTAAAATAAATCAACATAATTGACTAACTAAAAAAAGATTAGACTAAGAAACAATCAAAGAAGATAATGGTTTCTCATGCAAATCTTATTTTCTTATGCAATTATTATTTCAGTAATCAATTTAATCTATAGTTCATTAAATCATGAAAATTCCTCAATTATGCTAACATCTTTCTCAAGACTATTAATCTAATAGTTTGTTGATTAATTGAAATCTCTTTCTAATTGAAACCCTTGAAATTGCATTAATCAATTATAAATTTCATTATTAGGTTTAAACTTAATCTAAAGAATTTATGTTTATCTATCTCTAGGTTTGCATGTATTCCTTTCAATTATGCTAGATCTATTCATACATTGGATTTCTTAATCTCAATTGCATGAAATCATATATGAATCAACATACTAGCAATATTAATTCAAGAATAATTAAGAACACATACATAAATCTCAATGAAACTAAAA
This sequence comes from Erythroxylum areolatum, assembly GCA_024520975.1. NCBI lineage: Eukaryota > Viridiplantae > Streptophyta > Magnoliopsida > Malpighiales > Erythroxylaceae > Erythroxylum > Erythroxylum areolatum. The sequence continues at coordinate 15,190,025 of JANIJH010000009.1, read as the reverse complement.
ATGAATTAAATTAAAATAAAATACTGAGGTTCATTTAATCTAAGTACTAAAAAAGTTTTAGTTCCTAACCATAAAAGACATAACATCAAAACTAAAGGAAAACCAAAAAATTAAAAGAAACATGATGAAATCTCTTTTGTTCTTCAATAAATCCTCTTTAGATCATTTAAAATCCATTAAAAATGTGTTTCCTTTCATTTTCTTTGATCTTTTTATTATATTAGGTCATAAATTTATGTTTCTCGAATCTTTCCATTAATTTTCCTCTTAATTTCTCCTTTTAAAGTTTGAAATTAGGGTTATGGGTGGTACTCAGACACTAAGATGGGCACGTGTGGTGGCCGTGTTGATAAAAAATTATGAAAATCTTTGATTAGGAACAAGCAGGCTCAAAATGTGCACACATGTATGGGAAACAGGCGTGTTTAGTAACCGTATAACTCATTGGAACCATGTAGCCATCAACATGGGCATGTTCAATGACTGTATTGATTTTCAGCTTCTTTATAACTTGGTCAATATAACTCCAAATTGACCCAAACTCGCATCAATTCATTCCTTTTACTCCAAATAAGTGAATTACAACCTAAAAACATAATAGGAATGAATTAAGTACAAAAAACAATAAAATGTTAAATAAACAAGCAAAATACACTAAACATGGGATTAAAAATATGGTTTATTAAACATTTATCAAAAACAATATACTATGGTTAATTATGCTAGATTGTCCATTATAGGAATATTATCTAGCATCACTAGGCTAAGAGTGGAGGCTAAATATTTTAAGATCAAACCCATCATGATTCAGGCAGTTCTATAACTAGTGTAATTTAATGCCCTACTGAATAAGGATCCAAATGTATACATTGCAATTTTTTTTGGAGATCTATAATACTTTCAAGATTGATGGAGCTTTAGGGATGTTATTTGGTTGAAGTTATTCCTTTTATATTGCGGGAAATAAGTAAATAATGGTTGAAGTCCTTGCCTCCTAGATTTATTACCATTTAGAATGGACTTATTGAAAAGTTTTTAGCTAGGTATTTTCCTCTGACATAAATAATAAAACTTAATAATGGCATCTTTTTCTTTTAACAATTAGAGATTGAGATTTTGTATGATACTTGGGAGAGATGGAAGGATTTATTGAGAAAGTTCTCATACCAAGGACTTGATTTGGGATCACAAATCTAAATGTTTCATAGTAGATTAAAGTATGCATCCATATAGTTGATTGATGCATCTTCAAGTGGGACCACTAGCTTTAGAACTCCTTAGGAATTGCAAAAGCGATTGAAAATATAGCTATAAATAATTACAAGTAGAGGAAAATAAGCTAAAGCTAAAATAAATTTATGTACATAATGATTAAGCCTTAGCTTTGAATAGAATTGTGGCCTTCCTGGGGGTTGGAATACTATGGAAGACTCACCTCGATGCCTTTTTCTTGGAGTCTGTTTCTCGCACCATGATCTTGTCATTTTGCTTGAAATTTATACAGATGTGAGAAAGCTGACATATAAATCACTAGAGTATGCTTCCTCACACTTAAATTCGATCATGCTCAATACTTATTAATTGTGAAAATAAACTAAACACAAAAAATTAAATAATTATAAACAAAATTTAACAAAGTAATGCACCTAAAAAAATTAAGCATATTTAATTAGAAAATACTTTATCAAACTAATTAATTTCAAAATTATAACTAGGAATTGTGTAATTAACAAATTAAACTACTTAATTGTTAAATTACAAACAACTATATTGAAATTAAAACCTTAAAGTCAAAATCATACAAAATTGATGCAATTAAACACGAACCCATGTAATTAGACAAAAGCCTAATCTTAAGTAGCATCAGGACTAACTAATTAACCTAGTTAAGCACAAAAATATCACAATTAAACACATAATTCATAATTAGAATTAGATAAATTAAAACTCTTTTTAATTTTTCTTTAATTCTCCAATCAAAATTGATGTCTAGCAACGCATCATGACTACCCAAATATTTAGGAATGTCAAAGTAGTTTTGACTAACCTTTCCATGCATGATTTTTCCAAATAATTCAATCCTTTCATTATATAATGCTCTAATTAGGCAGAGCATGGAATTAATGTCTACTCTTTTTAAGTCCAATCATATTAGTTCCCTGCCATTATTCATTGATTCAATTAATGATATTTGTAAACTATTTACAAATCGTCATTTCACCTTAGCCAAGGATTTCCTGAATCAATACGAATCAAGAACAACGAAACATTCTCCCTAATCACTTTAGGGTGATGAATCCTATCTTGATCATGCAACTACCTTCATATAGTTCATGCTACATCCAATGACTACCGATTGACAGACCTAAGATTAAATAGGTCATAAATAGTATCAAAAGATAAAAATTCCTATACAAGATAACTTTGGTTACCTCAAGTCAAAAGATCACTTATACAATAATCACAATGAGAATTCCATAGACATACAAGTAATGTTCCAAATGGATTTCTCATATTAGGTCTATTCAATGAACTTATTTTCTAACAAGCATCCACACATTTGTTTAAGTATCTCATACTTTAGCCTATGAGATCAATTACTTCCTTTATAAGGAAAACCATAACGTATGATAATCTTTTTAGGTTCTATTAATGTCCAATCTTAATAGAACAATAACTAAGAACAATTTAGGGATAATACATAAATGTACTATAAATCTCATAGTTATAATCTCATTATAATTTCATTAGTAATGTGCAATTATCCCATGGACTTTATCATATACATCTAAATATGTAAAAGTTAAAAAATGCATTAATATAATTTGTCACTAAAATATAACCAAATCGATTGGCTATAGGATATAAACCAACAATCTCCCATTTGCACTAAACCAATCATTTAAGTATCTTATATCATATCACTATATGAAGATTATACTACTGCTGGGACAGTGGCTTAATGAGAGAATTCTACAAGACTCTCTATAGAGAGCACTCACTTAAATCTTACAACTTTTATCTTAATTAAGAAAAATTGCCTAAATACATCCTTAGATCTTTAATGAGACCTTAGCTCCTTTTTCATACCCAATGGCTCTAATTTTCCATAGTACACAACTTGCTCAAATAATGTAATTTCCATATCTAGTTCACTAAGGAACTTATTGATCCAAATAATCATTTCCACTAAACGAAAAATATATTATAGCTTAATTAGCAACCATTGCTATATTTGAACCTTTCCAATCTTGAATGATATTGTTCTAAATAAATAAATCTTAATTAGGATTTACTACTAAAGTTATATCCTTCTCTCCTTGAACTCAAAAATTAACTCACACATAGAATAATGGATATCTTTAATACTTCATAAGTATGAAATATCTTAAATACTAAACATCTTTAGGGACTTAGAATAGGTGAACAAATTCTAATTTATCTCCATAGATCTAATTCCTAGAATTAAGTTGTTACCTTTTCTTATCCAATAAGAGTTGTTCATAGATAATTATATTTTCAACAATTGAAAGTTAGAATTGTTGTTCTCTGTGAGCAATATGTCTCCACATTCTCCCACTGAAGAGGACAATTATACTCCTACTAACCTTCTTATAGACACAATAATTCACAATCATCTCTAAAACAAAGTCTTTGAATTCATCATGAAAGTTAATGTTTCAATGTCTTATAGCCTTTCAACTATACTTTAAATGTATGAATAAAGGCATTAGTTTCAATTGTATGTATTGTCATGAGATCTGAACTTTTCAAATTCTATTTTACTCCTACTACTTATCTTGAGAACTATTCTCCTATAAGGTATACATTGAATCAAACAATTTGTTTAATGGATTGTAAGATTATATCCAACGTTTTGGATATCTCATAACCTTTTATTATCTAATTTAATTCTAAACTTACTGGATAATGTACGCTTCAATTAAGCATCACATCCCTAAATCATTAACTTTGACTCTTTCAGAGACTTAGCGTTTCATATCACGTATGAAATCTTGCCAATTGATTTAATTAGAACTATTAAAGGTAAGTCATTGTATTAGGCATAGCTATAGAAGAAATAATATTGCATCATACTATATCTCATATTATATTTTCCTCTTTCAATAAATCCATACTCTTATGAATTTAGTTATGAAGGTGTTTACTAGAGAATCTCATTCCCTATAGATAACCAAAAATTTAAAACTTACCAGAATGATCTCATCAAAATGCCTTAACTTTCTTAATGCTTAATTTCTTATTAAATTTAAACAATTTGAATTGTTCAAAATTTTAAATTGTTATTTCATTTAATACATATGACTATATCACATAAATTCATTAGTAATCTAATGAAATATAAGTATCATCCTTTTATGAATTGTTATTCCATCCAATCACATGTATAATATTTAACAATTTAATACCATCATCATCCCTTCACCAAAGGTTGATTTGGTTATTCTTCAACTTTACAAGTTTCATACGATTCATAATAAAAAATATATACATATCCTAGTATGTAACTTTTTGATTTAACCAATATGGTATAAAAGGATAATCTTAGTTATCCAACCTTTTATTCTTGCCACTTATGTTAATCATAAGTCTCCTTTAATCAAACATATACAAATTGTTTGTATAAAATTGGATAAAATACTTTTACTTAACAATCTATTTCTAATTATGCGTTAAACATTACAATAATGTTGAATCTAAATTCAGTATCAAATACTTATAAGCATGAATTAGAAATAAATATGATTTATATCATATCATATGTAGGTAAGAAAAGTCAAGCAATCATTTTCTTCTTATGGAAACTATTATCATAATGTAACAAAGCCTTTAATTTTAGTATACAATTATGCTTTTAGTAGGCTAAATTAAGTAGAACAAATCCTATAAGGTACTGTACCTTTTAGTTATACTCCATGCAACCCCTTACATTGTGCTATTATGGTGTTGATATACATCTTACATGTCGTCAACATTTATGAGACATTAGTCAACTCAAAATTTCAATACATTTCGTCATCTATATGATATTGACATATCTTTAAAACTTTGTCATCGAATCCTCAATAGGGATTATAGAACAATAACATAATGAACATACAATTTTCTATCTAACTTTTGGGAACTCTTCTCAAACATATCCTATGTCCAAGAAATTGGGTTCACTAACTTAATATTAAGTATACTAAAAAAGTTAAATCCTACTCAAAACAAAATATAAATGTGAGAACAACAAGTAATTAATTATATATCATGACTACCAAATAAGATTAGGACTTCAATCATGCATTTGGTTACTTCCACTATTTTATTCGAAATAATAGCTCTCGGTACTATTTGAAAAGATTACTCTAATCTTTCTAGTGGGCTAGGATCCCATTTAAGTATAGATGATCTTGAGTTTGCTCAATAAACTAATTAAACTTAAATTAGGTAGATAACAACTTTATCAATCACATCTCATGTGACTCCTAGATCCATTAGGTGGCAACTCTTGCCAAAACATATTGTATATGTTATTCCTAACCATGTCTCTAAATTCATGTAATCATGAGTTTGTCCATCCAAATCACAGAAATTTAGTTAAGTAGCACTCACCCACTGTCATAAGACTAAACATGTTCTGGTTAAAGCGACTTTGAGTTTACTCGACTTATAATAAACAAAACTCGTTCTTATAACAATGGAAGGTAACAATCACATTCTCAATGTGTATTTAATATTTTAATGAGGGATTTTAACTTCATTCGTCTCATCAATCACAAAATTGCATGTAAAATATCACACATATAAAACAAAAAATTTAATATGCATCCAATACATATATCAAACATATAAATAAAGTATGCAACTTATGCACTCATAATCAAATTATATGCATAATACAACAAGCTTCGTTTGATTATAGTTATTGATCTTCATAATCTAAAATAATATTTCCAACTCCTTGAAAATTAAATTAGATTAAACCTATTGATTCCTAAATATTTTAAATTCATATTCTAAACAAAAATTTAATTTGATTTGAAAACAATTTTCAAATCCAATTGGAAACTATTTCCAATTTATATTGACTCCTTTAATAAATATATTAAACTTAATTGAAAACAATTTTCAATAAATTAATCTTCTTACTCATTCTAATTTAGAAAAACTCTTTTTTCAAAATTACATAAGTAACATATTCTAATCTAATTAGAAAACTATTTATAATCTCATTAGAAATTATTTTTTAAAATTAGAAAACTATTTTCTAATATTAAAAGAAACTACTTTCAAAACTAAATAAAATACTTTCAAATTTAATTAAGAAAGTCTTTATATATTATTTATTTAGAGATTTATTTATTAAATAATTGGAAAATCTTTCTTTAATAAGTTAGAAAACTAATTTTCAAAATATTAAAGAAAGACCAATTTTCTTAATTAAAAAATAAAAAATGTTCAAAATTTAATCACGAAAAATGTTTTTTCTAAAAAATCAAGAAACTTATTGTTTAAAAAGAAAGAAACAATTTCTAAATAAATTGAATAATAATTCTGCAAAAAATAAAATCATAAATTTAAATTTTTGCATTCAAATTGAAATAAATAAGTTTAGTTAAGAAATATTTTTCTTAATTACTTAAAAAAAATTCTTAATTTTAAGGAGTCTAATTAGTTAATTTTAATCTAATTGAAACTAATAGATCCTTATTTTAAAAACTACTTTTCTAATTAATTAAACATATGAATATTAAATTTTGCCCACATTAAAATGATTGTACATGAATTCATTTATATTTTCTAAGTATAATTGATTTATAAATGTGATTATATTGAGAATTGTGGAATTTATGTATCAAAAATTGATTTGGAGTGTATAAGTATTAAATTAGAATTTTTGGTAAAACTTAGGAAATTTCTAAAATTTTGGGTATTTTTGGACTAGGAAAAATGCCAAGTAATAAGATAATTGATAAATGGTTGTAGAAATAAGAGACAAATGACAATGGAAAAATTTTATAAATGACATTGGGATTTATTAACAAGTGTCATTGAAAATTGGGAGACAGTTGGAGCTGATTGGATTAGTTAAATAAGAGAACCCAGTTTAAATAGATAGAAATTGGATATGTGGCAAGTGACAAGTGTCACTTGCCAAGCCATGTCTTTATCCCAAAAAAAATTTTAAACATTGAAAGACCATTAATTGTTTTGTTTCTTGCTTTCTTCTTCACTTCGTGAGTTTCTTCATCTTCTTAAAGCTTCTTCACTTCCACAACACTTATCACCTCCATCAATGTTAAACCTTGTCCTTATATTTTCTTTCACTTGCTACTCTCACCTTGTTGTCTTCTTCTTTGCCACAAGAAAACCTAAACCTTCCAACCTCTATGATGATGTATGTAGGCTGTATGAGAAGTTAGGGCTTCTTAGTGTTTTTGAAGAACTTAGAGTTTTAGCAAGTAACATGTTAATTCTCATTAGTTGTATGAATATGAAACAAATACGGTGATTAATTGATATTAAATGATCATGAGAGTAGTGGTAATTATACATATGCATCGTGGATGAAGAATGAGAATATTGATGTCTTGTTTCTTTGAGTGTATGATGAGTAATAATAAAGAGATCATGTTTTAAAATTTATTGTGATAGTTTAGAAGTGAAATGAATGTGATAATTGAGTAATATATGTGTGCAGAAAATATAATGAATGTATATATATGATATGTTCTATTTTTGGTTTTAATGATCAATCATAGATAGGATTGATATTGAGCTTAAATGTAAATAGGAATGGAGACAAAATAGTGAGGAAATAAGTTAGAAGTGATAGACTAAGCAAAAGAGATGAACTAAGATGAAAATGATGATGAAGTATGCTAGAATATGTTTGATGGAGTGTTTTCATTGAACATGCATCTATATTTTAGCCATATCTTGATCTATAGACATCTAAATGGGACCATTTTAATTTTGATTACACTAGACATAAATGGCTTTATTTTTCTTGAAAAACTTGAAATTGAATTCTATCTCTAAGAGTTTCAAATTTTGACTTGAATTTGAGTACTGGGTGCAATTGCAGTTGAGAACAGTTGGTAGTGTTTTGTGTATAACTTGTAGAATGCTGAACCAAATTATATGAAATTGGTGTCATTATAAACTTAAGACATATAGGAACAATTGTTTAAAAGAATGTTTTTGCCTAAATGCTTCTTGTTCCTTATCAAAATGGCCATGAAAGATTGATCCAAAAATCTATTTTGAGAAAAGCCATCAGGTAGTGCATGATCATGCACAATCATGGTCATGATAGAGAGGAGACCTTAGGGGAGTTGCACGATCATGCATAAACACGATCGTGACATAGAGGAGGTATCAGGAAGTGCACAATCGTGCACAAGCATGATCGTGATAGAGAGGAAGTGTTGGGTAGTGCACGATCGTGCACAAGCACGATCATAACAAAGAGGAACCAATAGGAAGTGCACAATCATGACAGTGAAGGTGCAGTGGTTTTTGAAAGTTTTTAACAACCTTCACTCTTTTGACCATAACTTCTTCTCGGGACTTGTGATTGACTTGAAATTTGAACCACAATCTCCTCACACATTGTCCACCCTCTCCACCAAATTTCATGGCCATATGAATTCACTAGAAAGGATCAGTAAATGTTGATTGGGGAACATATGATAATCAAGTGTATTGAGCCATGAACTTCAGTACATGTTTGAGTGATGAACTTGGAATAAGTTTGTATTATTGAGGTGTAAACCTAAGTTCAAATTAGACATATATGAGTTTTGAAATATGAATGATCATGAGGTGAAAAATAAAGAAAATATACCTAGGATTGTCATTGAGCATACATTGTACGTAATCTATATACACATTTATGCATAAATGAGTACTTATATAATTGTGCAAAGTTGTAATATGTGTTGCATGATATAAAAGAGCAAATTAAGCGATAACATCCAGATTTTACCTAGAGTTCGAGGCAATAGCTACCTAAAGCAAACTATGAGTAACCTAGGTGGTCTAACTTAATTAATTGTTTTTTTAAATTTTTTATTGAATTATTATGTGAATGTGAATGTGTTGATTCCAGACATTGAATGTCCGAGGCGTTTGATGCGTGAATAATATATTGAAAGTGCTCATTGTATGTAAATTTGATGGAATAAGTGATTCTCAACATTATTGTTGAATGCGGGACTAAGGTTTGATGATAAATGTAAATGTGAATGTGGTGCATTTCATTACATGAATGCAAGATAATATAAAGGCTGTTATGACCGGAGTAGCCACCAAAAAAGAGCCTAAAGCTCAGAATGTGATAATAGTCTTTAGCTAAGTTTTAAGGTACCCGGTATCCACTAAGGGATATGGGACAATATCTGAAACAAGCTTAGTATCCACAACGGATATAGGGTAGTAAAAAGGCACACGGTCACAAAAAAGTAATAATTGGAAGTGAGTCTTATATGCATTGCATTTATAATTGATATGCATGTTTTAAATGATCAAAATGAACTGTTTGTCTTCTTTGAATGTGAAATGTGGAATGAGTGATCCAAGTGATATATGATTCTATATGATTATTAGTGAAATGATGTGAATTACGTGATTACATGATCTATATGTGTTATGTGTTATGAGTGAGCCATTGATGATAAGTAGCTCACTGAGTTTGCAAAACTCATCAAAATTGTATCGTTGACTTTTCAAGTGTGAGAGAGTAGACTTAGCTTCTAACACAACTTAGAAGAGATCTAGTATTGCTTTTGGAAAGAAGAAATGGCTCAAAGGTCGGTTAGCTGAGATTGAAAGATTAGATAAAATTTTGTAGAGTTCCTCTTTCATATAGCATGTAGCATATTTTGTAATAGAGCTGTAGACTCTAATAGCTTTTTAATGTTGTATATAAGGATGAAAATTGTAAAGCAACAATGTACATATTCGGTTTTAGGAAATGAAATGAGGAATTTGGGTTTTTAAATATTGTGATAATTATCTATTAAATGATGATGCCATGGTTAAATATTTGTACATGATGTTCTATATATAACTCAACAAAGTATGAATGTGAAGTATTTTATCTTATTTTCAATGAATTTCTATAATATCTTAGTAGGTTTAGGATTGTTTTATGTGGCATCTGTATATCCTCTTAGGGGGTATTTGGGTGTTACAAGAACTTAACAGAATCGATTTAGCTTTGAATATAGTCTTTTAGGTTGCAAAGATTTATTAGCTTATGAAATTAGTGTTCAAAGTTGTTTCGGTTAAATATGCATGTCAATTAGGATATGATGTTGGTTTATTCACTCTAGATTTTACCACATTCATTTATAATTTTAGGTCATTCGAGTATGTAGCATTGTTACTATCTTTTCATGAAAATGATTAGCTAAAGAAATGAGGTAGGACATAAAATAAAATAAAATAAAATAAAAGTGTGTGTTTTGTTTAATCAATAACTATTCCACTGGCCCTTTGTAAAACAAATCAGGTCATGAATAAAGTTAGTGGCCAATTGAGAATGTGATGTAGCTGAGTAATAGGGGGACATTCGTCATAAATGTTTGTCTTTATGTTAAAAGGCTATAATGACATTCCAACCATGCTGTTTAATAAAAACATAGCTTATTTAAGTAATCGGGGCACATTCATCACAAATGTTTGCCTTCACATCAAAAGGCTAGGTTCATGTAAATTAAAAGTAACAAAAATAGTGCGTCTATTAAATCCTATTGATCTTAGTGAATAGGTCAAATTTTCATGAAAAGTTACTTAAGGATAATTATAATTTTGATTAATTGAATAATTATCAATTTATAAGTGTAAGTGATAGGAGTGAATGAGTTTGACATTAAGGTCTTGATTAGTATGTATATTTGGTCTAAAATACTTAAACACATATTTCACAAGTTGATAAGTCAACACAATTTGAGGGATCATGTTTGTAGTCAAATTGGTTTCGTGAAGTTAAGTTCATTGACCCATTATTGCATATATGTGTGTTTTTTTTGTTAATTGTGTTTAGTGTAACATCCCATCTCCTATAGGAAGGGTTTATTGATAATTTGGGACGGGTTAGAAGTATTAGATTATATCTCGGCATGCACATATAGCATATAGCCTCTATGATTGATGGTTTGTTGCACTTGCACATGGTATACATGCATTC
>JANIJH010000009.1:15041074-15065593 GCA_024520975.1 Erythroxylum areolatum | reverse complement strand
ATTCCATACTAAACTCAAATAGTTCTTAATTTTCTACTAACACTTCCAATTAAATCAAACTATGCAAATAATCATACAATCAACATAATTCATGCTTAATAACATCAATAAAGAAAAAAAATTGGGGCCCAACATTATTTATTTTGTTTCTTTTTATCATTTTCTTTTATATTTTGCAAGGATGTTAGTTTTATATTAGATGGATCATAATAAGAGAAATTGTCATAGTCAGGAAAGTACCACTAAACCATCTCACTTTTTCATAACTGCTTATATTATGTACATTGGAGACAATGTACAACTTTAAGTGTGGGGATGGGTTTAATGAATCTTAACATGATTTCTTTAAGCTTATCATAATCTTGATTATAATATTTTATAAACTAATGTTTTGAATTGGTTGAAATATGTTCATTAATACTGTAGTTTATTGTTGAATATTGATTTGAATCGACGTGCAAAAGGATGATGGTTAGAATAAAATTAGTTTTCTAGGTCATATTTTCTGTAATCATTGAAATAGTCAAGTTGAATGAAAATGCATATTATTTACACACATATAACCATTACTTTTCGTGAGCTTTTGAGCCTAAAGAACAAATTTTCAAAATTTTTAAAACTCTTTTTATTCTTTGATATGTGTGATATCATATATAGTAGGATAATTCTAGAACTTGCTTTTATTATACATGTTGAGGCCATATTTATCAAATTAAAAAGCATTGATATGATGAAGATACTTAGATTCACCAACTTGTTTTAGCCTATTTCTTTGAAATTACCATACCCTTAAAGTTAACTTTAGGGAAAACAAAGTTGAGCCTTATCCTTTTGCATTGATTAAACCCAAATTGTTAACCTTTATCCTATTTTTCTTTGAAGACCTTTTTATTGTTTTGAACCTTAAAGATTATTTACGTTATTTGTTTATTTGAAAATTGAATTGTATACATTACTAACTTGTTTAATTAAATGAGTACTCAATCATACACATGTATATATGTTATGTTCAATACACGCATATGTACACATTACTAACTTATACACGCATATTACACATTACTAACTTGTTTAATCAAATGAGTACTCAATCATACACATGTATATGTGTTATGTTTAATGCATGCTCAATTGACTATCCCAGGTATGTATCCTTATTTTCAAATCTTGATCATTATACATCATATCTTGTATGTAACTTATTGCCAATTAGATTTATACCTTAAGCGAACTTGATTACTCTATATTCATCAATCATTCATTCACCAATCTTTTTCTAGCATTTCATATTCACACAATTTCCCAATTCTCATTCATTCATATCTAATTCACATTTCTCACAGCCTTTGGATCACATTTGCATTTATAAGAACACCTTCAATCCTTAAACAACTCACAAATTTCAAATTTAGATACATTGATCTCAAACAATCCATTCCTTAAGTTATAACCTCAATTAACAACCTAAGCTTATCAAATCTTTAACCAATTAATCCAACAACAATCTAGGTTCATTTCAACCCTCAATCAAATCCAAATATAAAGTAGCTTATCCTTTGTTGGTTCAATAATCACTCAAAACATTTTTTGTCTGTTTTAGAGCATTTCCATTCCACGATTGTGGAAAGACAAAACAAAAAGTTTTCTCACTTCACTACATTGCCCACGATCGTTTGAAGGAGCTTATGTAGCTTCCACGATCATGGGATGGGTGAAACAAAAGTTCACCATCCATTTCTTTCAAATTTTCTTCCAAATTTCAACTCCTTCATGATAGTCCACCAATTATACCTTAAAGATACTTCAATTCCTCATCAGTTAATCTCTAATTCCAATTCAAAATCATTCAATTGGTAACTCATAAAAAATTTATCTTTTATGCATCAAAACCAAACATAAACTTTCATTCCCTATCATACATAAAATCCTAGCTCTTTCCCCATTTCAAGAACACTACACTAACACCTTTCTTTATCATAAGTTCACCTTTATTATACCTCAAATTCTAACCTAAAATCATCCATTGAATAGCCTCTAGCCTACGATTTCATACATCAAAACAAAACCAATTCATCCATCAAATTTCAGCACAACTTCATTATCAATACCACAACCAAGTTCATCCCTAATTAATCATCATGAATGATATGCTAACATATGTCACAATAGATCAATAAATCACTTACTTGTTTAGCTCAAGGTCTCCTCAATTCACAAGTTAACCAAGCGTTCCAAGCATTTAAGCATACACCACGAACAAGATAGAAATAGAAAGGCGCTTTAAGAACAAGATGAAAACAACATAATTTTGGAGTAACAAGGTGTAGGATTTTAACAAAAACTCAGGGTTTAAGGGTTATGGGTATAGATCTGTGGCAGAAGGAAGAAGAAGGTAGCAAATAGCAAGAACAAAAGGTAAGATGGTCTTTCAAGTGTGTATATTATGGATGTGGGTATGTGGTGAAAATTGGGACACTTAGCATGACACTTGTCATACTAAGATTCATGCCATATGTCTCATACTTTAACTACCAAAAATGTTTGGTCCATTTGTCTCATTGTTTCCTAAACCATTTGTTACTCTATTACTAATGCCACATGTCACAATTTCATAGGGCTAATCAACCTAAATTCTCATGTACTAATTTGTCTTACCCTTTAACATTTTTCCTAAACTATACACACATATCACTTCATCAATCACTCAATTGCAACAACAAATTCCAAATTACTAATTATAATCCATCAAAACAAAATTCAAGATATAATCAATACACAAGTACATCATAATCAGTTAAAATCTTTCATACCCTAGGATATGTCAATTGAGTGCATATACTATCTTTACAGTGTCTCTAAATCATGATTCATGCGTTTATGCAAATATGATGCATGTAAATGAAATGCACCTTAAGAATTATCAAATGATATAAATCATATGGCTTAATCTAATCGTTAGGCCCCTAAATATAGAGACATGCTATTACATTAAGTGTGGGGATGTTTGATATATAGATACTTGAATATATTTGTACACCGATGTTTGGAGTATTTTTCTTGATATTTTATACGTTTTTCCTATATTTGGTACTTAATTTGCTCTAAGAGCTTTCATAGGTGATAATTGCCTTCATGGACTTAAAAGAGAAGGATTCAAACGAAAACGCGGCATAAAACAAAGATTTGATACATAGAAGTTATACGCAGTTTTTAACATAGATGGAGAGTTAGAATCTAAAATTGGTCTTCAAAGAATATTTAGAGGACATCTCAATATTTTCAGGAAGACCAGATTCATAGCTATTTGAATTTATTTGGACTAGCAATCGTTTGTTCAAAATAAAACTTATTTCTACATAATTGGCCACATGACCACTGGAGCTTTACATGGAAATATATGAGGCTTATGAGATCCGAATGACGTTATTCAAAAACTCAAATTCAAGTCAACATCCTAGGACATAATTTCTATCCACAACTCGAGGCCTAAAAGTGTTGTTTTGACGGGCTAAAAAGGCTGAGAATGTGATACAAAATCTATCTCGACCTAATCTAACCTTCCTATGGTTTTTAGCCCATAACTTTAGCTATAGGGCTTTGTTTAAAGCAAAAGAGCATCCATTGGAAAGTTGAGACGTGGAGCCACAATTCATATGAAGAAATCTTGACCTAAATATGAAGATATTGAGGTCATAAATAGAAGAGATGCACGATTGTGCTTCTGCTTGTGTTCTTATTCGAAGCGGTGCAATTTCATGATTTTCAAAGAATTTGGTGATGCATGGTCTGATGCAAGGTCGTGCATCTCCCAAAACCCTAAATTTTGTGATAAAAAGATGTTTTTGGAAGGAGGAGAGGAGAACAAATGTGGGGAGGTGATTCAGACATCAAACTCATTCTCTAGGTGCGATTTTGGTCCAAAGAAGTAGAAAACACAAAGAAATCATCAAAAGATCCATCGAAATATAGCATCAACCCTCTATATTGTAAGAACATTTGATAGAAGATAATTAGGGAGATTTAGAATTATGAACCCATTGATTTCTATTCATATTTCTATTTATGTATGTTTGATTTCGTATTTGATTATATGTAACTAAATATATAGTTAGTATTTAGGTTAGATGACCTTATGTTAGTACTTTGATATGATTTGATTATTTTATTAATGCAATTGGTTATTTGATATATTGTGATCTGATTAAATGTTTTATTTATGTTCTAACAACCCGAGAATATTATATCATAATCTGATTTCATACGTAGAGATTAAGAAATCCTAGTGTGAATAGATCTACTATAATTAGAAGGAGTTGATTACAACCCTAGAGATAAGATGACATAAATCTTCTAAATTAGGATTAAACATAATAAAGGGAATCATAAATCGGTGACACAGTCATATAAGATTTAACCTTAGTAATTCGGTTAGATACCTCAAGAATAGTTGTTAGTAGATTCAAGATCAACTATTAGTATACCATAAGAGTCTCCACGGTCCAATACATCAACAAAACAATTGCATGATTAAAGATCAATTTGCTAAAGGTTTAAAGGGATTCGAACCTAGATATTAATTTCTGATAATGATAGTTTTATAAGTGAATTCCACTATCTTTGTATTCTTTATCGTTTCCTATTTATTTAATTGTTTTAGTTTTCATTTTCTTTTCATTAAAAATGTAAAATCAATCCTTATGCTAGATAATAGGAGAATGGTAAGTATTAGTATTCATAGTCTTCGTAGGATCGACTTGTACTTGTCGATACTAGCTATAATTACGTCATGCACTTATGGTATTACATAATTAACTGACTCATGAAATAGGCCAATCAAGTTGCTCCTCCCTCCCACATCTGGTTAGCATATCCTTCTAATTTTCATATTTCTCCAAACATGACTCTATCCTTATGTTATTTCACAATGCCCCCTCTTAGGTTCCTCCATCTAACTTTAGTGTAACTCTAAAAAATTGCCTTCTTTCTTTAATTATAAGATTCATGACTAAGAATCTATGTTGAGTTAACAAGCATCTGATAAGTATCACCTTATAATACTTATAAATGGGTTAATTGTTTTGCCTTATGAGAAAGTAGTTGATCTGAGTCATCGTAATTTTCCTACTAAAAGTTACTAGTGTTTTGTTAAAGAATGAGTTATCTACCACCAAATCATTACTTTTTACATATGATTTCTAATCAAACCTGATTGTCATATGAAAAATATTTGTCATATATGTCTTTCATCAATATTTTAACTTAGAATTAACAAATTAAAATGAGTATATATTTCAAAATAATCATAAGAAGCATTGTTAATAATTACAAAATATTTATCTGAAATAACGAAAACAACATACATCTTCATATCTTTTCAGTATATAGGTTACTGTATCATATCATCTGTACTAACTAGAATGTACCATACTAGCCAAAAGAATGGCGTAATAACCTTTAATATCATACTGGATTACAATACCAATGTTTTTAATCAGTATTGGCCAGTATTGATTGATATGATAACCTTTAGTATTGTATCAATTTATGGTACCAATTGGTATTGATGTTTTGGTCAGTATTGACTAATATTCTTAAAATCAGTACCGTATCGGATGAATTGGTAAACTTTAAAAAATATGATGACCAAATTGCAAAAAACATAAAATTATATCATTCCTACTATTAGCCCTAACACAAGCAGAAGCAGCACTATCGCAGTTGCCACCAAGTGCAGTCTTCTCTCACTCTTTAGTCTTTCCCATTTGACAGTCACCCCGGCATTATGTCCAACGTTACTACCAGCATGCTCTAAAGTCTCACCGTCACAAAGTTGCCCCTCACCAGCTTGTGCTCCAGCCTTGGTCACTGCCATCACCAACTCAGGCTCCGTCGATCGTCGCAATATCGCCAGTTGCCACTTACCACCTCCATATCCCTACTCCATTAGCCCCACCCCTCTACCCAGGACCATTCCACTTAGATTAAAAATTAAAATGTTACCAACTTAACATTTAGCTGTAGTACACTATTATGTATAATAATTAAGGTATATCAAATAGGGATTAGGCAGAGTTTTATGTATAATTACTAATTAGGGCTAATTGCCTTATAGGGTTATTTACTGAGACAGCTATATATAATCATGTTTATTTTTATAACTACATTAACTATTTGTTACTATTTTTGTGGAATTAAATTCTAATTTAATGAGGATAATGAGATAAAATATTTGTTTTTATAATTATATTAATTATTTGTTGAGATTTTTGGAATTTAATTATGACTTAATGAGAGTAAATTATATAGCATAATAAATTGACAGAGTGTTTTTATAAATGTAAAAAAATTTAGAGTCTATTTTATGATTTTTAAAAATTACCCAAAACAAAAATTCTTATTAAAATGAGACGTAAAAGACATAATGTTATGAATATCAAAATTCTTATTAAAATGAGACGTAAAGACACAATGTTATAATTATCTTCCCGGTGGTTGCTCAAAAGATTAGAACTAAGATTTACAAATCTCAAAGACGAACTGAACAGCTACCCTTAAACCCTGGTTTGGTTCATTCAGCCCACAAAAACCGAACTATTTTAAACGACTGTCAAAGCACAAAACCCCAAAGCCTAGCATTTTGGCACTTCCAACTAAAAAAAATGTTCTCTCCTGGGACAAAGAGGTCCAATGTGAGTACTAGAAAACATCGAAGCCTTGCTCAAGTTCTGCCTGATTCAACTCCCATCACACCCAACAGCCACAGCTCAATCCCCAATCGCCCACACACTGGCACACCAGCTCCTTGGGCCCCTCGCCTCTCGGTTCTTGCCAGGTTCATTCCTTTTTACTTGCATTTCTTCGTAAAAAAAATTTTAATTACTTGAATGAAGAGGAAAACTTGTTCCTTTACAACTCTATATTAAGATTTATGTTGTCTGGAGTGTAGAATTTCTCCAGGAAACAATACTGAAAAGGGGGGTGAAGCTGATTCAATTAAGCCCGTGTATGTTGGAGAGTTTCCCCAAGTAGTTCGAGATCAACAGGCTAGCTTTCTACAGGACCACATTCCTGGTGTGTACACTTGTACCCAGATACTAGGCTTCCAATTCTTATATTACTATAATTTGTCATGCTGCTTGCAGACGATGGATGCATATGTGGTGGAATGGATAAAGAGACATGCCTCTCTTGGATTATCTGTGGAAATAAACTTTTCATTTGGAGTTACTTATCGTCTACAGCTTCAAAAGATTGCATTGTTCTTGAGCTTCCTACAGTTGTTTCAGAAATCAGTAAAAGCTCCCACCAAGGTGGGGGCGGTAGTTGGATGCTTTGTGTTGTGAATTGGAGTTGCAGGAAGAGTAAAGTTGTACAGAGTTGTAAAAGTGCTGGTGTTGTATTGTGTAGCCAGAAGACTCGAGCTGTAATTTATTGGCCTGATGTTTTTAGTGAGATGGGATCCACTCCTGTTAGTAGTCTGCCGAATTCTGATGAATTTGAAGAGACTTCTTCCCCTGTGTATGGCGGGAAGTTAACTGCAATGAGACAGAGACAGCACAACAGGCTTAATAGTAGTGCAGTTGGATCAAATTCTTTTAACTCTTTGATCTCTTCTTCATTGAGTGCTACTGAGCGTGTGTGTATTGCCTTGGCTTGTAGTGCCAACGGTGACATATGGAGTTTCCATTGCAGCCCTTCCGGGATTCA
Source organism: Erythroxylum areolatum (assembly GCA_024520975.1). Lineage (NCBI taxonomy): Eukaryota > Viridiplantae > Streptophyta > Magnoliopsida > Malpighiales > Erythroxylaceae > Erythroxylum > Erythroxylum areolatum. Next base: position 15,057,886 of record JANIJH010000009.1, on the reverse strand, counting down.
ACGTAGTAAAGCGTATCAAGATATTAAGAAGTTCCCGTCTCAGGGTGGCTATAGTGGTCAGTATGTACGGGGCAAGGGCTATCCAAGGTCCCTCACATGGCGCTTCTCAGACCAGTCTATGGAGGGTTCTGTCCGGCAGTTCTTTTTACTGACTGATCTTGAGATACAGTGTTTTACTGTTACGTTTGACCTTGATGTGAATGTATCAGAACTTTGGTCCTATGAAATTGTTGGCACTGATGCTGATTTGGGAATCAAAAAGGATCTGGCGGGCCAGAAACAAATTTGGCCTTTGGATTTGCAGGTGGATGTTCTTGGTAAAGTGATTACAGTTCTTGTTGCTACTTTTTGTAAGGACCGGGTTAGTAGTTCAAGCTACACTCAGTATTCTCTTCTGACCATGCAATATAAATCCGGAAATGCACCCTCAGATAACCATGGCAGGATTTTGGAGAAAAAGGGTCCAATCCAAGTGATAATTCCAAAAGCAAGAGTAGAAGATGAAGAATTCTTGTTCTCCATGAAAATTAGAGTCGGTGGCAAGCCACTTGGCTCAGTAGTCATACTTTCTGGTGATGGAACAGCAACAGTTTCTAACTGTTGTGGAAACTCCACTCGACTCTATCAGTTTGATCTACCTTATGATGCAGGAAAAGTTTTGGATGCTTCAATTATTCCTGTTGCTGATGATGTTGAAGATGGTGCTTGGGTTTTACTTACTGAGAAAGCAGGAATATGGGCAATACCAGAGAAAGCTATTAAACTTGGTGGAGTTGAACCACCACAGAGAAGCTTGTCACGTAAAGGGAGCATGAACGAAACCACTGCACAAGAAGAAAGAAAAAATCTCGCACTCATGGGCAATATGGCTCTTAGGAGGATAAGTTCAGAAGCATGGAGTGCAGGTGATAGACAAGGGATTCGTATGACTGGACTGGCACCTTATGATGCCCAAGAAGAGTCAGAAGCTCTACTTGGTCAGCTTTTCCATGATTTTCTTACAACTGGCAAAGTGGATGACTCATTTGAAAATCTAGAAGTTTCTGGGGCATTTGAAAAGGATGGAGAAACGAATGTATTTGCTCGAACAAGCAAAGCTATTGTCGACACCTTAGCTAAACACTGGACGACCACTAGAGGTGCTGAAGTAGTGGCTATGGCAAATCTGTCTAGCCAACTTGTTGATAAGCAGCAAAAGCATGAAAGGTTTCTCCAGTTTCTTGCTCTATCCAAGTGCCATGAAGAGCTGTGTTCCAGGCAGAGTATGTATTTTTCTATGTTTCACTTATTTCTCCAAACTTGAGCATGTAAATTCATGTAAACATTTATGATTTATTGAGTTTGCATCAGATCATTGATTATTATTGTAGATTTCTTGTTTTTGCTTTCATTAGCTAAAAACCCTCAGCTTGGATGCATGTTTAGGGGTTTGTGTTTCCTGGATCCAAATAAACTGCTTATTATCATGTAACCAAAGAAATTAAAGTTGTCAAGCCTAACTAGGGGTTTACTTTAACAGGAAAGTCTTTGCAGTTAATCTTGGAACATGGTGAAAAGCTTGCTGGAATGATTCAGCTTAGGGAACTACAAAGCTTGATTAACCAGAACCGTTCAACTGTTACTGTGTCACCACATTCTAGTTCAGAACCTCAACTTTCAGGTGCTCTTTGGGATCTAATACAATTAGTTGGTGATAGAGCCCGCAGGAACACTGTTCTCCTTATGGACAGAGATAATGCTGAAGTTTTCTATAGTAAGGTTTCCGATCTTGAAGAACTGTTTTATGGCTTAGATAAACACCTAGAATATGTAGTAAGTGAAGAACAGCTACTTGAGGTTCAAATCCAGAGAGCTTGTGAACTCTCAAATTCAATTGTGTCTGTAGTTCGAACAGCTATGGTCTACAGAAATAAACATCATATGTGGTATCCACCACCCGAGGGCCTAACACCCTGGTATTGTCAACCTGTCGGGCGAAATGGGCTTTGGAGAGTTGCTTCCTTCATGCTTCAACTCCTGAATGTAACATCTGGGCTGGATATTTCTGCAAAATCAGATTTATACACTCATCTAAGCATCCTGGCTGAAGTTCTACTTGATGCTTATGCTGGTGCTATCACAGCTAAGGTTGAGTGTGGAGAGGAATATGGAAGTCTTTTAAATGAATATTGGAATAGGCGGGATACTCTTCTTGGTTCCTTGTATTTACAAGTAAAACATTTTGCAAATGAGAGGCACCAGGTTAATTTCTTTCATGGTTTGTGTTGATCTTAAGAACCTAAAATTAGCAGCGACTGAAAGTTGAACTGTTTGTCCTTGTAGATTTTTAATATAGGAAGTGATGAAAAAAATGAAGAAATCCTCAGAAAGTTTTCTTCAAGTTTGCTGTCCATAGCAAAAAGGCATGAAGGATACAATACCATGTGGAGTATATGTTCTGACCTGAATGATTCAGTATTGCTGACAAATCTAATGGTATTTCATGTTTTTAAATCCCAATATGCTTTCTGTGTTGCTTTTTCACTTTCTTTTTCTTGCTCTTTTTTTTTTTGGGTCATGACCCACAAGGGGCCATAATATTGTCCTAAATCCCATTCCCCTCTGGTGAGAATTGAAACCCAAAGCTCGTGGTTGCATTAGCTGATTATTCCTTGAGAGATAATTTCCATTTTGCCAATACTGGAAAGATAAATTTGCCTTTTCCAATACTGTCAAGGACAAATTTCTCATTACAGCTTTTATTGTCGGTACTATTTGTAGGGCTTGCAAATATTGGTACCACTTTTTTTTTTCCTCGCACAAGTTCATGTAAAGGCTAAAAGGAAATGAAAAAAAGAGGCATGTCTCTGCCACCGAGGTGCCATGAAAAATTGTATTGTTGTGATGTATGAAGAAGTTTCCTTTTGTCTGATGATAATTTAGCAGCTGATATGATCTAATGTGTTGAACATTGCTTACTTTGATTGTGGCTGAAGTATTTATTTGCTCAAATGAGCAGAATGCTCCACTTAATTTGCACTTAAATGGGATTCTTTGGCCTTTCATAACTTAGAACAGACAATTAGGAAGGAAATGGACTCACTGGTGTCAATTGGAATTCAGTGTCATCCTCTTGTACATGGAATTGCATTTTTTTTTCATTTTTTTCTTGCGTATGCCTTTTCTTATTTATTAGAGGTAGTGAGTTTGCAGTTCATATAAGTTTATTTTTGTTAATTCTTCCAAAACTTCTATCAATATATTGGACTGCCTCATCTTAACTGTTTCTTTGCATCATTTGGCACCCTTGTTATTTTCTCTAGCGTGAGAGCATGGGGCCTAATGGTGGTTTCAGTTACTTTGTGTTCTCAAAACTGTATGAGAAGAGGCAGTTTTCCAAGCTTCTTAGGCTTGGGGAGGAATTCCAGGAAGAGCTATCTGCTTTTTTGAAGCATCACCAGGATCTGCTGTGGCTTCATGAGATTTTCCTTCATCAATTTTCCTCAGCTTCAGAAACTCTTCATGCATTAGCTCTTTCTCAGGATGCAAATTCCTTATCAGAAGCTGAAGATGGGGCAGGTGCTGAGATTACTGGCTTGATAACATCACTGGCAGATAGAAAGCGATTTCTATATCTCTCTAAGATTGCTGCGATGGCAGGTACAACTCAATTCATAGTTTTTCCCCTCATCTTTCAATGTATTTCAGAACTTTATTTGTCAAGGGGATGGAGATTTAAAGAAATATTCAGACTTTAGTTCAATTTTGTTAATTCAAACTGAAAACTGGCCAACCAATTGATTTTTATCCTTAAGTAGTTGGAATATGATGTCTGACTATGTGAAGATAACTGAGAACCTGTTCATTCCCATATTTCAAGACAATTCATTGCTTCAGATTAGGAGTCGGATTTAATGATGCAAGACAAATAGAAGAGATATCAAGTAGTTGCTAAAACTCATATAATTTAGGAAATTTGAGCTGACGGGTTATGTTAGTCTGCTGGAAATTCATATTTCAGGTCTGAAATTTCAGTTAAAGTTGTGGAAACTTCAGATTCAAATTGCTGGAAACTTGGGCCGGAAATTGCTGGAAAATAACAATGTTTAGTTCTAGGAGTCACTCCTAAGGTAGAAGTTAGGAGCCACTCATAGGGAGTATAATTAGTTTTAGAAGAAAACGTCATAAATTTTAATTGAAAATTTAAAATTTGTAGAGAAAATTCAGGTTGTTTTTTCATTAAAAGGTTATTACATATATATGAAAAAATTCTTGGAATCCTAATCCTAATGAAATAGGAAAACTCACTAAACTTCCTAAATAAGAATAGAATTCTACTTAATGAGGATTCTTATTCTTTAATGGACTGAAACTATGAACTAATAAGGATAAAATATAGTAGAAATATTTTTGTTTTCTAATAAGGAAAACTAAACTAATAACTTTTTTTAATTCTACGTAATTCTCCTTAGCTTGATGAGTGTCGACCTCAATGATTAAGTATTCTTAGCCTAGGTCGAAGGAAGGAAGGTCTACTAGCCCCTCATTATTGTTCCTTCTAATGAATCCCCAACTTCACACTCACATTTTTCATGATCTTGCACCTTTACATTGCACTTATAGTTTCATAATGAAATCACATGGATTCTCTCTCACATAGGATCCTAGCAACTAATATCAACTAGGTGAACAAATTTGAGGATAATTTCTGTATGTTATTTCTCATAAATGACAGAAATACATATAGGGAAGATAAGAAATTGTTATGCTCATTCCTTGATTATTGCCTAGAAAGAAGTAAATAAGATCCCATGAAAATAGGGACCAGAAATGAAAAGGATAAAACGATATTTTAGGAAATAAACTATTGATCAAATAAGGAAACAAATAAAGTAATAAAACTGACAATATTCTTCCAACACTCCCCTCCAAGCTGGTGAATAGATGTTGATCATTCCCAGCTTGGTGCTTAACTCTTCAAATCTAACTCTAGTAAGTGCTTTTGTGAAAACATTTGCAACTTGTTTGCTAATGGGAATGTGAGCTAGATCAATCAAACCAGAATCTACTTTCTCAGTTATGAAATGACGATCTATCTCCACATGTTTAGTTCTATCTTGGTAGATAGGATTCTTTGCAATCCCAGTAGTTGCTAGGTTGTCACACCACACCCTTATTTGAGGCTCTACTTTGATACGAAGTTTTGCCAAGAGTCTTTTTATCCATATTCCTTCACAAATTCCCAATGCTAGTGCTCTATACTCAGCCTTTGCACTGGCAACCACTGGTTGTTTTTTACTTCTCCAAGTTACCAAGTTACCCTACACCAAGGTACAATAACCTATTGTAGACCTCCCATTAGTCATTGATCTAGCCCAATCAGCATCTATGGATACTTCAACACTCCTTGTCTCGCGTTTCTTAAAGAATAATCCTTTTCTAGTAGTCATTTTCAAATACTTCAGGATTCTTAGTATTGCATCCATATGTTCCTATTGAGGGTTGCTTGTAAACTGACTGACCACACTCATAGGAAAACTAATGTCTGGTTGAGTGGGAGACAAATAGATCAGTTTTCCAACTAATCTTTGACATCTTCCTGTATCCACTGGTGTGCCTTCTTTAAGACTCAATTTATAAGTTGATTCCATGGGTGTCTCTGCAGGCTTTGACCTCATCATCCAAGTTTCCTGTAAAAGGTCAAGTGTATACTTCCTTTGGTATATCCTCTGAGGATGTGTAGCTTCCTCTAATCCCAAAGGTATTTTCATGTATACCTTTTCTTCAAGATCACCATTGATGAAGGCATTTTTTACATCTAATTGATATAATGGTCAATTAAGATTTGCAGCTAGTGATAATAGAATCTTAAAAGTATTGAGTTTGGCTATAGGTGCAAAAGTCTCCTCGTAGTCAATCCCATGTGTTGGTGTGAAACCTTTAGCTACAAGTCTTGCCTTGTACTGTTTAATACTTCCATTAGGATTATATTTGATGGTGAACACCCATTTATAGCCAACCATTGTTTTTCCCTGTGGTAAATCTGTTACTACCCAGGTCTGGTTCTTCTTGAGTGGATTCAGCTCATCATCTATAGCTTCCCTCCACTTAGGATCCTTCACTGCTTCCTGGAAATTTTCAGGTAATTTTTCAGTAGATAACTGAGTCACAAAAGCCTTAAAATGTGGTGATAACATGTTATAAGAAACAAAATTGCTGATTGGGTGCTTTGTACAAGATCTTACTTCCTTCCTTAGAGCTATTGGCCATCCTAACTCCACAGAATTTGCAGTAGGTTCTGATTCATGGCCTTGCACGGGAAATGTGATAGATTTTTATGGTTCTACTTCACATCGTGCCTACTGTTTGCCTTTCCTCCTTGAGTAAAACTATGGTTGCACCCCAGGATTTTTGTCTTCTTGTCTGTCCACCCTAATTTCAATATCCTTCTCTTTATCATATTCGTTACTTTCTGTGCAATTCTAGTCAGATTTGTGACTGGAACCGACTATATTAGTAGCTTCAATGGGAATGGTGGTGTCAGGATCTGGTATCTTAGATCTGATGTTATCAAAATTGTGTGTTTCAGAGATGGTTACATAAGAATCAGGTCTAGTTTGATCAGGAGTAGGCAAAACATAGGTGTTTTTAGGAGAATTAGAGTCTTTTATAGGTCTGGTTGAGTCATGGCTAGGTGTAGAAGGCAGAATTTCTTAGTGTAGTGTGTCCGGTGAGCCATCACTTTCTAAAAAGAACCATTCACTCTCACTTCTCTCCCCCTGAATGGGTATTTTTGGATAATAGGCTTGCGTTTCAAAGAAGGTTACATCCAAAGTAACAAAATAATGCTTTAGAGTAGGAGAGAAACACTTGTAACTTTTTTGAGTAGAAGAATAACCCAAGAAAATACACTTATGGGCCCTAGGCTCAAGTTTGCCACAATGGTAATTATGCGCAAAGGAAACACAACCAAAAATCTTGAGGTAAAGTATTAACAAAAGGAACCGAGGGATAAATCTCAAGCAATTTTTGTAAAGGTGTATGAAACCTCAAAACTTTTGATGGCATTCTATTTATTAAATAAGCAGAAGTGATAATAGCAATCTCCCAAAAATGATTTGGAACATTTGTTGTGAGCACAGTAGATCTAGTAACCTCAAGTAAATGTCTGTTTTTTCTTTCTGAAACACCATTCTGTTGTGGTGTATTAGTACATGAGGTCTGATGTATAATACCATTGTTGGTTAAAAATTGACCAAAGGATTGACTTAGATATTCTTTACCATTATCATTTCGTAAAATTTGGATTTTTGTGTGAAATTGGTTTAGTATAAAGGAATACAATTCCTTAAATACCTGAAAAACTTCTGCTTTTTCTTTCAAAAGATATACCCAAGTCAATCTTGTATGATCATCAATAAAGGTTACAAGCCATTTAACATTGTTTTTGGTTTTGACCCTTGATGGCCCCCCAGACATCACTATGAATGATGGAAAAAGGCTTAGTGGGTTTGTAGGCTTGGGGTGTATAAGAATTTCTAGTGTGCTTAGAGAGTTGACATAATTCACACTAAAAAGAAATTTCCTTTTTATTGAAAAAATTAGGATATAAATTCTTCATGTGATATGGTGGCCTAACCTATAGTGCCAAAGTGCAATTTCTTCATTAGAAGATAAAATAGTATGCTTTATTTCTTCTTGAGTTGCAAATGTAATATAATCCATCAAACTCCCTCGCACTGCCAATCCTCTTCCCTGACTCCAAATCCTGGAAAACACAACCATCAACACCAAAATTAGTTGTGCAATTATGTTCTTTAGTAATCCTTTTCACAAATAACAGATTACAATCCAAGCCAGGCACATAAAGAACACCACTTAAGATCAATTTATTAGCAATTATAACAGTCCCAATTCCCTGAACTCTTAGAACCTATCCATTAGCTACCTTGATAGTCCTATGAATAGGACAAGGCTGTACATCAAAAGCAATGACTTATCAAAAGTCATATGATCATTAGCCCTTGAATCAACAATCCAAAGACCACAATTTGGGGTTTGAACCCCTAAAGTAGTACCAGTATTACCTGTTTGGACCATATTAATTGTGGATACAACCTTTTCAGCCTTCAAATCATACTAAGAATTTTCCTTAGCAATTCAACTTCTTTGCTCACTGGTATGTTATCTCCCTCGGTCTTGTCACCACCAGTAGCTATATAGCTTTGGTTCTTAGCCTTTGACATATTTTTCTGATTTGGAGGTTTGCCATGAATCTTCCAGCATTTGTCCTTGGTATGGTCCACCTTTTGACAATGGTCACACCAAGGCTTACCCTGTTTTCTCTTAGATTTTGGCCCATTTGTTCCTTTGACAGCCATGACAGAAGATTCAGAGGGATTTTTATTTCTTGGAGTGCCTTGCAACAACAGCTTTCTACTCTCTTCACATTTCACCAAATTAACTGCCTCCATAATGGTTGATAGTGGTCTGGTTGCCATGATTCTTCCACGAACCTCCTCGTAAATAGAGTTTAGTCCCAAAAGAAATTTGTACACCCGTTCTCTTTCCACAATTTTCTTGTAGCACGCCATATCTTCACTGCAAGCCCATTGGTGTGGGTCATAGAGGTTTAGTTGTTGCCACAATTTTACTAACGTGGTGTAATAACTAGTGACTGATTTCTCACCTTGCTTAGTTTCCCTCGAAATTACTTTGATTTGAAACAGAGTAGCAGTATTTTATATAGTGGCATATGTCATTTTGGTATTCTCCTATATCTCTTTTGCAAAGGTCGCAAGGACAAACTGCTTACCAACTTTGAGAGTCATGGAATTAACTAACCAGCTCATTACTTGGTTGTTTTCAGTCATCCACACCTCATATTTTGAGTCAGACACAGCCGGTGGCTCGGTTGTTAGGTATTTCTCCTTCCTCTCTCTCTTGCAAACATAAGCATGTTGTGGGACCACTGTAAATAGTTGTTCCCATTCGGCCGATGGTTGGTTATCATCAACAGCTACGTGTCAATGTTGTTCTGAGAGGAGGACGAGTTTCCTGTCCCGATAATGGTGTTCGGCATTTCTCGGATCGATCCTGGTGAGTGTTGCTTGACGAATGGGTGGCAGAATTTTCCCCTGACTAAACATGCCACGCTCCTATCATCTCGAATGAAACCATCCTCCTCTGCGTTCAAAGCTCTGATACTATGAACAAATTTGAGGATAATTTTTGTATGTTATTTCTCATAAATGACAGAAATACATACAGGGAAGATAAGCAATTGTTCTACTATTCAATCCCTTGATTATTGCCTAGAAAGAAGTAAATAATATCCCATGAAATAGGGACCAGAAATGGAAAGGATAAAATGATATTTTAGGAAATAAACTATTGAGCAAATAAGGAAACAAATAAAGTAATAAAATTGAAAATATTCTTTCAACACTAGGAGACTAGAGAAAGAAGAAAAAGACTCCCTAATCAATGGAAAGGGAGGTAAAAGTACTCCATAATATGCAGAAGAGAACTGCTAGGAATAAGTACATACAAAGACGAGGAAATCTTCATGACAATAAAGTTCAAATAAGAGTTACAAGAGGAATATAGTGGCTTCAAGCATTTCATTTAGCAAATGTGCAATGGTAAGCAAGTGTCTAATTCCTTTAATTTACCAAAACATGAGGGTATTGGTTGAACATCTTGGTTCTATGAATTGTTTCTATTGATTATAAGGGAAAGCCCCTCAATTCAAAGGTCAAAGAGATAAGGAGAAGAGGATCTCCTTGTCTCAAGCCTTTTATTCCTTTCAATTGTGTTATTATCTCACTACTAAGAAGAATGTTGTATGATGTTGAGAAACATTGGCTTATCCATTTCATAAAGTTATTAAGGAATTTAAATGCATAGAGGATAGCAATAACAATCTCACATTACACCATATTGTAGGTTTTTTTGAAGTCTATTTTCATCATAGATCTTCTAGAACCTGTATTACTATGGCAATCCCTCATTAGATTGCATTAGCTTTTGAGGAGGCATTATATCACCCTCAATGTTTCTACTGGGATAATAACATTTTCGAAGGGTTATATTAATTTGGAGTATAGAACTATGAAAAAAAGTAGAATTGGAGTCCCCTTCTTTGAGCCTAGAAAATTTAGCCTTTTGCTTATGGAGGGATTGTTGGTTTTCTAGAGATAAAGAGTATAATCCTTTAGTGTTTGATTTTCCATTAACTTGAGGGAAGCATCATGAGGGAGGAAGTATGGTTAAGATTGAGCTTTAAGAAGGTTTTCCCTTGCTTTGGTGATCTCCAAAGTAGTGAAAGCCATTGCTTTGGAGTTTAGTAGTTTGTTCTTAGCTTTGATAGCTTTTAGCTTCCTAATAGTATTTGTAGAGGGAAAGCCATTGATGTTTTAAGGCCATCCTTTCCTAATAGATCCTTCAAAGTCATTACAAGATGCCAAGAAATTATGAAATTTGAAAGGGCGTACATCTTGTGTTTTAAGTTGAAAGCTCAATGGGATAGTGGTTTGAGAATGCAGGGTTATCAAAACAAGTCCAATAATGGGGGGAAGGATTAAGCCAAGAGGTGTTTGCCAATGCTCTATCTAGTTTCTTTGCATAAGGAAATGATCATTTTATCTATTGCTCCAAGTAAAAAAATTGCCAATAAATTTGAGATCATCTAGGGCAGAAGCATTAATGCAATGACTAAACTCCTTTATGCCTTGATTATATCTCCTAAGCTGCTAAGGATGTTAAACAGTTCAAAGATTGCATTTAAGGGCTTGATACCATCTCAAGATCCTCATAGCCTTTATTTAATAGTAAGAATCAATTACATTAGGAAAATTGATCTTAGGAATAAATGGGAAATCATATAGGTCTGACTTTTCCTAATACTCCCCCTCAAGCTAGATCATACATATCATAAGCTCCAAGCTTGTTATATATGGATTTCACTTCAGACCTCTTGGTGAATAAATTAGCAAGTTAGTCTTCTAACTTACATATGGAGTCTTGATCAATCCTTCTTGAAGCTTTTCATGAACAATGTGACAATCCACTTCAATATGTTTGGTTCTCTCATGGAAGATTGTATTAGATGCAATATGAATGGCTATTTGATTATCAAATATCAACTTCATTGAAGACGAGTGCTCAAAACTAAGTTCCTTGGAAAGATGCCTCAACTAAATCAAGTCCTAGGTAGCACATGTCTTGGCCCTGTACTCAGACTCAACATTGGAAGTTGCACTAACTAATTGCTTCTTGCTTTTCCATGACGCCATATTTCCACTCATAAATACATAATAGCCTAAAATAGATCGCCTGCGTCTGTCTATCTTTGAACCTGAGTATGGTCATGGTTCTTATATAGAAGACCTTGTCCTGGTGAACCTTTTAAATATCTCAAGATCCTGATAACTGCATCCCAATGGCTATTCGTGGAGACATCATAAATTGACTTACTACACTTATAGCAAATGAGATATTGGGTTTACTAACAAGTCTTCTGTACCTCCTTGGATCTTCCAAATACTCTCCTTTCTCAGCATCAAGTTTAACATTTGACTTTTTGAGGCTATCAATTGGCTTAGTTCCCAATAGGGGCATGTTTCCTTTAGATGGTCAAGGACATACTTTCTTTGGGATAGACAAATCCACATCTTCGACCTTGCTACCTTGATACCCAAAAAATGTTTAGTGAACCAAGGTCCTTTGTTTGAAACTTGATATGCGGGAAAGACTTTAAAGATTGGATTCCTTTTTTATCATCACCAATAATAACAATATTGTCAACATAAATGATCAAAAGAATTCTACTAGCTTTGGAATGACGATAAAACACAGAATGATCCATACAATATCGTTGCAGAACAAACTATATAACAACTGTATTGAAATGCCCAATCCAAGCTCTCGATGACTATTTTAGACCATATAGAGACTTGTTAAGGTGGCACACTATATTATTCTCACCTAAGCAACAATCCTTGGTGGCTTTAAATAGTTCAAACCTGGATGCCCTAGTCAATAATGTCAAAACATAACTTCATTATTACTAGAAACTATGATAGAATTGAAACAAGTTTGTTGGTCTTGCCGTCCAAAGGTCTGTCCTTTGTGAAAAACATAGAGGTTGCTATTCCATTCAACATCCCCAATCATCTTTCCGGAGGTAAAATCCTAAAATTCACAATGAGAAGACCAGAAAATAAGTTGACAATTATGATTAAGAGTTAGCTTGGTCACGAATAAGAGATCATATGATAGGTTAGGAACGAGAAGGACATCTTTGGGCTTTAGGGAAGAAGAGATAGATGTTCCTTTTCCAGAAGCAGAAGAAAAGGAACCATCAGCAACTTTGACTTTTTGATTTCCTGCACAGGGAGTATATGACCAAAAAAATTCGGAATACCAGTCATGGGATTTGTGGCACCCGATCTAATATCCAGGGGCCTGTAGTGTTGGTACAGGCCAAGGACGTAGGGAAAATATTACCTGAATGAGCTATTGAACATGATGGATTAGGATTATTTTGACATCTAAACATTTGGCGTAGATGTTCTATTTGTTCCTTAGTGAAAGGAAGAGATTCTAAAGATGATTGTTGCCCTGAATCAGAATTGCTCACTTGGAATGCTCTGACTTCTCGTCTTGTCTTGGTGCCACTGCTTGGTTTCTTTTTCCAATTAGCTGAGTTTTCCATTCAGCTTGAAGCAGGTTTCCCTGGTATGCCACGGCTTTTTACAATGGTCACACCAAGGCTTTTGTATTCTACTGCATTTTTCTCCTTCGCAGTCAGCTTCTTGAGTAACAAGAGCTGAGCCTTTACTCTCCATTCTGGTTTCACCAGCATTCTTCATCATCACTTTTCTTCTTGCTGCTTCTCTTCGTACCTTTGAGAAGACTTCTGTTATGGTCTGTAGAGGATTTCTCCCTAAAATACGGCTTCTAACTTCATCCAAGACTTTATTCAGTCCAGCAAAGAAGACAAATATCGTCTCTTTCAAATTTCTTCTTGTACCGAGCACTATCACTTGGATTTACCCAATTTTCTTCATCAAACGAGTCTAATTCATGCCATACATACATCATTTCATTATAATATGTTGTTACATACATCATTTTTACTGAAATTTAAGACCTGAAATCTGAATTTCCAGCATCCCAGATTTTTTAATTTCTGTGAGTTTTAGAAATTAGTTGCTATATCTTCTATTCGTCCTCCATGATTTACTCTCTTTGTGGCCATGGTTTTGTTATGCTTTTTGACTACCGATAAATAGATCCAGAAGTCTTTTGCTTGGATCTGTTCACATGAATAGATTTTAGCACATATTAGTTTCTACTTCAATCAATGTTTCAGCTAAATTTTTCATGTATCTGATGCATGCGCTTAACCCTGTTCTGTAAGCCTTTTTGCTATGCAAATACAATAAGAGGATGTTATACTGTGCACTCTACTCCTGAGTGCGGGAGCAACTTAGGGCTTAGATAGACGGAACTTTGTGATGTTGTTTGTATCATGGTATCATTCTGTGAATAAAGATCCCCTGAATTGTGATCTTTCATCTTCAATTTATCAAGTGTTTTTCTTCTTCTGCTTTGTATAAACTGTGTGTATAAGGATAGGATCTTATATACTAATGTACTTCAATACATTATTAGGTAAAGCTGCATATTCAGAAGCCAAGGTGAAACGTGTTGAGGCTGATTTGAGGATTCTGAAAATACAGGTACACGGTGTTGCAATTCTGATAGCGTCTACCATTTATGGTTGGAGGCTCTTTCAATATGTTTATATGCTTATTCAACAGAACTTCCTAATTGAGCAAATTATACTTCAGTTATTTGATTGCTACCTTGATTATTGACCGAATGAAGTCTTGCCATTTATCATATTTCAGAAAGTATAGATTGTCATAGATACTGTTTGGGACCAAGTACTTTTGGAATTCATTTGCAGATGAAGTCATTTCTTTGATAGAATTCAGTTTTTAATCAGTTTTGATGTTTGGAACAATATATTTAATCTATCATTTGGAACGCAATTGAAATTGAATTGAAAATGTGTGATTTGTTAATACATCTTTAACTTACATTCTAGTTTTTAGACTTTAGTTTGGTGGATATTTTGATCTAATGCATATTATAGACTATAGTTTGGTTATTTGGTCTGACTTATATTATAATTTTGGTGTGAAATTCATTTGCAAATTCCACATACTTTAAAACAGAATACGAGTAAGTTATTTTAAATCTATACTTTTTCATTTTAAATCTATAATTTTTCACATTCTGAAAACATGACATGTAGAATTAAAATGAATTCCTAAAAATTTAATGAAATTAATTTGTTCAAAATGGACTGTGTTCATTTTAGTTAAATAATTCTTCTCCGAATGAAAAGCATGTGATTTACTTTTACGCATCCTGCTCCTTTTGAACTAGGATTTAAATGATGGGTGGGTGTGTGTTTGTGAGAGATAATTATAGATCTTTCATGCAATGCTTATGAAACTTCTTGTTCTTTCATGCTAGGATAATGACATTATTAACATGAAGATCTTAGGCAACTGAACTTTTCTTTTAATTCATTTTCTTGAATAAAAACTTACTGGGACGTTTTTCTGTTTTTAGGAAGAAATAATGGAAGTCATTCCTCCCAATGAAGTAATGGAGTATGGTGGACGACAGCTACTTAGACCAGAAGAGCTCATAGAGCTATGCCTTAAATCTGGGAACCCTGAGCTTGCATTGCGGGCCTTTGAAGTGTTTGCATGGACCAGCTCTTCTTATCGCAAAGGCCACAGGAACCTTCTGGAGGAATGCTGGAAGAATGCCGCTGATCAGGATGATTGGGGACAGCTCCAGCAGGCATGTAGAGATGAAGGGTGGAGTGATGATGAAACCCTGCAGCAACTGAGGGATACTGTACTTTTCCAGGCTTCACGCAGATGTTATGGACCTGAAGCAGAAACCATTGACGAAGGCTTTGACGAGGTGTTGCCGCTGAGAAAAGAAAGTTCAGAGTTTTCGACATTGAAGCATTTGGATGTTTCTGTAGAAGCAATATTAATGCAACACAAAGATTTTCCAGATGCTGGGAAGCTAATGCTAACTTCAATTATGTTAGGTAGTCTAAACGATGTGAAAGCTGAAGATGGTCATACACCGATGGAGTGATGGCGTCTCAAGTATGATGCCATGGAGTTTTCTTAGGAAAGATCTTCAAGTTAAATTTTGTACCAATAGTTGGATGTTGTCATTGGGGTTAACTAACTGATGGGATCATATAGCCTACTGTGAGTCTGTGACGAGGAAATGAAGTGTGCTCCTTTGCACATTAGAAGGAATCAGAGAGCACTATCTTTGTCGCCAACAGAATCATACTTCACTTGAATATGGAATTCTGAATTTTATAATGTTAAAGGTAAGAAAAAACCAATTCCGTGAATAAAAGCTATTTGTCTTATCCCTTCCAGAGGATGCTTTATGGCCTTTTAAAAAAACGTTTACACCATTATAGTGAGCTTCATGTTAAGACAACTAACCCAACTAAATTTCAATTTACAAACAGGTGGGGGATCATCAATTTCTCCGAACAAAAGGTAACAGAATCTTCTAACTATAAACGTCATTTGTGTTTGATGTCCTGGGTGAGTTGATTCTCCACGTTCTTAGCAAGTATCGCTGCTCGTAGCCAATTGAGAATTATGTTTGCTACTTGATATTTGTGTGTAGTTTGTCCCCGATACAGGCGCTTGTTCCTTTCCTTCCATAGCGAATAAATTGTTGTCGCAAAACCAGCCTTGAGCAGCACCACGTTCGGTTGCCCAGGCCTAGATAGAGATATAAAGCAACTTAACATGGATGCAAATTCATATGTATCGTTCTCTAGGTTCATCATGTGTTGAATTCTTCCTTAAGACTACTTTGAAGTAACGGCAACTAAAGACAAATGGTTACGGGTTTCCTCAACCTCCATGTACAGCACACACGCTGTGTCTTGGGCATCAACGATTCTTTGTCTTTAATCTGTCTTTAATTGCCAACCAGCCAAATGACTTTGTACCAGTCTGTTGAACATGTGACTTTAAAATAGTCTAAGTTGTTATTAGAATATTTTCTTTAAGTGAAAATTTTCTTTTATGCTGATTTAGATTAGATCTTATCTGGTTTTTAAATTTTGGTCAGAGAAAGACTATATAAATTGATAAGCTTCTATTCAATAAAAATTGAGAATCTTCTCCATACATTCTCTTCCTAAAAAAAAACAACAATTGGTATCAAAATTCTCTTGATCTTAAGGGACCTTTAAACCTACAAACTTATAACTCATAACTCATTCTACGCTTACCCATACCACAAATCAAAAACCACACGTCAATAGATTCAGAATCATCGTTTACTACCATTACTCTGTCAGTGTTTGATGGTAGAAATTATTTAAGTTGGGATGTTCAAATGAAGGCCTTCCTTGAAGCAAATGACTTGTGGGAAGCTGTAGATGAAGACTACGACATTCCGAACTTGCCTACAAATCTAACAGTGGCTCAAATCAAAATCCACAAAGAAAAGAAACAAAGAAAATCCAAAGCAAAAGCTGCTTATGTTTAGGAGTCACACCGACAATTTTTTCCAAAATCATGACGCTCAAGACGTTAAAAGAGAAATATACAGGGAACGAAAGAATCAAAAGAATGCAAATGCTCAACTTGATCAGAGAATTTGAGATACAAAATGTTGGCAGTTTACAAATGATAACGGCCACTTTATATAACTCCCGTATCAGTTACTTGTCCTAACCGGGGATTAAAG
>JANIJH010000009.1:14985701-15004115 GCA_024520975.1 Erythroxylum areolatum | reverse complement strand
CACCCTCATCGTAGGTTATGTACCGAAATGACCTACGGGCGTCCCGGTGCGTACCCTACGGTAAGGGGGCGCTACACATTCAGTTCAAAAACTATAGCAAAACAAAAGGCAATAAGATGATCCCTTAATCATGCATATTTAACTAAAATAACTACATTAATCCTTAAGAAAAGAGATCAGTCCATCACAAAGATTACAAGATTCATCATATTGAAACACTTCAATCTCATCTTGATTAGTATAAAAGAAGTATTAAAGCAACAAACCAAGTAAATAACCTAAATAAACTATAAAAAGCTAATAGAGTGTAGGTCGGTTAAGCATAAAAGGACATGAGTCTATAACAAAGAAGTAAATGTAGCAAAACAACAAGAAATAGTAAATAGAAAGAGCAAACAATAATGGGTGAGGGAGTTACTCATGCCACTCTCAAGCTTTCCACCTTAGCTCTCGCCCTCTGCTTCTATTTGATGTTCACCCAAAACGATCGACTACTCATGCTTCTTATCTTCTCCTTCCTTTTTCTCATCTAAAGCTCTCTCCTTCTTCGCCTCCACACTTTTCTCTAACTCCTTTTTGTCCCAACCAAATGAGTGTGTCTGTGATGTATAGACTAAAGAGTGAATGAAAGATGAAAGATGTCGCCGCCACCCTCCTCTCCTTTCTATTTGCAGCCTCGTCTAGGATTAGGTTTTCATACCCCTTCAACTTATAACCACCATATAATAAAACAGACGGATTAAGGAGTGGATGAGAATTTGCACGAGGGTGACTATATTTTTCACCTCGTGAGGGCTAGTCACCCTATGCATAAGTTTGCGTGATGGTGATAAAAACACACCACCTAATGCACGGTGGTGACAAAAGTGTCACCATCATGCAAGTGGTGACCAATTAGTCACCACCTTATAAACGATGGTGACACTTTACTCACTACTATGCAGGTGGTGACATCCTTATTGTTGTTTTTTTCTCTTATGCAAAGTGACATAAACTTTAACTTTTCATGCAAAATTCACAAATTAATCCAATCAACATGCATGCAATATTCACACCATTTTCATTCAATTTATCTCTCATTTGGATCAACTTATAATAATTTGTACCCAAAATCAAGGTATGAAGGCAATTAAAAGCAATAGAAACTAAACACAACACTTATCAACATTTTTCCCCTGTTCAAGTTCCATATAAACCCTATGACACTCTTGAGCAGGCAAGCCATTATTAGGACCATCAGGAGTGACATTCTCCATTGTCAATGTGCACTCTTGGTTACCATTTCCTTCCTCCCTATTATCCAACCCCAACCGTTCATGTTGTGTACCAGTGACAAATTTTTTCTCTATATACTGCTATGTTTTAGTAGCTCTACTAGGCTTCCAAGGTTATGATAGAGTGATGTCTTTTTTGGTAAGTTCACCATTTGGCCCATAACTCATCACCTCCACTCTATTAGGAAGATCTAGATTTTTAGAAATTTCAATGCAAATTTTAGCATAACCTAACTTGTCCAATGTAGCTGTAGGGTTGTCCATATATAGAGGAGTCCTTAATGAACTAGCAATGATACTCAACCCTTCTAGCGTCCAAAATTCCAAAGGAAGATTATGGAAGTTTACTTATAATGAAAATGTGCACACCTTGCTTTTGTCCAACTCCATACCTAGCTTTCATTTATGAACAAATAATGGTTGGTCCCTAATGTTCCAAGACCTTGCTCTATGATATCGATCAGTTGGTTCTCCACTATGAATTTGAAGATGATAGTACCATCATATCTCAGCAGAACCTTCTCTATACCTTTAGCCTTCCACCAAGACGTAGCCCATGCATTGATAACAAGACAGTTGGACACTTGTTCTAAAAGAACCCAATGAGAGCCACTAACTAGGCTTTAACGCTGACCTGTAAGAGTTCCTTAGGGGGCAGATGACCCCATCCTTCTGCACCTTTGGATAATACTTTAACAACCATTTTTTTGGTGACATGTATAGGTTATGCTTCCAAGCATTGATCAGGACCCTCTTTGCAGTTGCCTTGTCATTTGATGTGGTGCCTTGTAGTAGCATCTTGCTAGATAAGGCTGGGAATTCTTCTGATACCTATAAGGACTCACCCATTTCCACAGCTACCTAAGGAAGGTCGACCATTGGGGAGAAACCCCACTCTAGATAGAAGTTGTCTTACCCGGTCAGCTGTCGAAGGAGGAGCAACGCGAGAAAAAAATTATTTTAAAAAAAGGTTTAAGGGGTAAAAAGGTAAAGTTTTTAGTGAGAGGTCAAAGGAGAGCATCTATTGATTGCTAAGACCTTTACCGTTAATCTAACAAGCACAAAGATCTAACAATTCAAATGAGAATGGCAACTAAAGGTCAAGTTGTGACCTTGATAAAGAAGACAGTCACATATAACTAAGTAATTGCTGTTATCTAACACATTAAAGTACTAATATTTTTGTCTACCTATAATGAGGTTTAAAGTGCAAAATCAAAGGAAAAACAATAGAAAACATAACACCATATGCACCAAAAAAGTTGCAGCAAAGACGAGAAAATGGAGACCTACAATAGTGACTAACAAGACAACAAACCTTGTGAAGTAAAGATGATGGAAATTGGAAACAAATATTAATCAAATTGAGAAGCCAAAGGTCAAATTTCTTTCACAGAATCCACATTACTCTAGAGGGATATGAATCACATTCACCACTGACCCAACAATGTTAGACACCCATCTATCAATTCCCATTTTTCGAATTCGTTTCTTACACAAAGTGACTCAAATGTCAAGAAACAAAAAATGTCAAGTTTTGATGATTGAAAACACAAAAATCAAAATTTTTAATAGGTGTATATATAATATTGAGAGTATTAAGTGGAAAAGTTTTGGAAGAGTTTATGTTTGTGTCTCAAAAAAGTTGTTTTGTGAGACAGAGTTCATTGTTTCATCTTTCAAACAAATTTATCTCATCTTTAAAAGTATGTTAATAGAAAATGAATTGTGATATTTGGAAATTAGATGGAATCTAAAATTAGTAGATTCTAATGGAGAGAGAAATGTTGGAATAGGCCTAAAATGATCATCTAACAAGAGGTTAGTAAGTTTGAAAAATTTTGGAAGAGATTTTTCTTCTATCTTCTTGGTGAGTTGCCTCACTAGATTGGATAAATTGCCTCACTAGATTGGATAAATTGCCTCACTTCTAAGACACGATTGTCCCACTCACTTAAACTAGTTGCATCACTTGTAAACATCTAAGATGTGCTTTTAAAAATGATAGGTGGTATTAGAAAAATAGTTTGGGTAAAGAATTAATAGGTCCTAGTATGAAAAGAAGTATTAGAAGAAATCTAAAATGATCATGGAGTAATTGGATAACAAATTCAAAAGTTTTGGAAGAGGTTGTGCTTTCATGTTCCAAGTTGGTTGTCTCACTCTATTAAAGTATTTTATTCAACTTGAAGCCACAATTAACTTATCCACCTAAACTATCTGCATCACTCTTATACATCAAATAGCATGTATAGAGGGAGTAATTGGTGGTATCTGATAATTAATGGGGCCAAAGTGGGAGAAATTTTGGATTAGGTTATGCTTTAGTATTCCAAGTTAGTTGTCTCACTTTATAAAGAAATTGCTTCACTTTTAAGGCATAATTACTTCACCCACCTAAATCAATCATACTTTTTTACACATATAAGGATGTGTGATATCAGGAAGTGATTGGTGGTAGTTTAGATTTAGGGAAGCTTAAAATTTGTGAGTTTTAGAGGGAAGATAAGCATTTTATAAGTTTAAAAATATCACATTTTTTTAACTAGGTGTAAACGGGGAAGTTTTGGGATAAACTATATTTCTATATACAAGTTGAGTTACCTTATAGGATTGAGGCAATTACCTCACATCTAAGACATAATTACCTCATTTACATAGACTATTTGCATCACTCTTAGGTATATAAGGATGTATTCTTAAGGAATAATTAATAGGATATAGAAATTAGTTAGAATCCAAAATTAGTAAATCTCAGTAGGGAGAGAAGTGTTGGAAGAGGCCTATAATTATCACCTAGCAACTAAGTTGTTAAGTTAGGAAGTCTTGCAAGAGGTTGTGCCTCTATATTCCAGGTGATCTTTGATAAGTTAAAATTATTCCCTACTATTCTAATACTTAACTTAGATAAGTTTACTTATTATTTTATATTAGTAAAGAGTTAGTAGAGTTTGATTCTGCAAGGAGCTAAAAATTAGTGATTTAATCCCCATACTATTACCTAACTAATAATGAAGGTGATAGATTGATTAATTTAAAACTAAATTAATACTCATTAGGTTACCACAAGAACACTATACAATAATTAAATAGAATATTAATATAAGGAAATACATAAACTAGATTTCCCTCCAAATTTGTCTTATATACTTATTCAATTATAAGAATTATGTTGTTTGGATTGGTGAGGTCTTAGGGTAATGATTAGCCACCTTTCGATGTCAATTACATGTTTATAAATAGGTTAAATAATATCTCTATATGATTAACTTCTCTCATACTATATTAAGTTCTTTAAATTTTCATAAAATGTTATGTTATTACCAAAAGGATCATGTAAGTCTACTTTCTCCCTTCAATTCTTAATATATGTGTAAAAAAATAATTTACAAATGATTTTGTCAACTATATCTATATGTAAATCAAATCAGACCTAAGCTCACCATTAAGACCGAGATATAATTCTTAAGTATAGAACCCTTTACTGAAATTGAATCAAAAAATATAAAAAGCTATGAAGGTTTCATCTAATATAGGTATAAAAGTATTGGCCATAAATCATCTTTACAAATACAAAAATAATAGTTAAAAGGAGGAAAAATTAATACTAAATAATCTCATGCTAATATTGCTTTTCTAAAACAAATTCAAATTTATTTTTCTATTGAAAACAGTCTGAGACATTTTTTTTTGGACTCTCCCTATATAGGCAATTGTTAACCCTAATTAAAATTAATTTCATAATGAAAGAAAAGTAAAAAAGATCATTGGATTTGATTTTTTAACACTATTTATAAAGTCTAACCACCATAAACATAATTTAGAAAATGATCATATCCTAATTCGTGTAACTTTCTTTCTAAATTTTAAAAAGGGATATGGAGTCATAGCTGTTTATATCCTAGACCATGTAATTTTTATCCAATTTCTAAAATTAAATACAAACTGAGACATGGCTATGTAACTCTTATTCTCTTCTCTTCACCACATGACCCCTTGTTAACTCATGTATTAGATTGTGTATCTATCTATTTCTTGTCCAAGAGAGACATAAGATGGTATATGGCTAAGTGACAGGTTATATTGATTCACAAAGTGATTTTTTTTTGTTTTTCCTTATAATCTCTTTCATTCTTGACTTAATCATTTCTCAAGAAAATTCTTCTATAATTACTTTAAAAAAACGTAAATCAATTCAATTAAATTAGTTTTGATAGAAACATATAAAAAATGCTAAGAAAAATATGTGCATTTTTATGGATATCAATCTACCTTGCTTAACTAGCTTATTTTTCTCACTTCTAAGGTACAACTACCTTACCCACCTAACCAATTGCATCACTATTGAGCATACAATGATGTGTTATTGGGCAATTATCAATGGTATTTTACAATTTATGGCTTCCAAATTAGTAGGTCTTGATGGGAAGATAAATGTTAGAAGATGCCTACAATGATTATCTAAAAAGTGGCTAGTAAGTTAAGAAGTTGTGAAAGAGGATGTACTTCTTTATCCTAGGTGAGTTGTCTCACTCAACTAAAGAAGTTGCTTTATTAGAATAGAGAAGTTGTCTCACTCACTTAATAATTTGCATAACTTTTAAGCATCTAAGAGTGTGTCATTGGGGAGCAATTGGTGGTGTTTAAGACTTAGTTTGAGTTTAAAATTTGTGAGTGCTTACGGGGTTATAAGTGTTAGAAAATGCCTAAAATGATCACTGAATAAGCAAGTGGAACAGAGAAGTTTTAAAATAGGGTGTGCTTCTTTGTATAAGTGCCTGTTTGTATAGGCTTATATTAGTAAAGCTTTTGTCAGTAGAGATTTTGTCAATTGATCTTTTCTAAGAAGAGATTTTCTAAGAAGTCAATTGACTATTTGGTTATCATTTAAAAAAAATTTTAAGAGCTTCATACAATATACTGCTTAGCAACATAAAAAGAAAAAGTATTTTTAATTTTAATTGTATTTTATTTTGTAATAAAATTATTTATGCATATAAATATTATTTAAAATATATTAAACAATATCCAAAGCTCAATACATTAATTATTTTATAATTTTAAATTATATGAAACATAAATAAAAATATATCTAATTAAATCTTTTATATGGATTATAATATAAGTAAAACTATTATCAAATTAAATATTAAAACATATAAAAAGTCAAATAATATTATATAAATCTTAAAATAAACGTGAAGATGTATTTGTGGATATTATAGGAATTACGTATAAAAACATAATAGTAAATGAGATTAAAAAATAGGTTCATTAATTAATATGAAAAATCTATCTGAAAAAATACTTTTTTGAAAAGCTCCAAATTTAAACTTCTCAAAAAGTTGTATTTTAGTTTCCAAAAAAGTCATTTCTATTAAAAAAAAGTGCTTTTTGAATTTTACAACTAAACACTCATTTTTTTTCTTAAAAATAACTTTTGTGGTAAAAAAGAAGAAGCTTATTTACTCTCCAAAAGTTAAAACAAACAAGAACTAAGATGTGTTATATCACTTCACTAAATTTGTTGCCTCACTTTCAAAGTACAGTTTCCTTACTCGACTAAACTAGTTACGTCATTATTCTACATCCAAAAGCATGCTATTACGAATTGATTGGTGGTATTTTAAAATTAGTTGGACTCCCAAAATCAATGGTCCTGCATACGAGGAGAAATGTTTGTATATCTCTAGAATGATCACCTTTGTAACTACTCTTAAGTGGGGATGTCTTAGAAAAGGTTATTCCTTTCTATACTAGGTGAGTCCTTTCACAAGGTTAGCTCAGTTACATTACCTCTAAGCTCACCTAGGTCAGTTACTTCACGGATATCTAATTAGGATCCATATTTGACGCTATAATATATCATTCAGTTGGTCAGGACCAATACTCGATGCTAAAATAGGATAAATGTTGATATTTAGTGTCCTAAGCAAATATGTGACAAAATCCATATTCATTATCTGCTCCAAACGCATGTAAGAAAATATTAATATGTGAGTGTTCTTTGACATATATTCTAGAAAAATTGGTGATGTTATTTTGGAAAGTAGAATAATTGGTAGCGTTGTAAAGGCACAATCATGGATGTTTGTTGGGTACATAATGAGAGTGCAAGAGCCCATGCCGGTCCACACTTAAGACTTTTTTTTAATATAACATAATCGACTGCCACAATTCGAAAGGTTTCATCTTTTCACTCCAGGTAGCTATAAATTGTCATTTGAATGCACAGGAACAAGATTATCTTTGTATCCCTCTAGATCTAGACATCCATATCATACCCTTTTGATTTACTAAAAACAATCCAATTTCTAATTACGAGAGGCAGTAAGACTTCGACAATCGAAATTTGAGATTCAACTTGGCATTTCAGAAGATTTCTATCGTAGTGGCTTCGTTAACAATCCAAAAGAAAATATGTGGCCTGTATTCCCCCAAGGAAAACATCCCACCAACAAGATCTTGGAAGCTTACATGGCGTACGTAGAGCCTCTACCCCGCCCAAAATATCTGCATCGAAATCCAGTCCTCAATCCATTAACCAATGGGATGTTGCTGATGTGTAGATTTCCTGATCCACAACATCTTCTTATGTCCAATATAACTCTCATTTCCCATGCCTTTTGATTACAGTCGCAGAAGCATAGTTTGAACTGAAACTATAGTTGCGCTTGCATCCGTCTCAGTTAGCTGGACATGGCAACCTCTGCTATCCAACAATCTGCTTTTTCTGGCCAGACAGCCTTGAAGCAGGCAAATGAGCTTTGCCGCAAGGTTGGTTCCTTCGGAGGTGGCCGTGTCGCCATGCGAAGGACCGTGAAAAGTGCTCCTGAAAGCATTTGGTAAGTTTACTCGAATCTTGTGAAGATCAAACCTTTCTGAGATCTGGTTACTACTTTGCTCTTCATATTGAATAGTTATGCTTATCTTTAATTGCATATGCGTAGTGACATGCTTTCGATGAGGTCGAATGACCGTGTTGAGAGTTTTAAATCATTGGATTTTTTTGTGTATTTATCCATACACACTTCTACCATTACCACATCATTAATCCAGATTTCTTAGAGGTCAATGATATGAGAGGCTTAAGAAATTCATGTTTCTGGCTATAAATAGGCATAAACAGTGGATTAAAGTCAGCTTTGGATAGATCTTCAATCGTAACCAACAAGCAGAAGTTTAGGTCTCTCCATAGTAGATAAATGACAGAGAAGTTACTCCTCTAAAATTGGTAGCTAGGGAAAAGAAGAGAACAAGTAGAATTTCTGGTGGAAACTTTAGGCATTTGATTCGTGTCTGAATAAATTCCAGAAGACGTATGTTTTCACTCTGCAATGATGAGTATAACTTGTCGAACAGGTATGGCCCAGACCGTCCGAAGTACTTGGGACCTTTCTCTGAACAAACCCCATCGTACCTGACTGGTGAATTCCCAGGTGACTATGGATGGGACACTGCTGGTTTATCAGCAGACCCTGAGACATTCGCCAAGAACCGTGAGCTTGAGGTCATTCACTGCAGATGGGCAATGCTGGGGGCTCTTGGTTGTGTCTTCCCTGAAATCCTCTCAAAGAACGGTGTCCAGTTTGGTGAGGCAGTTTGGTTCAAGGCTGGTGCACAAATCTTCTCAGAAGGTGGTCTTGACTACCTTGGCAATCCCAACCTGATCCACGCTCAGAGCATTCTTGCTATTTGGGCATGTCAGGTTGTGCTCATGGGTTTCGTCGAAGGTTACAGAGTTGGTGGAGGACCGCTCGGTGAAGGACTCGACCCAATTTACCCTGGTGGTGCTTTTGACCCTCTAGGATTGGCTGATGATCCTGAGGCATTTGCGGAGTTGAAGGTGAAGGAAATTAAGAATGGTCGATTGGCCATGTTCTCAATGTTCGGATTCTTCGTTCAGGCAATTGTCACGGGAAAGGGTCCTATTGAGAACCTCTATGATCATGTGGCTGACCCAGTGGCCAACAATGCTTGGGCTTACGCCACCAACTTTGTCCCTGGAAAGTGAAGAGACTTGCACTCATCGGTCCTGGTCATTTTTGCTGATGTACCAGTGACCATCACTTCTGTGCTTTAATTTACGTATTTTGGCTGGAATTTCTTAAGCATTTGACTCAAATCTCTACAATCCCAAAATTAAGCTTAAATGATTATATATATATTATCTTTGAAGAGCTCAAATGTAAAAACACCATCAAATATATATTATATCTGAATAGATAAAAAGTAAAAACACCATCAAAGTCTCAACCTCCTCAAAAGTATACTAAGAAGTAAGATTTTCCTTTTTAGAAATTAAAAATATATTTAAAAAATTAAGGGGTTACATAAGAAGGGTCTGCCACACAGAGACTTCTTAACACACTGAGACACTTCTATTAAAATCAAAGATGATTAGGTATTGTACATTCAAGACATCCTTCAGTAATTTTGCTTGTTGTTTGGACAAGGCATTAGTCAAGCCAAGATAAGGTGTTTTTATTCTAAAAATATCTCACGATCATTAGCTAACATGATCAGCCGAAAACTAGGATTTCAGAGTACAACTGAATTGGGAAAGTACTTCGGAGTATCGATCCACGAACGATGCTTTAAACAGACAGACCAATATATCATAGATAATGTCCAGCAGAAACTTATTGGATGGAGTGCCAAACATCTATCATTCGCCACTCGGATTACTTTAGTACAATCCGTGCTTGCAATGCTCCCCATATACACGATGCAAACAGTTCGCCTACCTTGCCAATTATGTGATGACTTGGAGAAGATTATCTGTAAGTTTTTATGGGGAGATACAGAAGCCCAGCATAAGACAAGGTTGGTTAACTGGGAACAGGTGTGCAAGCCCAAAGCATACGAAGGACTAGGACTCAAGAAAATCCAAGTCACGAATGCGGCTCTACTGACGAAACTTGGTTGGTCCCTACTCCACAAGCTTGATGCGCTTTGGGTCCGCATTCTTAGCGCCAAATATAAGTTTAATAGAAACCATTTACCACAATCCATTTCAGTTCCTGGACGCTCCGTGGTATGGCGAGGGATTGCTTCGATATGGGCCCATGTCCTCCAGGGAATAAAACGGGTGGTGGGCAATGGTGAAACCACTAAATTCTGGGAGGATGCATGGGCACAAGATCTCGGTCCCCTTGGCCAATGTGTCTTGTGTCCTATTCCTAGCCATATGCGCAATCTCACCGTCAAATCTTTTGTCAATGACAAGGGAGGATGGAATTGGAATCTATTCCAACCACTCCTACCTAATTCCATTTGCATGGCAACAACAGGTACTTTACCTCCAAGCACTCTTTTGAGACCTGATCGAGTGATATAGGGAGCGTCTACAAATGATATTTTTCCAACCAACTCTGCTTACCGTATAATCGATAACCAGTTACACATTAGTGGTGACAGGGAATGGGCACGAATATAGAAATGGGATGGATCACAAAGGATCATAGCGTTCATATGGCTTATAGCAAGGGGGCGACTTCTCACTAATCAACAACGCCATCTCAGGAACTTCACAACAGACCCCTACTGTTAGGTTTGTGGCGAAACCGAAACAGTACTGCATGTCCTCCGGGACGGATGTAAAGCTTGTTCCTTCTGGCGGTGGTTCCCCAATGTTGCCACCATGGACGAGTTCTTCAACGTAAATTACACCACATGGATATCCGATAATTTGGAACAAAATTTACTGGTACATGGGTTTAGATGGTCTATTGTATTCGGTACGGCTTGTTGGTTCTTATGGTATTGGCGAAACAAAACTGTTTTTGATGCACAATTTTCATGGCCTATACACCCTCATCAGATTGTGTTCGATTATGTACGATCTATCGAACAGGCCAAGGAAGTAATAGGTAGAGCACTGGTATCAACAAGAACACGAGTAGAGACTCTTGTGGGTTAGCGACATCCTCCAATTGACTGGGTTCGACTTAATACGGATGGTGCTTTTAAAAGTATCGTCCTCGTGGGCTTCTGCAGGCGGACTCATTAGAGACAATACGGGAGCATGGCCCGGAAGGTTTGCATATAATATAAGTCACTGTATAGTCGTTGAAGCAAAAATATATGGAGTCTTTACAGGGTTACAACTGGCATGGGATCTTGGGTATCACCGAGTGGAATTAGATGTAGACTCGATGATTATTATCAATATATTCTCCTCCTCAGAGGCTCAGCAAGCTTCATTTAATTCCCTGATACTAGGGATCTTCCAATTAATAGCTAGAGATTGGCTAGTGAAAGCAAGACATGTTTACCGCCAAATTAATAGGGCTGCGAATTGACTAGTCAACTATGCCAGTTCACTTGAACTTGGCATTCATCTGTTTCAAAACTCACCTGTGGGTTGTTTATCCATCCTCGTAAAGGATATATTGGGAGTTTCATTTCCCCGACTAGTAATGTAAGACCTGTACTTCTCCCTTTCTTATTAAAAAAAAACCACAACAGGAGTAAGCCATAGATATGTAGTTAAATCAAAACGACGACGCACTTGATATATCGTTGTCTAATTAGGGTATAATCAAATTCTACTTTCTCAAAACTTTCAGAAACTTGGGTAGCTACCTGCCTAATTTTCCCATTGTCTCTAATAATCAACTCTCTTCGACAACTACGAAAGAACAAAAAAGTCAATGAGAATTTTTCACAAGTAAGGCTTTTGTTTGTAGAAAAAATATATACAGACACATGGGAACTATAAACTAAGAAAGGGAGGGGAAGCTTATCATTCAACTAATGAGCTTTGTGCCACTTCTTCTTGGTAATTTTTTTTCTTTAACTTAGTATTATTGTGGGGGAGGATGGAAGAAGACATAACAATATAATTATTGTGGGGACAAATATTCCATTCTTTTCAATAATGCAATTCAACATTTCTGTCTGATGATGAAGAGATGTTTTACTTTTGAGATTAAACGACAAAATGGGTTTTTGGACTGAACATATTTAATTTCTTCAGTCACAATGTTTGAGAGAAGTTGAGAATCTTAAAGTGACACCACCAGAGGCTTGTGTTGCACCAATAAGGACAGAAACAATGAGCCTAGGCTCCCCGGGGCCTAATTTATGGACTTGGACTTGGTAACATTTTTGTCTAATACCATTCCTTGCTTGTCCTGAAGCGCAAAGCCCTGGCGTCTTCCACATGAGCTGAAAGGTCGGAAGCTGTCAGGACTTGTTTGGCTTGGTAAAAATCTAATCACCACCTTCTCTCGTCTCCTTCCTTCCTCCTTAATTGTAAGTAAGACTTTGAAAATTATTCCTTCTGATTACTGTCATTTAGTGCACGCTCACTCACTAGGGGCAAGAGGCTAAACTGTCCATATTGACAGGCAATAGAGTAGGCGGAGAGGGTTGAAAAAACGCGTATAAGAATTGCCAGTGTCCCTCCAAAGAAAATCTTCTCGGGAGTTACAAACGACAAACAGACACAGCATTACCTAACCATTTATTCTCTTCCAAATACTTCTCTCCAATCTCATTTTGGCTTCACTCCTCCACACTTTTCCTGTATTAAAAATGTCCTTTTACCTTAACATCCACCAACCCAACTCATCCCTGTACTTGTCCTGTTGCACTTTGCTTGGCTTAAGCCAACTCTGATGTATGTTTACATCCCCAAGATTCCAAACAATTATACCACTAAAACTGGCATAAAATCAATACCACATGACCAAAATTATACTCCTTACTATATATACACCCAACTTGACTATACCCAAACGCACACATCAAACTCTTTCTTTCTTTCTTTTTTAATCCTTTAACAACTCCTCCTATCAAACTTTTCAATGGGTAACCATAATGATGACTCCACTATGATCAACTCTTCCATTGCTCTTCTGCAAGAAAGGTTTAGAGAATTGCAGAGAGTGAGAGAAAAGAGAAAGGAGAAAGAGCTGCTCAAACTATTCGCAGAGTCTGATCATAGTAGTAGTCATATCGCTCCAAGCTTGAATTTAGAGCCTGGAAAGTTGACCTTCCAACCAGGGATGGCCGATCCAAATAGACCAGCCCAGGCAGTTGATGAGTCACTGCTGTCCCTTGGGTTAAACTCGCATAGCAGGCATGTAGATGCTCGAGCGACGAAATCCCCAGCAAATTCTTGGAGAAACTCATCATCTGCAAGCACATCATCGTCATCAAGGAGCTTTGAGAATTCTGATGTTGATACCTCTCTTCATCTCTAAATTTACCTTTTCTTTTCTATCTCTCTTTTTTTTTTTTTTGGGTATCGGAGTTGTACGTGCATGGAAGGTTACTTTGTCTATCTCAGTTTTTTTACCTGTAAGATGGAAGAGTACTTATGAAAGATATTAGCAATTTCCAGTACTGTCTTTTCTGGTCCTTATGATCAGATTTAGCGGCATTCGATTCATGGAGACTCAGAGATATAAAGAAAGTGGATTGTTATATATACAAGCATTAAATCGTGTCAGGTTAATGGGTTTATGCTAAAGACGCCACCTAGGTATCATCCATGAGGGTGCTGATCAAGTTTCATTTCAAACTTTTCTTCCAAATGCTGTTGAAACCATGATCTAAGTTGCCGTCGTCATATTTTGTTGTCCCAGTTGATCTGGGAAGATTAAAGCCTTCGAAACAACTAGGCATAAGTCCATGAACTTGTTACATATTCTAAGATTGAAAATTGATATGGTTATTGACGTTTAAGAGCAGTGGAGAAACACTGAGCATTAACGACTTGACAACAATGGGCGTAGCGATTGAGTCCAGTTTATGGTTCCCTCTGACCGCCATTGCCAAAACAAGCCAAAATGGGAGCGAAGAGTTACTGTTGGAAGTACAGGCGCGTGGATAGCTTGGTGGGTTGGACTTAAATTGGAGGTTTCTGTGGTGTTCTTGCATGCAAGTGCGGGTGGGTGCTGAGATGCTGCTTTGCCTGTGGTTCCATTCTGTTGTCTCTTTCTGTCTCTCATCAGCTTGTATTGGCCGTCTTGTTTGTACATTCCTCAATTACGACGTACCTATACAATGTTATCTAATTAACAATCGTGTATTTGGCTTTTAGCATAGATAGTCGAATGTTCCATGTCCTTCTCCTCAAATTTTAAAATGATAAGCATCATTGATTAATTTTCATGTCTCTGTCACTGCTGGATAATATAAATTTGGAATCGGAAACAGTAATGTATGTTCACTATCATATATAAAATTATTTTATCAATTTTCTGTATATGATAATTTAACTTCCTTATCATTTTATATTTGATAGCAGAAAATTTGAGATTTTATAACTCTCATACCCATCTCTGTTACACAATTTACAATTTTAGGGTCTTACCAACCAAAACCTTATTCAACTTTTATATTCTTTTTAATTTTATATAATTTATTTGTAGCTGTTTAAGTTGACATCAAACAGAATACATACGACCTTTCAACAATTATTAATCCAAATAGTTTCCCAATTATATCATTAATCACCAAAATTCTCATTATTTCTAAAAGTGACGTTTGACCATTACAAAAATTGTATGTACTAGCGCAACTATTCGAATTGTCACATTAAAATGTATATACAATAAAACAATTTTACTCTATTTAATTTGCTAGCCTCACTTAAATTTCACTTTGATAATCATGTATACTTGATAATTTCTCAATCTCTTATAAATTTCACTTTGATAATCATGTATACTCGATAATTTCTCTATCTCTTATAAAAAAATATAGCGGCAATGGTTAAGTTGATTATTCAGTAAACGTAATTGACCAACCATTAAATCAAATAACTCAGTACAAATAGAAATTAGTCGAATGATTAAAACATATATATAATATTGAATTACACAACAATACTTAGCCTATCCAAACACTATAGGGTGTTTGCTTTTATTTTTATTTTTAGTTTTGTGTTTTTGTTTTTAAATTCAATAAAATAATTATTTGTTTGAGTTTTTTGTTTCTATTTTTGGTTTTGGTTTCCTCTAGTTTTTAAAAATTATGAAAACTATAAAAAGTGGTTTTTGTTTCTGGTTTCTGTTTTTCTTTCATAATTTGATTTATTATCATTTAATATATTATTTAATTATTTAAATTTTAATATAAATTATGAATAATTTAATTTAACATTATATATTAATAAATAAAAATTATGAATAATTTATTTTTATTTAGTTTTATAAATAAATTATATTTAATTAAAGTTTAATACTTATTAATAAATATAATTAAATTTAAATATATAAATATTCAAGTAAAATTTGATTTAGTAATTAAAATGTATTTCAAATAAATATTAATTTATAAATAAAATTTTAACTTTTAAATTATTTATTTTATAAAAATAACATAATTTTATTAATAATTTGTTAGTAAATATTACATAAGATGTTAAATAAATCTATTTACTTAAAAATTTTATCTTTAAGTTTTATCTAATATGCAATTAATATTAGTGATAAAAATATAACTACATTAACATTAACATCCAAACAAGTTTTTGTTTTTATTTGAAAGAAAAACAGAAACAAAAAATTGAAAAATGAAAACTACAACAAAAAAATAGAAGTAAAATCAAACGACAAATAAACCTCCCAAATGTTATCATTAGTAATGATTAGTACTAATATCATTATTATTGTCATTTATGTTTTACCTCATTATTAATTGAATTGTCTAGGCTCTGCTTAATTTAGTAGACTTACATTAAATGGTCTGTCAGCTTATCTCTACTCATGATAATCACTCACTAAGTAGAACATAATTAGATGTATAAATATAACATCTCGTTATCCCATGTAAGGGGCTAGAACCCTAAAATAATGTATATGAGAGTCACTACAAGAGTTAAGACATTTAGTGACAATTTTTTGTGACTAACTACTATTTCGTTACAAATACGTTGTTTTTTGTGACAAGATAATTGATTGACACTATTGTTTGGATTAACTATGATGATTTTTTTTTGTCTCTAATACAATAGTAATTGTGACAATTTAGTATCTTTCACAATTAAGTTATTACTACTAATATATTAATAGTGACAACTTTTCTTTTATCACTAAGTTTTGTCATTAAAAGTCTATATAATTTGGTGTCAAAATAATTTTGGCAGGAATAAATTGTAATTATGACAAAACATATGTTAGTAACTAATATTTTCTATTTGTTGTGACAAACATAATTTGGTCACTAATTTTTTTTCTTTTTGTTACGAAACGGTTAATCATCACACAAAATTTTACTTGTTGTGACAAAAAATTTTGTCAATAAATATTCTATTAATTAGTGTCTACTTTATATTGTCACAATAACCAAACTATAACTACGGTCACAACTATTCGTAATTTAGTGACAATTTTTTTGTGACTAACTATTTTTTTCATCATAAATACAATATTTTTTAGTATCAAGATAATTGATTGACACTATTGTTTGGATTATCTGTGATGATTTATATTTTTGTCACTAATACAATGATAATTGTAGCAATTTAGTATCTTTCACAGTTAAATTGTCACTATTAATATATTAATAATGTTAAAATTTATTTTATCACTAAGTTTTGTCACTAAAAGCCTATGAAATTTGGCACCAAAATAATTTTTGCGGGAATTAATTGTAATTGTGACAAAATATATGTTGGTAACTAATATTTCTATTTGTTGTAACAAAACATAGTTTGGTCACTAATATTTTTTTCTTGTTGTGAAGAAACAGTTTATCTTCACATAATATTTTACTTGTTCTGACAAAAACTTTTATCAATAAATATTTAATTAATTAGTTTCTATTTAATATTGTCACAATAACCAAACTATAACTATGGTCACTACTATTTGTAATTTAGTAATAATTTCTTTGTGCCTAAGTATTATTTTTTTCACAAATATCAGGTTTGTTGTGACAAAACAATTGATTGATACTATTGTTTGGATTAACTATGAAGATTTATTTTTGTGTCACTAATATAATGGGAATTGTGACAATTTAGTACCTTCACAATTAAATTGTCACTATTAATATATTAATATTGTCAAATTTTCTTTTATCACTAAACTTTGTTATTAAAAGCCTATGTACTTGTTATTAAAAGCCTAAAATGGGCGCTTCACTCTGCCTATCATTATTTTTGTAATAAAAAATCCAATTTATGATATAATTTTTAAAATAATTATAATCTCTCATTTTAACTATCTTTTACTTCCTCCGGAAACAAACAAGTCGTTTGGTTAGTCAATGGAACACTCTCCATCTAACCAACTTAAAGTCGTGTGGATTTATTCACTATTAACCTTTCACTTTTAAAGCCGACTTTGACGGCTACGTTTCGTATTCCCATTGATTACATTACTCTCTCTCGCTCTGTCTCTCTGTGACGTAGATTCTCAATTAAGCTTTCAAAAGGTGATCCCTAACCCTAGTTCTTGCGATCTCTTCTTTGCCTCAAAGTTCTACCTTTTTTGTCATCTTTCATAGGTTCTTTCATTTGTTTAATTCTACCGTTCGTTGCTATTTAGTTTTGATTCTTTTCTGTTTGGTTATCATACCTTTTTTTGGAGAAATTAAAAAAAAATCATTAAAATTGATATATTACAAAGAAGTCTTGGACACATGTGACTAAGCTGCTTACCACTAAACATCAGAGACTACATTGCACGACGTTGTTCCCTCAATACCTAACTAAGACTCTTACAGGCTGTTTAGTTGAGGGTAATAGATATTCTATTACCCATCTATTCTTAATTATTAAGTATTATGTTGTTTGGTTAGAAACAAGCTAACAGAATAATTATTTGATTACCCATTCTCAGACATAAGGGAATACGTAAAGATCATATGACCTTGTCTTTACCTATTCCATGCACATCTGGAATAGGTAAACATATCTCTCTCATGTCTAGACAAGTTCATCCTTCTCTGTTGGGCCCCGATTCGCTTTAAGCTTGTTTTCTTTATTTTGAGATTTAGTGCTTAATTTATAGAAATTAATTAGAAGTATCTAGTTGAAATTAGATTTTTAATAAGTTGTTAGAATTAAAATAGAATAAGATGGTGTAGGACCAATTAGGAAATTTGTATATGGTCTTAAGGCTTAAGGCTTAGGAGATGGGCTTTTAGCCCTTTCTAAATGCTATTAAATGAAGAAGGA
>JANIJH010000009.1:14965385-14979732 GCA_024520975.1 Erythroxylum areolatum | reverse complement strand
TTCCTTTCTTCTTTCTTCTTCTCCACCGAAAGCCCTCTCCTCCTTTCTTTCTTTTCTTTCTTTTTCCTTCTAATATCGTGCTTCTCCTCTTCATAGCCGAAGGCCCACTCTTCTTATTTCTAAAAGTATCATTAATGAAGGAGAATTGACCATTTTACCCTTACATATAAGCCTTTTACCCACATAACAAACAAATTCATACTTGAATTCATTTATACTTTTCATTCATTACAAAGAATCATACCATATTTTCTCATTTAATTTAATTTTATAAATTCAAATTTTCAAGAAAAGTTCGGGGTCCAAAAGTTTTCTACTAATTTTCATAATTTCTACAATTAGTTTTAGTTGTTTATTTGGATGCCAAATCTAATAACTAGAAATAGTGGATAGGACACATTTTCCTTTCCAAAATTAGTTTCTTTATTATTTAATATGACTTCATATTGTCTAGGTTGTTTCCTAATAGTATTAGGAGTTTTCTTTCAAATCTTTTGTATAATTCCATATTGTCTAGGTCATTTCAAAATAGGATTAGGAGTTTTCTACAATAAATAAGGTTATAAGGTTTATTTTTGTGTGTGAAGTTGATTCCTTCGTTTTGTATTGGTCATTACACCTATGTGGCTGGTGACACCTTTGAGAGCTTTACCAATAATTGTGGTGCTTGGCTTTATCAATTGTTGTAGTGTTCTCTTTGTTTTCCTTTCGATTTGCAATATTTTCCATTCATTCAAATTAACCTACTAACATCCTTTTCTTTTATTATCTTAAGTTCAATTAGTGCGCCTAGTTTATACATCATATTGGTATTAGAGCTTAATTATTAGGGTATTCTTAAGCCTTAATGATCTATAATTGAGCCTCTATCATGTAA
This sequence comes from Erythroxylum areolatum, assembly GCA_024520975.1. Lineage (NCBI taxonomy): Eukaryota > Viridiplantae > Streptophyta > Magnoliopsida > Malpighiales > Erythroxylaceae > Erythroxylum > Erythroxylum areolatum. The sequence continues at coordinate 14,978,855 of JANIJH010000009.1, read as the reverse complement.
ATTCGAAAGTTTCAAGTTTGATTTTACAAGGTTCAGAACAAATATGGCTACAAACAATGGTATCAATAACAACAACAATTTTTCTCTTTTAAAGGCAATAGATCAACTTTTAGATCATAAGATTGATGGGATTCATGATCAAATTGAAGACATCAACAATTAGCTAGCTATTTGCAAATGCAAGATGTTAAGTGGAGATGTTTTATATAAGATAGAACCTAAAAATGATGTGAAAGATCTAGAAGGACTTATGATGAGTCCAATAAGGAGCAAGAAGAAGAAGAGGAGTACAAATTAGAAGAGGAACAACTAAGATGTCAAAGATGTGGAGGTTACACATACAAAGATCGTAACTTAAAGCTTGAACTCCCCAATTTTGAATGTAAATGTGATCTTGAAGTTGACTTATATTGGATTCCTAGAGTTAATTGTATGTTTGAGTATAAAGCCTTTATGGACTAGGAAAGTTTTAATTAGGCTATCCTTAAGCTAACCGGTTTAGCGAGAATTTGGTATAATAACTCGCAACGGGAGGCGTTAAGAAGGGAAAGAAGAAGAATTAAGACCTGGACTTGTTTAAAATGCCAGATCAAAGCTAAATATGTTCCTAATAATTATAGGTAAGAGAATTATTTAAAGACAACAACTTTGAAACAAACTCTCTATATTAATGAGTATATTGATGAATTTGAGAAGTTAATGATGTTGAGTCCTATCAAGGAGGATCTAGATCAGCAGATGGCTTGATTTTTGGAGGGATTAAGTTTGAAAGATAAGGATAAGGTGGAATTACAGCCTTATTATAACTATAATGAGTTGTGTAAACTTGCTTTGCATAATGATCAACAAGTTAACAAAAAACCTGATTGGAAGTCATTTCCACTATGGAAGAATCCTATAATGCCTTCTATTTCTTTCTCTTAGAGTTCTAAAGCTAATTCAAAAGAGAAGAAGCAAGATGGGGAAAGGAAAAGGTACTTTGAACATGAGAAAACTTGATAAGAACAAGAGGGGATGTCTTAAATGTTATGGGTTTGAGCAAATTCAATCTGAATGTCCTACAAACAAAATCATGACAATTTAAGTGTATAAAAAGATCAATTCTTTGTCTATAGAGGAGGGAAAAAAGGCGTTAGATACTGGGGAAGATTACAACAGGAGAGTGGAGGATATGGTTTAAGGTGACAAGGAAGGACTTAGTCTTATGATTTAACTTGTTTTGAAGTCTACTCCTTTAAATAAGTCCCAATGTGAGCAGTTGTTTCATACGAGATGCAAGGTTGAAGGAAGGCTATGTAATGTGATCATTGATAATGGTTCTTGTACCAATGTAGCTTTTATGATGCCCTTGGATAAACTAAATTTGTCTACTTCCAAACACCCAAGACCTTACAAAATTCAATGGCTTAACAAAAGGAGTGATTTGAAGGTGACAAAACAGGTGCTTGTTTCCTTTTCAATTGGTAATAGGTATCATGATCAGGTACTTTGTAATATGATTCTGATAGATGCATTTCATAACTTATTAAGAAATTCATGGCACTATGATCGAAAAGCTCAACATGATGGAGTCTCTAATTACTACATTGTTGAGAAGGATGAGAAAAGACTTGTGCTTGCACCTTTATCTCCTTCTAGAGTGTGTGAATTGAGCATGAAGCAATCTAAAAGGGAGAATCTGATTGTTGGGAAGAGTGGGATTATTCAAGAATTTATTGAATCATAAAAAGTTTATGCATTAGTTTCAAAGGAGGTCCATGAAAATCTAGTCAATTCTTACCGATTAGAACTCAAGTCTCTTTGGGATGATTATGCTGATGTGTTTCCCCATGATTTACCTCCAGGTATGCCTCCAATTAATGGCATCAAAAAATCAAATAAACTTAATTTTGGGTACATGTTTGCCTAACAAACCCACATATAGGTGCAATCCAAAAAAAATCAACAGAGCTTCAATGACAAATCAATGAGCTTATGAAGCGTGGATATGTGCATGAAAGCATGTTACCATATGTTGTACTAGCTCTTCTTATTTCAAAGAAAGATGGTTCATGGTGGACTTGTATTGATAGCCATACAGTGAACAATATTACAATCAAATATTTCTTTCCCATGCCTCATCTAGATGGCATATTGGATGAACTCCATAATGCTCAAGTGTTTTCGAAGATAGACTTAAGAAGTGGTTACCACCAGACTCAAATGATAGAAGGTGATCAGTGGAAGACTACATTCAAGACTAAATATGGCTTGTTCAAATGGTTAGTAATGCCCTGGTCTTACTAATGCTCCAAGCACATTTATGCAACTTATAAATGAGGTATTATGCCCTTTCCTTGGAAAATTTATTGTTGTGTACTTGGATGATATTATGGTTTATAGTAAGAGTAATGGGGAGCATATGCTGCACTTAAGAATGCTTTTCGGCATGTTAAGAAGGGAGAAGTTATATGGGAAGATAGAGAAGTGCACTTTCATAGTAGATAACGTCAGATTCTTTGGATACGTTGTGTCTAAGGATTTTATTTATCTTGATCACTTGAAAATTGATGTTATTAAATCATGGCCAACTCTTAAATATGGTAGTGAATTGCATAACTTTAATAGATTGGCTTCTTTTTATCAAAGATTTATAAAGAACTTTAGTTCTATTATGAAGAAAGGGAAATTTGAATTGAGTGATTTTGCATAAAAGGCATTTGAATTGATTGAAGGGAAGTTGTGTTACGCTCTCATCTTAGTTATTCCTGATTTTAACAAGCTAATTAATATAGAATGTGATGCTAGTGGAGTCGAAATTGGGGTTATACTTGTTCAAAAAAAACATCCTATTGTTTATTTTAATAAGAAGCTTAATGAAGCTAAAATGAATTACTCTACTTCTAATAGAGAGTTCTATGTGATTTTTTGGGCTCTTAGTATTGGATTCATTATTTGTAAGCTAAGCCTTTCATGTTGTATAGTGACCACAAATCATTTAAGCATATTAATGGGCAAAAAAGACTTAATCCACGTCATGCTAAGTGGGTTGAGTTTCTATTACTTTCTAATTGAAGTACAAAGATGGATGCTCTAATGTCATAGTTGATGCATTGTCAAGGAGGTACTCTATGCTTACAATACTTAATTCAAGGCTCTTTGGCTTTGAAATCATTAAGAATCCTTATATAGGGGATGAAGAATTTGCTTAATTATTTGAACTTTGCAAAAAAGATGCATAGGATTAGTTTATAATTCAGGATGTTTCCTCTTCAAAGGGAATAAATTATATGTTCCAAAGGCTCTTTTCGTTATTGATTCATGAAGCTCGTAGCAGTGGTCTTACTGGCCATTTTGGTTCAAAAGACTTGTGAAATTCTTCAAGAACACTTCTACTAGCCTCATATGATTGGTGATGTGCAATCTATTGTTAATCAGTGTGGTACTAGCCAAAGAGCAAAGAGTACTTTTTCACCAAAGACTTTATATACATCTTCCTATTCCAGAACAACCATGGGAGGATATTAGTATGGATTTCATTATTGGATTACCTTACACACAGTGTGGTAAGGATGTAGTTATGGTGCTTGTAGATCTTTTCTCAAAGATGGCTTGTTTTGTTGCATGTCATAAAAACTGATGATTTTTCTCATATTGGTAATTTAGACTTTAAAGAGATTATTCGTCTTTATGGGTTAGCAAAAAGCATTGTTTCTAATCGTGATTCAAATTTTTTAAGTCATTTTTAGTGGATGCTGTGAAAATTACTTAAAATAAAGCTATTACTTAGCACTACTCACCATCCAAAAATTGATGCCCAAACTAAAGTTACAAATCACACTCTCGATGCCATGCTTTATGGACTAGTAAACTAACAAAGATTGGGATTTAAAACTTGCCTATACTGAATTTGCCTATAATATATTGTTAAGTCAAGAGGACTTAACTTCTATTAATTTTGATGACAATCAAATAATAATAATCTTAGAAATGTATGAACTATTTTGATAAGTTTGTTAAATGTGCAGAAAAATGTAAGTAACACTTAGTCAACTCAGAAGGTGCATGGTCAACGCTAGACGAAGCGTTATTCCAGACAAAGCGCTACACCAGACGAAGCGCTATAACAGACGAAGCGCGACACTAGAAAAAGCGCAACAACAAACGAAGCGATATAATAAACAAAGCGGAATAATAAACAAAACATAATAATAGAAGAAGCATTATTCTAAACGATACAAAAGGAAGATATTTTAGAACATCAGACAGTTAGTTAGTTGGAGTTAGTTACAGGACTTAACTAATAATCCTTTCTAGAAGATTCAAGAAGCAGTTTTCAAGAAGACAGTTGGAGACTTAGGTTATAAATACTAGTTCTAGTTGAAGACTAACATAGAGAATGCTTTTACATCAAAAATTCTGTATTCAAAGTGCAAAAGAAGTGAGGGAATACATCTGTACCTAAAGCTTAAAAATATTTTTTCTTAGAGAGAGAAAGGAAGGCTAGAGCCTGGAGAGGCTAATACAGCTGATAACGAATATTTTATGAGAGAGATCTAAAGAGGCTTTGCAAGTGTAGAAAGAATACTTTTAAAGTTGAAGAGTATAGTGAAATCTCAGACTAACTCTAGGGACTGGACGTAGCCTAAGATTTGGGGTGAACCAGTATAAAATCGCAACGTCTACTCTCTAACCCTTACTCTTAATTTTCTTATTGTTAGACGAGTAGATAATATCACTTGCGATTGCATTGCTTATCAACTTTAACAAAGTGTTTTAGTAATCATTTGAATTTTCATAAAGCAATTCAAGAAGTCTCAAAAGATTAATATTTACAAAAAGATTGCACAATTCAACCCCCTTCTTGTGTAGTTTACATATCATATTGAATTTATATATTAACAAGTGATTTACTTCAAACACTACACAGTCATGGAATCAGAACAACTTTACTCATCAATATACACAAAGCAATGCACAAAGTAACCCCTAATCTTACTTGGCCCTTAATTAATAAGGTTATCCCTCTTCTGAAGCAGTCAGTGACAGTATGTGGTTTGTAGATAGTGGGGCTACGAATCATGTAACAATAGACCTTAACAATAGTATAGTGGCAAGGACCAACTTACTATTGGTAATGGTAATTCTCTTCTTATTGCTAATGTTTGTTGTTCTCATGTCCATTTCCAAGACAACATACACACACCTATTGCATTGAAACAAATCCTACATGTTCTAAATATAACCAAAAACCTACTAAGCATATCTAAACTTATCAAAGACGACAAGATTACTGTTGAGTTTACTAAAGTTAATTGTCTATTTAAGGACAAGGTAATTAGGAATGTTCTACTTAGGGGAGTTCTTCGGGATGACCTATATAGCCTTGAAGCTACCACACCAAAAAACAAAACCAGGCCAGTCGTACAACCACATCTTGCTCATAAGTCTAGTGATTTTTGTTTTTTCAAAATACACAGATTTTTTGTCCTCAAAAGATAGCCACTGTACGGCAAACTTAGCATAAAAGAATGTCAATGTTTCGCATGTCAAACTAGGACACCCATCCAACAATATATTAAAACAAATTCTAAGTTCAATGAAGTCCAATATTAATCTAAATAATTTGTCCTTTTATGATGCATGTAAGCAAGGAAAACTGCATCAATTACCCTTTCAAACATATGACATAACAACTCAAAATCCATTAGACATCATATATTCAAACATTTAGGGAACCTCTCTATATCTCTTAACTGAAGAACATAAATGTTAAAGTAATGCTATAAAGGCAATCACTTTTAACACTTTTGTACAAACTTTATTTTGATTAATAAATTGAAAGGCAATTTTCATTAATTTGATATTTATATTATCAATTGATGTCGATCTTAAATCTAGTTGATGAAGTCCATGATAAAAATCATAGTATGAAAGAAATCATGATGACATCATGATAATGAGATTCCTATCATGTGCAATTATGTTATTATCTAATTATCCCTAGTCATAGGATTAATAAGACAGGACATTGTTAATCTGGATAGATTAGCACTTGTTATACTTCTTGATTTGATCAAGCAGTGGATCTCATAAACTATAAGCATGAGATGTTTAGAGTTAACATGTGGATGCTTACTAAGAGTAGTAAGTACATCGGATGACCAGCTATGAGATTATCATATGGATGATCTATTAAATATTAGTGATTAATCTCATCATAGATATGGTGCAAATATCCTTAGGCTTGAGGTACTCAAGGATATCTTAGATACTGATCATGTACTTTGACATCATTCCTTGTTGCCTCAAGATGAAGTCACTCATAGGGTAGTGATTGGGACACCAATTGGTATTCGAAGGTAATTAGATAACCAGTAAAGGATTTACCACTTTTGATAAAAGGAGATGATACCCACAACCTCTTGTTAGGGTCACTACTTAGGAATCTCTGGCTAGAGTAGATATGTTATAAAGAGAGTCTTCAATGAGATTCCTAGGATGACAACTAATATCACTTGTACTAGATGTGACATAGTTAGTCTAGTGGGAGTTGCACAGTAATTGCCTACGAAAAGGTTCGTAAGTTGGATAATTGACTATCAAAGAGTTTGAATGTCAATCCACTTATTTTTTAGTAAATTGGCATCATGAAACTATTCATGAATTGCTCAAATTAAAAGATAATTCAAGTGGCCAAAAATCGAAAACCTAAAGTGATATAATTGAAGGGTCACACGCTTAGGAGGTTGCATGGATGTCCAAGGTGGAGTCATGATCATGACTCTAGCAACATATATAAGTGATTTCTCATCACTTAAATATAGAGAGAGTCCAGAAACGTTCTAGAAATTTAGAGGGAGTTAGAGGGAGAATTTTTTTGCATGTCAAGCAAAGGTTGCTTGATGTTTATTGCATGTGATATAATTCTCTTCTATCCTCTCTATTGAGTATCCTACTTGTGTTTCCATCTTGTTTGGTGCTCAAACCTTTCCTACACAATATATTTCTTCATCTCTACATGTTCTTCATTGGCTGTTGACGATGTTTAGCATTTGCTACAACCCAAACAAGGAGAAGATTCAAGAAAGGAGGAGCATTTGCAAGGTATATATGTTGTAATTTCATGCTATTACATTCTATTTATATATGCACTTGGATTCTGGGTTCATGGGGATATCCTGGGAGTTGGAATTTTGACTATGACATTTTCACTGCCTTTCCATGCACGTGATGCATGATCCTGAGCCTCTCCAATAGTGGTATCATAGCCATTTATGCATGTATTAGATGATCTATTGAACATGTGCAAACTATTTGCTGGGTTGTGACTAACATGCGTATTGATTTGGAAAAATTCGACTAAATTGTAGAAAAATGATTTTCTAATTTTCTTTCATAGAAATATTTATAAGATGTTATATTATGTTTTTTTCAAAGAAAATTGCAATCGAATATCATTTTCTATTTTATTGTGAATTAATTTACAGTATGTTCATATGTTGATTTCTGGGAATTTTTGGAAAACATAATGCATGAGCTGATTTTGAAAATTTTATAATAATTATAGAAAAATTATTTTTCTAATTTTCTTTCACATAAATGTTTATAAGGTGTTATATTATGTTTTTATCAATGGAAACTGCATTTGAATGTGATTTGCGATTTTAATTTCAGCCTAATGCATGTATAAAGTTTTAAGAAATTATGGAAAACTAATGAACATGCATGCTTGTAAATTACAAAATACTTTTACAAACAATTATTTTTATGAATTTTCTTCATAAACATGCACATATGATGTTTCCACATGTATGAGATGCATGATACCTATTTTTGAAATGGTTAATATTTTATTCTCGATTTTACATTCATGCTGATTAATATGACAAATGTTAGTGGACACATGTAGTGCTAGCTAATTCTACTTAGTTCATAAACCATTCCTTGGAATTAGTTTCTGGAATTTTTTATTAGGCACATTTAGAATGTTTTAAGACTCTGGATTTTTTCCAGAATTAATTGAACTTGATTCAATTAATAGATCAAGTCAAAGTCAACATTGGTCAGTTTTTGGAAAGCTAATGGGGCTGACTTGCGATGTCTTATATGTACGTGTTTCGGTTATAAGACCTTGAAACATTTTTATGAGATAAGAAATGTATTTTTTTGATGCTAGTATCATGCTAAGTGCATGTGCTTGAAATTAGGGCTCCTAAAAATTTCCATACATGGAATTGATCTCTTTCGTGTCGAGTAGATTAACTCATTTATCTTGATAATTTTGGCCTTCAAGATATTTTTGGCTTATGCTAAAATTGTCTTGATAAATTTTGAGATGACCTAGGGATGTTTTAGATAACTAATTGATGTTCTAGAATTTTGGAAACCTTAGAGATTAATTTGGAATTAATCCAAGTAGAACATTTTTTAATGTGACTAGAAAAGGCATGTGTACTAGAATTAAAGTGTTTAATTTCGACATCAAAATAATTGAATTTTAGGATTCCTAATCAAATAACATTCATAATTTGAATTAGTCGAGACTAACTTGAGCATCCGATTTAGTTCAAGAGTTGAATAGAATCACAAACTTTTAATGCATGGTTAAGTCACAACCTAAATTAAATCTCCTTTGTGTGTTATATGCATTAGATGTTTTTTAAGGGTCGGTTAAAAAGGCATGATGGGGTGGTTATGGACATAGGCTCAATTTAATTGAGGGGTCCATAATAATGCCATATAGTTATAGTAACTATCTGAATATATATGTGAGATATATATAAGACCATCCAAGTACTGATGAGACCCAAGAACAAATTCCCTTAACCTAAATATTAGGACTTATGCCTTTTATTTATATGGCAAGAACCAGAATTCTGTTAGAGTTAGGTTGTTGGGAAAATCCAAGCTCGCTCTATACGAATATGTTCAAACCATGGAAATTAGATTTTCGGATTAACGGATTGGTCCTGACTGGAAGTGTTGATTTGTTGGGCAAACTCAAAGTCAACATGGATAGAGGCAAAGTTGGGTAGTATACATGAGATGTATACGCATCAAGAGTTGATAGCCCAATGAGTGTGCTAAATCAACAATTGATGGCATGAGTCGATAGTTGCATGTTGAATGCAACTGATATGAACGATACCTACAGATTGGCCTAAGGTGGCTTGTTGGGCAAGCCCAAGGTCATTCTTAACGATATTGGATATCAACTCACTAGGAAAATTATGAGTTATCTCGGATTCGTAGTGAGGGCTATGGATTTGAATAAAATAATGGGACCTATAATGCATGTGATTAAAGTTCTTATCGATATGCATTTATGTACATTCTATTGCTCTCTATTGAATCGTCATAATGTCTTTTTCCAGTGTGAACTTACACTCTCTACTAAACTCCACAAACTCAAGGGATCAAACTTCTTAAATTGACTACGAAATTTGAGAATTGTTCTCAAATCCGAGAAACTAGGATATGTCTTAGATGAGCCACTTCCTGATCCCCTTACTGCCGATGCCTCTGATGAGGATCAGAAAGCTTACAAGAAGCTACTGAATGATAGTGAGCTAGATAGCTGTATTATGTTGGCCTCTATGTCACCAAAACTGTAAAAGGAATATGAGGCTATGAATATTCAAACCATAGTCTACCGTCTAAGGAACTATCTAATGAACAAGCTCGGTCCAAAAGGATCGAGACCCCGAGGTTACTCTTTCGCTCTAAGATGATTGAGGGATCGTCTCCAGTGAAATAGGCATTGAAGATGAATGGATACATTGAGAGGTTAGCTAGTTTGGGTTTCGTAATGGATCATGAATTAAGTATAGACTTAATTCTGACTAGTTTGACCGATAGTTATTCACAGTTTGTGCTTAACTATCAGATGAACCAAATATCCACCTCGATACTTGAGCTGATTAATCTACTCAAAACAGTTGAGCAAATTGTTAGGAAGGATAGTAAGGTTATGATGCTAATGAGCTCTACTTTTGGTTCTCGTAAGAGGAACCAAAAGAATAAGAAGAAATCCAAGAAGCTAGTGGGAGCTGTAGCCAAGAAGAAGGAAAATAAGACTATACTAAAGGGAATATGCTTCCATTGTAACAAGGAAGGGCATTGGAAGAGGAACTATAAAGTAGAACCAACTGGGGGAAATTTTTCCATAAAACAAATGACTTAGATAGTTGCCACAGCGATGCAACAGTCACACAAAAGTGGAGAAACTTCTGGATGTTCCATCAAGTAGGTGTGTAAACCGGGTTTGAATCCTTTTGATGGGATTGGAGATCTAGAGAGTGCACTCGCATGGGTAGACCAGATTACGAATTTATACCAGGTTGTGGGATGTATAAATGAGCAGAGAATGGCATTTTCCACCTTCCTCCTCAAGGGCAAGCCAAAGGATTGGTGGGAAGCTATTGAGAGACGTCATCCAAATGGGGTGTCTTGGTCTGATTTTTAGAGAGAGTTTACTGATAGATTCTACCCCCAGAGTTACAAGGATGCCCGAGTAGAGGAATTTTTTCGTTTGGAGCAGGGTTTGATGTCAGTAACAAAATATGAGAAGAAAATTTCAGAGCTTATCAGACATATTCTGTTTATTGCTAACAGTGAAGAGAAGAAGTGTATGAGGTTTGTTATAGGTTTGAACCAGGTTGAGGATCTATTTATCACTGGCCTCCCAGACACATTATAAGGAGTTAGTGGAAGCTGCAATGAAGGTAGAAAGAAATATAAAGGCGATCACCTAGATTGTGAGATCAGAACTGAAACGCAATGCACCAGTTATCTCATCTCAGGGTTCAGTAAGAAAAAGCAAGTCAAGATGGATTAGTGGTCAGAGGTTTAGCATAGGCTAATCAACCAGTCAGGAATCCTTTGGGCCACCTCATAAACCCAGAGATTTCTATGACACCAGAAAATTAATGCCAGAGTGTAGTGCTTGTGGAAAGAGACATTTGGGCAAGTGTCGAATGAATACAACGTTTGTTTCCACTATAGAAAGGAGGGCCACTTTAGGAGAGATTGTCCCCAATTGATTACTGTAGAGAGGTCAATGGTGAGATCTTTAGCACCTTTGCAAGTTAGAGGGGTTTTTAGATAGGACAGTCGAGATTCTCAAGCAAGAGGATCGAGTTTTCCTATATCCAGTAGAGGTTCAAGAGGTAGGGGAGTAACCCCCAAAGGGCAAGCAGATAAACCCCGCACGCAAGCTTAAGTCTTTGCAGTTACTCAGCAAGAGGCAGACACCACACCAAATGTAGTCACTAGTATGATTTCTATTTTTGAGCATGGTGCATATGCTTTAGTAGATCCCGATGCTATACATTCTTTTATGTCGCTAAATTTTTTTGCAAAATTGGATGTGGAACCTCAGCAGTTAGATAATGGGATAATAGTTTCCATTCCAACTAGAAACTCACTTTTTGTTGAAAAAGTGTTTGTTGGCAGTAACACAATGATTGATGGTCAGGACTTTCTGACATATCTGATTATATTAGACATCTGGGATTTTGATATTATTCTTGGAATGGATTAGCTGTCCACATGTCATGTAGTAGTGGATTGTTCTAAAAAGGAGGTTAGATTGAGTTAGTTGGGGAATCTAGAGGTAACATTTCGTTGAATACGTAAAGTTCTCCCCACAAGTATAGTTACCACTAAGGTGGCTAGGAAAATGCTCAGTAAAGGATCCCAGGGATATCTAGCATATATGATTGAACAAGGCAAAGATGTGGTGAAATTAGAAGATATTTTAGTGGTTAAAAAGTTCTCCGATGTATTTCTAGAGGATCTTCTAAGATTGCCTTCGAATAGGATGATCGAGTTTAGGATAAAGTTAACTCCAAGAGCTCAACCAATCTCGATGAATCCATACAGAATGGCTCTAGCGAAGTTAAAGGAATTGGAAGCATAGATGGAGGAGTTATTAGATAAGGTTTTTGTGAGACCCAGTGCTTTCCTTAGGAAGCTCCAGTCCTCTTTGTTAAAAAGAATGATGAGAGTCTAAGGTTAAGTATCGACTATAGATAGCTGAATAAGGTAACAGTTTGCAACCAATCCCTTCCCTAGGATTGATGATCTATTTGATCAACTACTAAGATCTAGGGTGTATTTGAAGATTGATATGAGATCAGGCTATTACTAGTTGAAAATCTAGAGTGAAGATATCCTAAAGACTACCTTTCGGATTATGTACAAACATTATAAATTCTTAGTTATGCCATTCGGATTAACAAATGTTCCAGCTGCTTTTATGAATTTGATGAATAGGGTGTTTTGAGAGTACCTAGATAAGTTTGTAATTGTTTTTATTGATGACATATTAGTGTATTCTAATAGTCGAAAGGAACATGTAAAACATCTTTAGATAGTTTTACAGACCTTACAAGAGCACCAGTTATATGCTAAGTTTAGTAAGTGCCAGTTTTGACTTGATAAGTTCACTTTCTTGGGTCATGTCATATCAACTGAAGGACTTAGTATGGACCCCTAGAAGATTGAAGATATTACTAATTGGAGACTTTCAATTAATGTGACAGAAGTCAGGAGTTTCCTTGAATTGATAGGCTATTGCAGGAAATTTGTTGAAGGACTTTCTAAAATAGCAGCCCCACTGACCAAGTTAACAAGGAAAGAGGAAAAGTTTGAGTGGCTAGATGCCTGTCAGAGAAGTTTTGATGAATTAAGAGAATGATTAACCACAACTCCTATGCTTACATTACCGACGAGAAGTGATGGCTTTATAATCTATAGTGAGGCTTCCAGCTAGGGATTAGTGTGTGTTCTCATGTAAAATAATAAGGTTGTAGCCTATGCTTCTAGGCAATTGAAGAAACATGAGCAGAAGTATCCCACCCATGACCTAGAGCTGACGACGATGGTTTTTACATTGAGAATATGGAGGCACTACCTTGTATGGTGCTCCTTGTAAAATTTTCATAGATCACAAAAGTCTGCAGTATTTGTTCACTTAGAAAGAACTAAACATGAGACAGAGGAGATGGTTGGAATTAATAAAAGATTACGATTGTACGATGGAATACCACCTTGGAAAAGCCAATATAATAGCTGATGCCTTAAGTAGGAGACTTACCAGCTCAATAGCACAACTGAAGACAATATAGCTTCCACTTATAGTGGAAATGAGATATCTAGGAGTTAGATTGAATGTGGTAGACTCGGGACCATAGCTAACTACATTTCATGTTCGCCACATTTTGTTGGACTAGGTTAGAGAGAGACAAAAACAATATCCCTAGTTGATGCAGTTGAAAACTGAAGTTGAGAATAGCAGAGGACATAATTTGCAATCCAAGAAGATGGTACTATGAAGAGGGGGAAATGATTGGGCGTATTGGATATGGGGGACCTGTTAGACCTCGAATTTTTTTTATGATGTCATTAGGCATGAATTATGATCATTATGTGTTTATGGCTTAGTTTGATTAAATTTGGTGTATTAGTGGCTAATTGGAGTATAAT
>JANIJH010000009.1:14954170-14965285 GCA_024520975.1 Erythroxylum areolatum | reverse complement strand
GCTGCTGTCTCCTATTCCTCCTGGAGTAAGTCAATATAGGTTTATGGCCCGAAGAGTTATCAGCAAGGAAGAAGAATTAAGACCTGGACTCGTTTAAAACACGAGATCAAAGCTAAATGTGTTCTTGATAATTTTAGGCAAGATAATTATGTAAAGGCAACAACTTTGAAACAAACTCACCCGGTTAACGAGTATACTGATGAATTTGAGAAGTTAATGTTGTTGAGTCGTATCAAGGAGGATCCAGATTAGAAGATGGCTCGATTTTTTGAGGGATAGAGTTTGAAAGTCAAGGATAAGGTGGAATTACAACCTTATTATAACTATAATGAGTTGTGTAAACTTGCTTTGTGTGCTAAACAACAAATTAATAGAAAACTTGATTGGAGGCCGTTTCCGCAATGGAAGAATCCTATGATGGGTTCTATTTTTGTCTCTTCGAGTTCTAAAGTTGATTCAAATGAGAAGCAGCAAGATGGGAAAGGATGAACATGAGATAACTTGATAAGAGCAAGAGGCAATGTTTTAAATGTCATGGGTACGAGCATATTCAATATGAATGTCCTACAAACAAAATCATGACAATTCAAGAGTGTCAAGAGATCGATGCTTTGCTGAATGCTTTGCCCATAGAGGAGGGCAAAAAGGAGTTAGATACTAGACGAGATTACAAGGGAAGAGTGGACGATATGGTTAAAGGCGGCGAGGAAGGACCTAGTGTTATGATTCAATGTGTTTTGAAGGCTGCTCCTTCTCCAAGTGAGTCCCAACGTGAGCAATTGTTTCATACAAGATGGAAGGTGCAAGGAAGGCTATGTAACGTGATCATTGACAGTGGTTCTTGTACCAATGTAGCTTCTACAGTGCTCATGGATAAACTAAACTTGTCTACTTCCAAACATTCAAGACTTTACACAATTTGATGGCTTAATAAAGGGATTGATTTGAAGGTGACAAAGAATGTGCTTGTTTCCTTTTTAATTGCAAATAAGTATCATGATCAGGTACTTTGTGATGTGATTCTAGTGGATGCATGTCATATCTTATTAGGACTTCCGTGGCAATATGATCGAAAAGCTCAACATGATGGAGTCTCTAATTGCTACACTAATGAGAAGGATGGGAAAAGGCTCGCGCTTGCGCCTTTATCTCCTTCTAGAGTACACGAACTGAACATGGAGCAATTTGAAAGGGAGAATCTGATTGTTGGGAAGAGTGGGATTATTCGAGAATTTGCTGAATTGCAAGTAGTATATGCATTAGTTTCAAAAGAGGTCCATGATAATCTGGTTGATTCTTACCCACTGAAACTCGTCTCTTCTGGATGAGTATGCTGATGTGTTTACCAATGATTTGCCTCTGGGTTTACCTCCCATTAGAGGGATCAAGCATCAAATAGACTTGATTTTGGGTACACATTTGTCTAACAAGCCCGCTTATAGGTGTAATCTAGAAGAATTGAAGGAGCTTCAACGGCAAATCAATGAGCTTATAGAGTGTGGATATTTGCGTGAAAGCATGTCACCATGTGCTATACCAGCTCTTCTTGAGTCAAAGAAAGATGGTTCGTGGCGAATGTGTATTGATAGCTGTGCGGTGAACAATATTATCATCAAATATTGCTTTCCCATACCTCGTCTAGATGACACGTTCGATGAACTCCATAGTGCTCAAGTGTTTTTGAAGATAAGGAGTGGTTACCACTAGATTTGAATGAGAGAAGGTGATGAGTGGAAGACCGCTTTCAAGACTATGGCTTGTACGAACGATTAGTAATGCCCTTGGCAAATTTATTGCTGTGTACTTGGATAATATTTTGGTTTATAGTAAGAGTAATGAGGAGCATATGTTGCACTTAAGAATGCATTTTGACGTGTTGAGAAAGGAGAAGTTATATGGGAAGATTGAGAAGTGCACTTTCATGGTAGATAGTGATATATTCCTTGGATACATTGTGAAGGATGGTATTTCTGTTGATAACTTGAAAATTGATGTTATTAAATCATGGCCAACTCCTAAATTTGTTAGTGAAGTGCGTAGTTTCATGGATTGGCTTCTTTTTATTGGAGATTTGTGAAGAACTTTAGTTTTATTGTGGCACCGATTACTAAAAGTATGAAGAAAGGAAAATTCGAATGGAGTGATTCTGTTTACAAAAGGCATTTGAATTGATTAAAGTGAAGTTGTGTTTTGCTCCTATATTAGCTCTTCGTAATTTAACGAGTTATTTTAAGTAGAATATAATGCTAGTGGAGTCAGAATTGGGGCTATACTTGTTCAACTAAAATGTCCTATTGCTTATTTTAGTGGGAAACTTATTGGATCTAAACTAAATTACTGTACTTATGATAAAGAGTTATATGTGATCGTTCAGGATCTTAGTCATTGGAGTCATTATTTGTGACCTAAGCCTTTCACGTTGCATAGTGATCATGAATCATTAGGGCATATTAATGGGCAACAAAAACTTAATCCACGTTATGCTAAGTGGGTCGAGTTTCTACAATCTTTACTTTCTCATAGAAGTATAGGGATGGACGCTCTAATGTTGTAGTTGATGTGTTGTCAAGGAGGTATTCTATGCTTGCAATACTTAATTCAAGGCTCATTGGGTTTGAAATCATCAAGAAATCTTATGTAGGGGATGAATACTTTGTTGAATTATTTGAATTTTGCAAAAATGGTCCACATGACCAGTTTGTAATTCAAGATGGTTTTCTCTTCAAAGGGAATAAATTGTGTGTTCCTAGAGGCACTTTTCGTGACTTATTGATTCACGAAGCTCATAGTGGTGGTCTTGCTGCTCATTTTGATATTCAGAAGACTTATGAAATTCTTCAAGAACACTTCTATTGACCTTGCATGCATGGCGATGTGCAATCTATTGTTAATCAGTGTGGTACTTGCCAAAGAGCAAAGAGTACTTTTCACCAAGGACTTTACATACCTCTTGTTGTTCCAAAATTACCATGGGAGGATGTTAGTAAGGATTTCATTGTTGGATTATCTCACACACGTGGTAA
This sequence comes from Erythroxylum areolatum, assembly GCA_024520975.1. Lineage (NCBI taxonomy): Eukaryota > Viridiplantae > Streptophyta > Magnoliopsida > Malpighiales > Erythroxylaceae > Erythroxylum > Erythroxylum areolatum. The sequence goes on along the minus strand of JANIJH010000009.1, from coordinate 14,962,262 downwards.
GGATGCAATTATGGTTGATGTAGATCGTTTATAAAAAATGGCTCACTTTGTTGCATGTCATAAGAATGCTTCTCATACAGTTGATTTGTACTTTAAAGAGATTATTCGTCTTCATGGGGTACAAAGAAGCATTATTTCTAATCAAGATTAGAAGTTTTTGAGTCATTTTTGGCAGACGCTGTGGAAATTACTTAGAACAAAGCTATTTGTTTAGCTCTACACACCATCCGCAAACCGATGGCCAAACCGAAGTTACAAATCGCACTCTCGATGCCTTGCTTCGTGCATTGGTGAGTAAAACCACCAAAGATTGGGATTTAAATTTGGCCCGTGCTGAATTTACCTATAATAGATCTCTAACCCATGCTACTAGAGTATCTCCTTTTGAAGTTGTTTATGGCGTGAATCTTTGCGTCCTTGTGGATTTACTTCCTATTTGAAAGAAAGACCTGGTGAGTATAGATGCAAAGGCCAAGGCAGAGATAATGAAGAAGCTTCATGAGTAGATTCGCCCCATGCTAATCGTTTTCGCAAGCAACGAAGCTTTTATCCTGGTGATCTGGTTTGGATTCATCTTCACAAGTAAAGATTTCCAAGCAAAAGGAAGAATGAGCTTATGTCCATTCTTGTGTTGATGGACCATTTAAATTGCTTGAACGAATTGGAGAGTGCATACAAGATTGATCTTCCACGAGATTATGGAGTTTCTACTACATTCAATATTGGTGATTTGTCTCCTTACTTGAACGACGAAGATTAGAGGGCAAAGAGTAGATTTGGGGAAATGTTTTCTCTATTATGAAGGATTAATACCAAAGAGTAGAAGAGCCAAGCAAGGGGCAAAAGTCCACAATTGCTATGTAGGACTTTGACGCATCGATATAATGTAAGTCTTGACCCAAAGAGGTACCAAAGACCTACTCAAGACCTTAACCGTAGCCAACACAACCACCAAAAGAGCTCATTTCTGCTGAGTATTGGAATGAAGATTTTTTTTAATTAACAGATTTCATTATAAAAATATATATACTGTCTAGAGTACAAAGAGTCTAGGATTATCCAAAAGATCTAGGTTATAGAGAGTTATGGTTCCTAGTAACCGTCTACATCTTGAAACCAAAGGGACACTTGTGAGACCACTTAATCCAGTATTACTCCAATCCCCATTTGCTCTTCATGCTGCTTGTCAGATTTGTAGCTATTCCTCTTACTAACATGGCCAATCTGCAATAGAGGAAAATGTACTGAAAAACCAACTCACTGCTTCTACTTTCTTGTTTGAAAACTCTGCAATCACGCTCTTTTCATATGTAGTACACCAAGGCTGCTCAACTTAACTTGATTGCTATGAGATCAGCTGCATTATGTATTCTAAGTTGCCCTAGCCAAGTAATAGTTTCACTCTAAGGATCCATTGGTCTATCCATGTTGAGAATAAGTTGCATCCGGCCCCAAACTTGTCTGGTAAACCTGCATAATCATTAGGTGTTCCAGATTCTCCAGTTTAGTATTACATAACTTACAGTTCAAAGTGTTAATGGAGAACTTGATCTTATCTTTAGTAAGCAACCTTCCATTTCTTCCATCCATAAAATGAATGAGTGAGCTGGATTGATGTCACTATCCCATACTAAGGCTGCCCACTCCTACCTTATACACTGTGTTCTCTGTAATAGTGTTTTGCAGGCTTTTGTGCTGAACTTCCTTAAGGTATCTACTAGCCACCGAATTTCATCTTGCTCTCCTTCCTAGCATCTTGGCAACTCTTCCATTATGAGGTTGACACTTCTATTATTATGGAAGGGCCATATCCACTGATTATTATTAATTAACATGCTTACTTAAGTTTCTTGATTCACTACCAATTTCAAGGACTGATCCTCCTCCACTCTATATAGGGGACCTTTACAATGCCAATTATCATACTAAAAAGACGTGCTTTCTCCATTCCCAATCTTGTGGAGCACTTGATTTTAGCTATTAAGCCAAGCTACCAACAAAAGAACTATACCATTTGATCCCCTTATCAAGCAAAAAATTGTAAAAAAAAAAGCATCACGGGGGGAGTGTACTATGAATCCGTAGATTTTATATGACTAGAAGTAGTAGGATTGATTCTCATAATAATAAATAAAATAAAAAATAATAATAATAAATAAAATAAAAAATATGTCAAAAATTTTTGGGTCCAAAAAAAATGTTTGATAGCAAGTTGATCGATTAATTCAATAAGAAATGGTAGTTAGCATTCGATTTTGTTGGTACCAACCAACAAATCCAATTCAATTGTTTACCTTCCTTTTTTGGCATATTTGGAATGCATCATCAGTCCCTTTTCATTTTTCTTTTTGTTAATTCCACGTGTATCATGAATTAAAAAATATTCCATGTGATATATTCCATCAACTCACTTACGAGGATTTTTAACGGGGACAAACGATGGGTTATATTTAATGTAAAGTGAAATTTCAGATATAAGAAGTGTTAAAAAAGGAAGTTCAAGTTAGTTGTATTTTTTTTCAAAATTATGAATAAAAATATTAATTTTCTCTTTTAACTTCATCTACTCTTAGAATGACATGCAAAGCTATCTGCTTATATTCTTTTCTTGTTATAAATAAAATCTAGCATCTAATGGATGGTCCTTTTAATTTCTTATGAATTTTTTGAATTATAACCTTGTGTAAAGACTGAGCATTTTTTGCTAAAATGTCTTAATTGTTAAAAAAAGAAACACAATTCAGTAGATAATTGTTCGTCCAAATATGTTGCAATCAATTTTCACATCTGTCTCTCTCGTTCTTGCTCTCTCCACATAAATAGATGAAAAAAGTACAAGCTAACCATCCATGGTGTCTTAATTTTGTTTCTGTAGCAATGCAAGTGATGCCTTGGACAAACTAAGATTTCTTGGTGTCACCAATTCTGAGCTCCTGAAGGACGCAATTGACTTTGACATTCGTATTCAGACTGACAAGGATAATGGAATTATAAATATCATGTAAGCTTGTTGAACTCCTTAAGCAGTTGGTTCTCAATCTTTGTTTTTATTAATCATTCTCACATACTTGTTCTGTTACAGTGACTCTGGCATTGGTATGACACGACAAGAGCTTATTGATTGTCTTGGAACTATTGCCCAAAGTGGAACTGCTAAGTTTTTAAAGGCGCTAAAGGTCATACTGTTCGATAAACACCAATGTCATGCTCTCCTTTTTACTATTCATCTACCCAATGTTTTCTTGTGATTAAAATTGTCTGATAGTTTTAAAGAAAATGCTAACAGGATAGCAAAGATGCTAGTGGGGATAGCAATTTAATTGGTCAATTTGGTGTGGGATTTTATTCAGCTTTCCTTGTTGCAGATAGGGTATAACACTATCCCTAAAACTTATTTACCTTTTCATCTTCATCTTATAATCGGCCTTGAATATTAAAGTCACCAATTTGGTTGGGTAATTGATCTTGTTATGCACTAGGTTGTTGTCTCTACAAAAAGTCCTAAGTCTGATAAGCAGTATGTATGGGAAGGAGAAGCTAACGCAAGTTCCTATATGATACGAGAAGAGACAGATCCTGAGAAGCTTATCTCTAGAGGAACCCGCCTTACATTGTATCTTAAGGTTTAGATTTTTGTTTCCTTTCCAACTTGTAATTTTATGAAGTAGCCTATTCTAGTTGCTCAATAAGCTTTGAGTCTTAAATGTTTTTTTTTTGGAGAATTCTGAGTCTTAAATGTTACTTTCTTGACTTCTTGTCTATTTTCAGCATGATAGCAAAGGTTTTGCAGACCCTGAGCGGATTCAAAAGCTAGTGAAGAACTATTCACAGTTTGTTTCATTCCCAATTTACATTTGGCAGGAAAAAGGATACACAAAAGAGGTAGAACTTCCTTGGTAACTCTTGTTTCAAATATGTCGTTCAATCTTTATGCTTGATGCAATTATTGTATTCCTGGGATCACAATCCTTTTACCTATGCAGTGTTTGTTTATTCTTTATTCTTTGTCTAATATCAGGTTGAGGTTGACGAGGATCCAACTGAGGCTAAAAAGGATGAACAAGACAGCACAACGCAGGTATCACAGACAACATTTCCATGGTTCTTAATAATTGGTTCTTCATAAATTATTACGATGGCTTGTCTCTGACTGTCTTACTTTAATGCATTTTAACAGAAAAAGAAGAAAACAAAAACTGTTGTGGAGAGATACTGGGACTGGGAACTTGCTAATGAGACTCAACCAATATGGGTGAGTCAAAATAGCTCATCGTTTGGTTTGTTATGTTGTTTGTTTTAATGCCTTCAGGAAGGTTCTGAGTTATCTTTTTCGTATTTGCAGCTTCGTAACCCTAAGGAGGTCTCCACAGAGGAATACAATGAATTTTACAAATTGACCTTCAATGAATACCTTGATCCTTTAGCATCTTCTCATTTCACTACTGAGGTAGTAACCTATGCAGATCCTATTGGCTGTAGAGGGTCTCTTTATAGACATTAGTATTTGATGTGTCAGTCTTGTTTGATTGATGTAAATCTCCTCAATCTGTAAGATTCTAATTTCTGAGCTGATGATGACTGGTGTTGCAGGGTGAAGTCGAATTTAGGTCTATACTTTTTATCCCAGCTATTCCTTCCACAGGCAAGGATGATATTGTGAACCCGAAAACTAAAAATATTAGGCTTTATGTCAAAAGAGTCTTCATTTCAGATGATTTTGATGGAGAACTGGTGAGGAGAAATTCGTTGCCTAATAACTTATAGCACTTTGTATGGTGTTGTTCATACTCATTCTTTTCACTTCTTGTGTTAGTTCCCCCGATATCTAAGCTTTGTGAAAGGTGTTGTGGACTCACATGACCTTCCTCTCAATGTCTCGCGAGAGATTCTTCAAGAAAGTCGAATTGTATGTATCCCCATGTGTTAGTTTCCTGTAGCTTTACAAGAATTCTGTTACTAATTTTGTGATGACTGATCATGTCTATCTTCTGCTGTATTGTCCTTGAAGGTTCGAATCATGAGAAAGCGTCTTGTTCGGAAGGCTTTTGATATGATATTGGGAATATCGATGAGCGAGAATAGAGAAGTATGTGTTCTTTTACATCCTTTATTGTGGAGCTTAGATTCTGTGGTTTCTTATTCTGTCTCTCCAAGTTTTCTTTCTTATCCCTCTCTCTTCAAGTACCCAACTGTCCAAGAAAAAAGGAAAATTGAAAAAGTCTGGACATGTACTTAGCATATTGTGACAACTTAAATTTGTCAGGATTCTTATTAGCCTCCTGCAATGTTCGCAAGGAAATTTTGCTTCCATTGTGATTAATAATCATTACTCCCTACTCATTAAACACATGAAACCGAGTGTAGGCTTTCTCCTTTTTATTTAAATGAACCCTTTATCTTCGTCTTTTCTTATTGCAGGATTATGAGAAGTTCTGGGAAAATTTTGGCAAACACTTGAAACTGGGTTGCATTGAGGATCGTGAAAACCACAAGAGACTTGCACCATTACTTAGATTCTTCTCTTCCCAAAGTGAAGAAGAGATGATCAGCCTGGATGAGTATGTAGAGAACATGAAACAAGAGCAGAAGGACATCTATTACATTGCATCCGACAGTTTGACCAGTGCCAAAAACACACCTTTCTTGGAGAGACTTCTTGAGAAGGATCTTGAAGTGTGTGCTTGTATTTTCAAAAGTTCAATTTTCTGTTGATCAAATTGCATTGCGTGCTAATCTACCATGGCTGTTCTATTCGTACTTATATAGGTGCTGTTCTTAGTTGATCCCATTGATGAGGTTGCCATCCAGAATCTCAAAGAATACAAAGAGAAGAAGTTCGTTGACATCAGTAAGGAAGATTTGGATTTAGGTTAGTTTTTGACGACTTTGTTGGTGGAATTTTTGTCCTGTACATCCTCTATTTCTCACTTACTTCATATTGGTACGATACATTCGCTGTTACCATCTAAAGTTTGACACAAATAATCATATTTAGCCTCCTCACTTACGTTAGCTATCTAGCTCCAAAATTGTAATGAATCTGTTTTTTGCTATTGAGTTTGAGTTGGTAGAATTTTTATATTTGAACCCTTTTATGGAGTTTGAAACTAAGTTAAATGGTTTAGGGCCCGCCTGGCACATGATCTCAGTCTGCTGTGTTGTGTTCTAACAGTCTATCAATTCTATGCTCTTTGATTTCAAAACCTACGAGTAAATGGAGAAATATGTTCATGGGATGACTAAGATGAGGAATCCAGTACACCTACCAGGCCTGGTGCCTTTCTCATCTATTTCTGGCCAGTTGGTTTTGATAATTTGACCTTTTCAGGTGATACTAATGAGGAAAAAGATAAGGCGATGAAACAGGAATTTGGCCAAACTTGTGACTGGATTAAGAAACGTCTTGGTGATAAAGTTGCAAGTGTACAAATCTCAAATCGCCTGAGCTCATCACCATGTGTTCTTGTATCTGGCAAATTTGGTTGGTCTGCCAATATGGAGAGGTAAAGTGTCCTCGATGCCTATGAAGGTATCAGCCTCTCCCTGAGATGAACACTTAAATGACCCTGACCTTATTGTAGGTTGATGAAGGCACAAACTGTTGGTGACGTGTCTAGCTTGGAGTTCATGAGAGGCAGAAGGGTCTTCGAGATCAATCCTGAGCATGCAATCATTAAGAACTTAAATGTATGCTGCTGTAATCACTGCATAACTCCCTCTCACTTCCCTCCTCTCATCTGTTTCTTCTCACCCCTATATGTGCACACAACTGTGAGCCATCTAAAGTATGGTTAAGATGCAAGTTAGTCCAATAGGTGAATTGCTTTTGATATTGTCTGCAGGATGCATATAGGAATAATCCAGACGATGAAGATGCTCTGAGAGCTGTTGATCTTCTCTATGATGCAGCACTTGTCTCCAGCGGATTCACGGTGAGTCTATCCTAATTGCCTGACTATAACAAGAAATGGAGATAATAACTTGTTAATTGGCTCGTGGAATATTTTGTTAAGCATAACATCCTGCGGGCTGCCATTATTTATGAGCTTTTTAAATTTTGCAGCCTGAGAATCCAGCGCAACTTGGTGGAAAGATATACGAGATGATGGGCATGGCTCTGTCAGGGAAATGGTCAGGTCCTACTGCCAGTATTCAGCATTCTGTATCTTCTCGACCTAGGGTCTCAGAAACATTAGAGGCTGAGGTTGTTGAAGCTGATACTCAGAAATGAAGAGTTAGATCCTAGAACGTTATGCCCCAAAATATACAGGCTTCCAGTTCCATTTTGGTGTTGGATGATGATGGCTGAGTTACTATTTAGAATATGTTGAACCCTAATTTATTATAGTTATATTGAGTGAGTTTCTGAAATTATTGGTCCCGTCCTTATTTCAATTCAGAAAATTGGAATGAAAAAAAAAAAGACCCCAAGTCAGGCAAAATAATAAAGGCAGGTAAAGTCATTAAAATAATGTAATAGATGGTATCAGAGTAGAAAGTACAGGGATGAGGAAGTGAGACGGTTAGAGGAGGGAATGAAAATTTGCTGGAAGCGCAGATGAGGAATGAGAAGGAAATCAGAGAGATGAAATCTATGGTCCAACAGCTCATGTGCAAAATTAACAAAGGAAAATGTTGAAGCAACATCAACACATTCTACAGAAACGAACAACTACACCATTCCTACTCGATTTGGTAAGCGAGTATGGAGTTGAGAAGTTGGATATATCGCTGTGAGCAGTACCCCAGATGAATTAAAGGTCAGAGTGGAGTCGTTAAACGTGGAAGAAATGGCTCTGGAATTGTTCCAGTTGATGGCGAGAAATATAGCCGATGGAGAGACGATAAGATGGTAGGAGTACATAGCTACTTTAACACGAAGATTCGAAGAAGGAATTTTTGAGGATTCTATTATGACCAAAAAGTTCTTAAAATACCTGGAATATCCTACCCACAAATATTCGAGATATTTGTAGTTGATAATTTATGATTGTCTCTCACAAATATAAAATTGGTTAACTTAAATTAAGTTTGAATTAAAAATAAAATAACAACAATGCATTCCTAAATATTCTATCAAGATTTTTGAGTC
>JANIJH010000009.1:14929536-14943327 GCA_024520975.1 Erythroxylum areolatum | reverse complement strand
GCAGTGTCTTGGAATCTGAAAAGAATCAACCCACCCACGGCATAAAGGTATTTTCGTACATCCTAAGTATTTTCGATTATACTTTATGTTGTTGTATGGTCTTTTCTGCAGTGTATTGTGAATACTCGGACTGTACGCGAACCAACACAACTCTGCACGTGTCAGACTCAAAGTTAGTTTTAAAGAATTTACACCGTGGTGACTAGTCATGTATGGTCGTGACATACCAAGTCACCACTGTGACTAACATTAATTAAATATTAGTCACATCACCTTTAAGGTGGTGACACTTGTCACTACTTTTCTTTTCTTTCCCTTTTTTAATTTTTAATTTCTCTTTTCATGCAAAATTTACTTGACTTTCCCTTCAACCTATATGCAAAATTCATAAAATAATCCAATTAACATTGATTTAATATTCACACCATTTCCACTCAATTTATCTCACATTTGGATCAAAACACAAGGATTTGTAACCAAAATCAAGATATGAAGGAAATTAAAAGCAATAGAAACTAGACACAACAAAGTCCATTAGGGATTTGAAGGAGTTCAAACAGGAAGGCTCGATGATGGAGTATTGTGCATGATTTGAAAAATACTCTAACAAGTTGATGCGTCCAGAAGGTTATCTTGTTGGTTTCTTTTTAAAGGGACTTATAACGGAGCTAGAATTAACAGTTAAAATGATGGACTCTAAACTCTCTAATAAGGATTCTCTTTAGCCTGAAAATAGAAAGTTATTGTCATCGCTAGTTTATCGATATATTTTAGTGAAGGGGTCAAAGTCTCAAGACAGTCGACAGGAGGAGCTAGCCCATCACACAAAGGGGTAAGTTTAAATATTTTTCCCATTGAAAACAACTCAGAAGGTGGTCTACTTCGCACTCTAGCAGACCAAAGACACCCAAATAAACCCAAATATAACCAAAACTTGCGAGGCATGAAAACATGGAACAACAAAGAGTTAAATGACAAAAGGGTCAAAAGAGTCTGTTTCTGATGTGATGAGAAATATAACTCTGCACATTAAAAAGCAGCTCTAACTATATATGATAGAGGGTATGGAAATTATGGAGAACAAAGAAAATCATGATGAACTAGAAGAGGAGTGATCAGGGACACCAGGGTATCATTGGAGGCTATGTAGGGGTTGTTTGATTAAGGGGAATTCAAAAAATAAAAGAAGAGGATATCCCTAAGACGAATTTCAGGACACATGATGACCATTTTGAATTCTTGGTGATACCCTTCGGGCTCACAAACACTCCATTGATGTTCCAAAGCCTTATGAACTGTATTTTCAGGCCATATTTGTGTAAATTCATACTAGTCTTTTTCTACGATCTTTTTATTTACAATGACAATTTTACACAATATGTTGAACATATGTAATAGATTTTACAAATTTTGAGGGGGTAATTTCTCTTTGTCAATGAAAATAAATGTGTATATGGGGCTACATAAATCTAGTACATAGGCCACTATATTTCTGAAGCTGGGGTAGCGATAGATGACAAGAAGATCCATACAATCCAACAGTGGTGGTCGTCGCAAACGTTGAAGGAGCTAAGAGGCTTCCTCGGTAGGGTATTGTCGATAGTTCAATAAGCATTATGCAATAATTGCTAAGTTGTTAAATGCCCAGTTAAAGAAATAAATGGCGGAGAGATGGGAATGGGTAGAGGAATAACAACACACATTTGAAAAGTTGAAGGATTAGTAATTACTTTGGTGCTTGTGCTACTAGATTTTTCAAAATTTTTCATAATATAAGCGGATGCTTGTGATCGAGAAATTGGAGTTGTACTTCAGTAGGAAGGGCGCCCTACTGTATTCCTTAGCAAGGCGCTGGCTCCCAAACACTAATCTTTGTCCACTTATGAGAGAATTTTTAGCAATTATTAAGGTAGTGAAGCAATGGCGCCATTATTTGAATGGAAGGTTTTTCAAGGTCCTCATAGATCATAAAAGTATGAAATTTTTATTGGAGAAAAGGATTGCAATATCATTTTAGCAAAATTGGTTACGTTGATGGGTTATGATTTTGAAGTAATATATCAAAGTGGGAAGGATTCAGAATCACTAGTCGAGAATTATTAGCTATGTTTGTTTCCCAAGTACAGACCAATTTACTAAAAGAAATTCAAGAGAGTTGGAAGAACGATGTGACTATTAGAGACTTGATTAGGAAATTGGAAAAGTAGGAAGTTGAAATGGGTAATAATGAATGGAAAAACAATTTGTTAAAATGGAAGGGAAGGTTGATTATAGGGTGTAATAAGTAACTCAGAAGTAAAATTATATCATGCACTTATGACAGCTCACAGGGAGGGCATTCTATAGTAATCGTGAAGACCAAAAGGATTCAGAGCTTATTTCACTGGAACAGATAGTTAAACATGTTAGAAAGCACATTACCAGCTACATTACTTGTCAAAGAAGTATGAACCAGTAGCTTCTCCTAAACGATTACAACCCCTATCCATACTTGAGGGTTAATGGTGGGAAATTAGCACGGATTTTGTGGAGGGTTTGCTGGTGTATGCCCCCAAACTAATTATAGAATGTACTCTTAATGATCAGTTATGATTTAGGTAGTGTTGTATTCAGACCTTATTTAATATTGGTAGTTATTATGTCTTGCTGGAGATTGCTTATAATTTGTGGGCCTAAAAGAAGTTTAGACCTCCTGTTAATATTAAATAAACCTACAGGGTCGCACATTAAGTAATTTGAACATTCATTAGACCTTAATCTGATTTGGGCTTTGGGCTTTAGGCTTTTTCTATATATATATGGATATATAGTATGACTTGAAGACAAAAGAGATTCATCTGTTTAAAACCCTAAAAGGAGACGTCCTCTGTTAGAGATAGGGAGAGAGAGGTCTTATAAAGTGGTGCTGGCACATCAAAAGGGATTGTTCAGTCTTGCAAGAGGGTGGATACTAGTAGAGGAGCTACATTTGACGTGCTCTTCCTGACACTACCAATTACTTTGCATATTTTCGCTGCAAAAGGTATAATCTCATATGAATTTAGTTTCGATATTCACATAACTCTGGGTATTTCAGATTCTCAAAGTTGATAAATGTTATTGTTGTTGACAATCCGAAAATTTTATCAAGCCCTCCGTCGAAGGGGAATGCATCCATTTACGTGATTGTCGACAGGTTGAGTAAGTACTCCCACTTTATAGCTTTAATTCATCCCTATACTGCGTATGATATAACACAAATATTCATAGACTACGTATTTAAGCTTCATAAGATGATGGAGGCTATAGTGAGTGATTGTGATCCTTTATTTCTCAGTACGTTTTGGTAGGAGACCTTCCAATTACAAGGCATGAGTTTGCAATTTTCAACATAGTATCAATCGCAATTTGATGGGTAAACAGAAGCTGTCAATAAAACCTTGGAAACATATCTCAAGTGTTTCTATAGTGAAGCATCGCAAAAGTGGGTTTACTGGTTATCCATGGCTGAATGGTGGTATAATTCCATCCATCATACACCATAAATACCACTCGATTCAAAATCCTCTATGGCTATCCTCCACTCATCTACATTACCTACTTAGTTGAAGGCTCCTAAAATGTCTAATTGATAAAAATCTTCAAGATCGAGACGTTGCGTAACAAATCACCAAATTCCATTTAAACAGAGCACAGTAGAGAATGAAGCAATATACAGATAAGCATCAGACTGAGAAAGAATTTGAAATCGAACAAAGTGTTTACATCAAGCTCCAACCCTATCGGCAACATTCCATGCAAAGAAGAACAAACTAGAAACTGACTCCATTATATTATAAACCTTTTCCGATTATAGCAAAAGTTAATGTAGTAGCATGCATATATATTGGAGTTTTGGGAAGGATTAGCTATCCATCCAACCTTCCATGTGTGCCAGCTAAATAAGTCCATCTCTGACAAGACAGCTTGTTCTGCCATTTGTCGCTAACTTTGATAAATGATCGAAAGTTACTAGAGGCCCTTTTGGGAAGGAGGATGGTTAAGTGTCATAATCATGCAATCACTCAAGTTCTAGTATAAGGTGAACCCAAGGAAAAGACTACGTGGGAGACAATGTTTGATCTACAGAAACAGTTTCTAGACATTAGCCTGATAAATAAGCTTGTCTTTGATGGGGGAGGGGATGTTATGAATAAAGGCAATGCTCGTGAAGAGTAAATGAGAGACAGTAGACAATGTCACTTTAAGAATTAAAGGAGTAGCATGAAACACCATTGAAAGAACAAGCAACAACAGATAGAGTAAAACCCGTTGTATGTGTATGGCCTTAACAAACTATGTTTCTAAAAGCTATTGTAACGGCGGAAGTGATTTCGAATATATTAAGCAATACTAATCTTTTTATCCTCTTTCTGTGTTCACGTGAATTCTTTACGTCATTAAAATAATGTAACAAATACTTAATATTAATGTATCTATTTGTTATGAATAATTTTTAGGTCAAGAGAAAATGAAAATCAAAAGAGAGAAGAATCTAAAAGGAGAAGGCAGAGCGCGTGCTTGCGCGCACACACACAAAAAATAGCTAATTCATATTCATTTGTTTTGATAAAACGGTTGCAGGGTATTTTATACTACCTATATTACATTTACAGCTGTAACATTTTATACATAACTTAAAATTTTTATCACCTTCTCCAAGTGCATAGTAACATTTTGATTGTTATTTTCCTTGATATATTCAAGTCGATGATTACAAAAGGAGAGAGTGATTTTAATTTCTCTATCAAGTTGAGACTTCTGTACGTGTTGTTCCTTATAGTTAGTATCACCAACTTGAGGTCTCCATACATATTCCACCTTGTTCTATTCTATAGTCACTACAGTATTCACGTTATAATTCAAGTTGCTCTCAATCCTCTCTTCTGCAACATCATTATCCTTTTTTCTGCCATTGCTGCTATTATAAAGCTCTTGATCTTGTATGTTAGTTGTTGTTATATCATTACTTTAAGATTATTTGTCTCATATTGATGGCAACTGGATTGTACCTGAATTATCTGAATTCATTTCTCACTTCAAATATAAGATTTCATAATTTTCCCGATACTTTCTTCGAGCTTCTCGATCTGTTGATGCCAATCATCTTCAGACATGTTTATAGATTTTCTTTGGGAGAGAATCTTAAAGTTCTAGTACCATTAGAGAGAGAGAGAGAGAGAGAGAGGACCCACGTTACATTTACAGGTGTAACATTTTACGCGTAACACTATTCTGGCCACAAATAATTTGCAAGCAAGCAATTCGGACTTATTTTTTAATTTACGATGTATTTTAAGAGGGTCTTAATTATGAGAACAATGCCTTTAAATCATTTACTTTCAGACTAATCTTCGCTTGCATCGAGTCAGTTCGTAAGAGATAAAGTACTGATCAAACAGATTTCTCCATTCTCAAAATTCGAATTCAAGACCTCTAATTAGGGGATGAGAATGCTAAACCTCTCATGCGTAACTTATTTGTTTCAATTCGAATTTCGGATCCAAGAAAATAGATAAACGATGAAATCATTTGAAGAAGTCAAAACGACCGGCGTTTTGCTTGACGTGTACAGGTCAGCAGCGAGGAAACGTGGAAATTCAGGAGAACAACAACCGGCTAAGCCGGTCAGCGTTGAATTTCACTAACATAAAAGCCGTCTTCTTCGAAGCTACATCCTTCCTTCTGTTTCCATTAATGTCCCTAATTCAACTCTTCCATACTCCATCACTGGAGGCCAAAAGGGTCAAACCATCGTTTCTCTTTTTCTCTCTCACCTCACATATTCCTCAGTTTGCTTCTTCTAGTCTCTCCTTCCTCTTTCCGTCTCTCTCTTCTTCACCCGTCCGTTCGCTTCCTCAGGTCAGTTCTTTCTCTTTACTCTGTAGGTTACGTTTGGATGCTGAGATCAAGTGAAATCGGCAAGAAATGTTCTTTTTTTTTTGTTTCTGTTCTAGCTATTAATCTTTTTTTTTTCTGTTGTTTTTAATTTATGGTGGGAAGTTGGAAATAGATAAGGTAACTCTAGCTTAAAGGGTGGTGTTGAAATTGGTTGACTTTGGATTGTTGACGAGGTTCTAGCAGAGGTCCAACATTTTTTGTAATTTTCTTTTCCTGAACTTTGTTTGTAACCTAACAGATCAGTCTCTTTACGTATGTAGTGATACGTCTTTTCTGTGATCTGCTGTTGCTTCTGTATATATTTGTAAAAGTTCAATTGTTTCTTTATTAACTCTTTTTGGGTGTTCTTTTACCCTAACGTTATATGCATATATTTTCTGTTTTAATGCTCTTGATGTTGCTTATTTTTGGTTGAATTCATCAAGCTTTTGATGGGTTTTTGCTGATTCTTGCCCTTAAAGCTTGGAAAATTTTCTTTTTTGAGTTGTGAGCTAATTTTTTGCCGTCGTGGTGACAAATGGCAGATTAAGCGAGCTTGGTGATGGGCACTTCATCTGGTTCTAACATCCACCATCAATCTGCCTCCAAAATGCTGCCTCCGCGTCAACAACCGCGTGCTGGAGGACTGCAAACATCACTCTCTCTTGTGACTTCGGATCCTCACTTGTCTCCAGAGGCTCCAGAACCTAGATCAAACTCTGATAATAACCATGAATCTCCTACTGAGAGTGCAAGTTCACGAGAAACTTGGCCCACTGCTGATGCTGTTGCAATGGAAAAAAACCTGGAGAATGGCAGAGTGGATGCTGATTGCTCCGAACAACCTGTCATTCGTCATGTCTCTACCGCAGATAAAATAAGTCTTCGTGACATAGCAAGAGAACGGGTTGACGTGATCTCGGAAAAGATGCATTGTCTGCCTGATGAGTTCCTGGAAGAGCTAAAAAATGGACTTCGTGCTATACTTGAAGGAAATGGTGGCACACAGCTCAGAGAAGAATTTTTAGTTCTGCAAAAGCTTGTTCAAAACAGATCTGATTTGACTGCTAAAACATTGATTAGAGCACACCGAGTACAACTTGAAGTACTTGTTGCCATAAATACTGGAATTCAAGCATTTTTGCACCCTAGTATCAGTCTTTCTCAAACTTCTCTCATTGAGGTATTTGTGTTTAAGAGGTGCAGAAACATAGCTTGCCAAAACCAGCTCCCAGCTGATGAGTGCATTTGTGAAATATGTACGAACAGAAATGGCTTCTGCAATCTCTGCATGTGTGTGATCTGCAACAAGTTTGATTTTGAAGTGAATACCTGTCGTTGGATTGGTTGTGATCTATGTTCTCACTGGACCCATACAGATTGTGCCATTCGTGATGGTCAAATCTGTATGGGTCCATCTGTTAAGAATGGAGCAGGCCCAACTGAAATGCTTTTCCGATGTCGAGCTTGCAATCGCACATCAGAGCTTTTGGGTTGGGTAAAAGATGTTTTCCAGCATTGTGCACCAGCATGGGACCGGGAGTCTCTGATGAGGGAACTTGATTTTGTTAGCAGGATATTCCGAGGAAGTGAAGACTCTCGAGGGAGAAACCTATTCTGGAAGTGTGAGGAACTCTTAGAAAAAATGAAGGGTGGACTTGCAGAGACCACAGCTTGCAGAGTAATATTGATGTTTTTCCAAGGTTGTCATAAGCTTCAACTTATTTTTCTCCTTATAAATATTCCATGAGCAAAATTTTTAGTCCGAGCATGTGAGCGAGGGCATCACTATGTGCATGTTAACTCTAGCTTCTGAATAACTGGCTAGTTTAATTCCTGCTGGCATACTTTTGCTGTTTACTCTTAGTAATTCTCAAAATTGTGGGGTCCTGTATTCCTGTACTTAACTTATTTGAACACTGCACATACTAAAGGGTATTTCCACTTTGTGCTTCTCTAATTTAATATTAGGTTCTCTCTTTTTCTTTGTTGTTTCCTTTCATCCTGCATGTTTTTCCATTGAAGAGGCTTTTTTTAGGTGTGCTTTATGGGAACCATCAATTTACAAATGGAGGTTAAACAGTTGTAGTTGGTTTTTAATAATAAGAATAGTGTTAAACTCATTTTTTTGTGTTACTTGGTGGTCCACTCGAGTGATCCTTTTCAAATTGCATGAGAATTTTGTTAACATCTTTTCTGCTTTGTATCTTATTTTTTGAGGTATGACTCATTTTGCGTCTTAATTTTTTTTTTTGGCATTATTTTACTGATGGCACTATGCATGGCAGTTTAAGTCCTTCACCCAGTTGGGTGCTTGCTTCTGTAAATCCATGACTCGCAATTTGTTGTAGTGCAACACAACTGAAACAAGAATTTCTTTTTGTCTTTGAAGAGATTGAGGTGGACTCTCCAAAAAGCTTGGAAAATGGGGAGGGTGGAAGGCTGATAGCCCCACAGGAAGCATGCAACCGAATAGCTGATGTGGTGCAGGAGGCCATAAGAAAGATGGAGATGGTAGCAGATGAGAAGATGAGAATGTTTAAGAAATCCCGCTTGGCATTAGAAGCTTGTGATCGGGAGCTGGAGGAAAAGGCCAAGGAAGTGTCAGAATTGAAACAGGACAGGCAAAAGAAGAAGCTACAGATAGAAGAGCTGGAGAGAATTGTCAGGCTCAAGCAGGCAGAGGCCGATATGTTCCAACTGAAGGCCAACGAGGCAAAACGAGAGGCTGAGAGGTTACAGAGGATTGCTCTCGCTAAGACAGAGAAATCAGAGGAAGATTACGCTAGCAGCTATTTGAAGCTTCGGCTAAGTGAAGCAGAGGCAGAGAAACAGTACTTATTTGAGAAGATTAAACTCCAAGAGAGTTCAAGGGCATCACAGAGCAGTGGTGGGGTTATGACCTATTCCAAAATCCATGACCTCCTTCATGGCTACAGTACCCCTCCAAAGGCGGAGTCACAGCCAAACGAACGACACCATTTTATGACAAATCCTTGAGAAATGCTTTGATTGTTGTTATAAATTAAAATTTAACTAAATGATTTAGGGATGTGATTCAGATGCTGAACAAGTGCGTATGAATGTTATCTGTATTTACTTAATGTTTGAAATCTGTATGGTGATTGTTTCATTTAATGTTTGAAATCTGTAGGGTGATTGTTTCATTGTTGAATTTTATACTCGGCTGACGAAAAAGTAGGAGTTTCCTGGAAACAAAATGGGCGGTTCTGTTAGTCAATAATATTTTTATTGAAGCAGATGACCATCACAATAGACAAATGGTTGTGCTGGGAACTGACATAAAATAACGTGAAAAGTAAAAGATGCACGGAAGATTCAGTAAGGTCCTGGGATCCACTTTACATCTGAAGATAAAGATTTGCCTTTCCTATGTGCATCAGATGAATCCATGGGTTTGGGATGATGATGAACTAGGTTTAGAGTAGAAACAGAAGGGACAACACTGTCAAGTTTAAGGGCAGCGCTGATTCCGTGGCACCTTATCTGAGAGTTTAGGCATACATTTGGAGTGGCAAGTCTTGCATTATTCACAAACAGTCCTGATCTTCCATTGTTGGTGATCCGAAGCAGCTGGTTTGGGACACCAGAAGGAACCAGAGTCCCATTTGGAAAATGTACGAGGTGGGTGATTAGTAGTGCGGTAGGGATGGAGTGACTGAGTATAAAATATTGCAAACTGTCAAGAGCAAGAGCAACTTTTGAAAGCTCATCGTCACTTGGCATGAAGAAAGTTATTTCCCTGTCGCGGAGTGCGTCGCCAGTTCCATTCAGAATCTTGAGGAGAATGACAAAACCGTGATAGGACCACGTTCGCATGTCAGCCATGGCTACCTGCAGGTCAGTTTGGTTGATTGGTTTTGTGGGTTGGGGATCTCCAACTGCCAGCAGTGGAAAGAGCAGAAAAAACAAGAGAGCCATTTGAAGAGCTTTGAAGTGACATTCACCTGTTCCCATCAGTGAAAGGATATTCAGTTTTAGAACTTATAGAGTTGATGCCCTTCCTGATGTTCGTGGAATGCCTTCATTACATGCATTTTGCTTCATTGGTTAGGTGGTGAGCAATTCGTGCATGACGAAATTGCAGGTGTTTTCTCTTATTTTATCTGGGAAAGTTGGGGGTTTAATTTCCATGTTCTTCTGTATAAGGCAGTCTAGATTCAGGCGTAAGCTGCAGCTTCCATGGCCCAATAAGCATTAATTTGGTTTCTATTCTACGGAATAAAACTGATACCAAATACAAAACAAACCCTTGCATTCTCACCATTTTTTTTTTCTGTTGGGTTTTGGCCTCTATGGCGAGCCTCAGACAATCTATGCTTATTGGAAACAATATAATCTTTAGAAAGTTTGAATCTGTTACTATACTCATACTTTTCAAGACAGACAATAGTTACTGCTACGAAACGTGTGAAAAGGAACGGATCGCTCCAGCCCGCAGCCATGGTTCAAAGACGAACAAAGTAGCTCGATCTTTTGAGTCCTCTTTTTATGGTGGAGTGGGGATCAAGGGCTCTTAAATGCTCTTAGCTCGGCAACCTCTTACCAGATCAGATCACATAATTTAAGAGTGTGGACATATTTATTAGCAATATGTACGTTTAATTAGATAATAATAGCATGAGATGGTCATAGATAAAGAGGATATTAAGAAGACTGAATAAAAACTAATTTCCTTGCATCATCCTAAAAAAGATAAATACTTCTTACATGAACTTGCAGATTTCTTCTATTGTCCTCAACAGGATGATGCTCTCTTACTCCTTAGTTAGACATAGGTGTGAGATATGTTATGAATAGACTAGAAAATTAACGGAATATGATGAATGGTTTTGTATAATAATTAAACATATCACAAAAAGTAAGTGATACTTTCAGAACATAAGGATTGAAATAATTAATCCTAGTAACCATCTAACCTATGTTATATCATTAGAGACTCTTTTAGGTACTATATGCAATCGAAACAATCAAATGTATCCTATAAATAGTTTAGGAGTAGAAGATCTTGGTATGACAAATCGAAATGGATGTACAAAATAAGTGACTAAATTCTTGAGAACATCAAATAACAAAATTTTAAAGGATTCATAATGTGCATAGTAATATTCTAGACTTATTCTTTACTTTTTTGTGCTTACATATTGGCAATCTTACTTCAAATTTAAACAAAAATTCCTAGAGTTATCAGAGGGCTTTGGCTTTAAACTAACATAAAGTTGCCTGTAGATGTATCATAGGACTTAAAGTAAATAAAAATCCCAAAAGGGTTTCATGTTGAAATTAACTAGAATACCTAAAGAGGTATTTAGTGTTTAAAACTAAAATAAATATCCTAAAAGGTATAACATGCCTTGAAATTTATAAATAATGAACCTAGAGCTTTCTAGCAACAAAAAATGTGACCTAAGTAGGCTTTCCCTAGGATTATGGACTCTAAACTTTTAACTTGTTGTTTTATTAGTTTATTCCCTATAACGAATCGATTAGTTGTATATTTATAGTATAACTAATTAAAGATATTCTTTATCTTATGTATATTTATTTAATTAAATAAACTATATGGACAAAGCTTTTGGGATAATCATGCCTTGAAAATAAAATTATGATGAGCTCATAATATTGAATTCATATTATATTATATTTATGTATTCCTAAAATTGTTCTTAGTTGTTGCTATATAAGATTGGATATTCATATGTTAGAAAGAGTAGCACGTATTATGTTTATTTTTTATGAAGGAAGTAGTTGATCTTATAGACTAAAATATAAAAGATATTTAAATAAATGTGTGAGTGTTTGTTAGAGAATAAGTTCTTTGAACTAACTCTAAGATAATTTTATATGAAATGTTACTTGTTTATCTATGGAAATGTTCATTGTGATGAACATAGAATTGATCATTTGACTTGATATTGTTATGTTTTAATACTATTTAAGATTTATCCTAATCAAAAGTGACTCAGTTTGTAGTCATTAAACATAGAATAAACTAAATGATGTAGTTGAGTTATCAATAAAGTATTCATAACCAAAAGTATTCATAACCATAAGTAATTAAGGAGAATGTTTTACTATTTCTAAATAAATTTATTTAAGAATTCCTTGGTGAAGATAAAATGACATTTTAAAAATAATTATCAAATATAATTAAAAGAGTTAATTAATATTATTAGAGAATTGATATTTTTTACTTAAATATAGTAACTAACTCCATACTTTATATTTAATAAAAGAATATATGATGAAATAATTGAATTATACAACAAAGTCATGCACAGAAAGGATATTTCTTTGACATTTTTAATATGTAGATAGTTATGATATGTCTCTAAGGCCCTGTTTGGTTGAGAGGTTAGGGATAGAAAGGGATAGAACGTAACACACTTCCATCATTTGGTTGAGGGTTTCATAATGGAATGAAATGAAAGCAGATGTTTCATATTACGTTCCATTATATTCTAAACAGTAAAAATAAGAAACCTTCGATTTAGGGGGTTTAGGATGGAACGTGAACTAATAAACATATACTACCTAATATACCTTCAATAATTTTTCTTACCAATTGTTTTTTCTAACCCTACCTAAACTCATTTATTACTATACACAAGCTTATCACAGATATCTAATTATGGTCCAGTTATCATTTCCAGACTCCTCTTTCCGTTCTCCGTGTTCTACCTCTTATTCTTCTTCTTCTCGTGTTGTTTATTAGCGGGGAAGCATAAGAGGAGCTGGAGGACCTGGTCACCAATGAGTCTTCCTCTTTGTTGAAACCTTTTTTTTTTATCCTATATCTGTTCATTGTCAAATTTTTTTTGAACAATATATGTCCGTTGCTTTTATTATTAGATGCATTTTGATTTGGGTGAGGGGATTATACTCTTATCTGTTTTGGTTCACTTTATATATGAGTTCACACATATGGGTTTACCCATTGTTCACTTTACACCTAAGTGAACATTATCTGTTAGTTATTAAAAATATCGATTATTTAATTTGAAAGGCATATACATATATATAGGTCAATATTGTTGTATACTCTTGAGATCCACTCATTTTACCATATATCACTTATTTTATATGTTATGTTGTCTGAATTTGGGTGTTTTTCAATCGTCACTGTGTTTTTTGTTTTTGTTTTCCTATAACTTTGCTTGAAATTTCAATGGGGGAATGATTTAGATGAAGCTTTCCTTTTACGTTGCTTCTTGTTGCTTTTATAACACCATATATAAATGGAGATATCTATGTCATATTTGTTATATTTTGATTTTCTCAATCTAAAAACTATTCCTAATTTTATTTTTTATACATGAACTATGAAGGTAATCGAATGAATAATCAAAAATGAAAATTGATTCATATACATCGATTAGCGCTTGTTCATGTTGCTTGTCTTGTGATATATTGGTGGGTGTTACGTAAGAGACGTGCGAATGACAAACCTCAAATGTTTACATGATCGAAGAGATTGCAATTAAAAGAGAGTATCATATGAAGAATTTTATTTCATTCTAATGGGAGAAATATAATTAGAATGTAGCCTAAACCATTTGTCGAATTATATAATTTATTAGTTAGAAAAGGTGCGCTTCGACCCACTGTACATGCAACTGTTGAAGAACAAGAAGCAAATTGTCTATATATATTAGGGCATAACGTTACCAATCGGGAGATTGTGTTCTTTTGGAGTTGATATGGGGAAACTGTAAGTCGTCATTTTCAGAACGTTTTTGAAAGTAGTTATACAACTAGAGGATATATTTCTAAGACAACCTGACATATTAGAAACCCCATCAGAAATATTGAACAGTAGTAGATTCTACCCATTTTTTAAGGTGATTTTCTTTTCTTAATTATATTAAACAC
>JANIJH010000009.1:14870987-14885019 GCA_024520975.1 Erythroxylum areolatum | reverse complement strand
CATGGCATGCCGAAATCCATAATCAACAATCGTGATCCTATTTTTATTAGCAAATTTTGGCAGGAATTTTGTAAGATGTCAGGTATACAACTTAGAATGAGTCCTGCGTATCATCCGCAGACTGACGGCCAGACGGAGGTAATTAATCGGTGTCTCAAATAGTACTTGCGTAGCTTTGTTCACCAATGGTCGAAGCAATAGAATTCTTACTTACCTTGGGTAGATTACCGGTACAACACAACATACCATGACTCCATTTTTGGCTTTGTATGGGCATCATCCACCAATAGTGCCAATGTACCAAGTGGGATCCTCCCCAGTGCGCGAGATGGATCAGGCTTTGTTATCACGGGATGAATTGTTGAGCCAGCTGAAACGAAATTTAGAAACAACAATCAATCAAATGAAGCAGCTCGCTGATAGCAAGAGGCCTGGCTTGGGATCTCAAGAAGGAGACTTTGGTATTGCTAAAACTTCAACCATATAGGCAATCTTCTATGTTTCGCCTTAGTCATCAAAAGTTAGCAAGCAAGCACTTTGGGTCGTACACAGTTCTGAGAAGAATCGGTTATGTAGCTTCTGAACTTCAACTTTCGGCAGTCTCGAATACATCTAGTGTTCCATATGCCATTACTAAAGAAATATGTTGGTGAGATGCCTCAATTCAGCACCGATCTTCCTTCCATTGATTACGATGGTACAATCATTTTGGAAGCAGATATAATTGTCTATGTCCAATGGCTTAAAAGAGGTGGCAAGTTTGTGGAGCAAAGTCTTGTCCAGTGGGAAAACCTTCCACAAGAAGACGTCAAATGCGAAGATTTAAGTTGTTCTTCACCCTAAGCAGAAATTTACAAAAATTTATACGCTTTGATCGGGACCATAACAAAAGTCCGAACTAAATCCCATTCAGCTACGTCTTAAAAAAATAGTATCTTTGGGCTAACGGTATTATTCTACTCGTTTGCATATCCTTCCATGAAATTGATGGAGAAACTGGAAAATATAAAAGTTACAGTCGGCAACTTGCTCCCAGAATTGAATCAACCTTAATCATCACTTTGCGAGAATCAGCTATTAACATAACCAGTCTAGTATGTTTGTGGGGCTAAGCACACCACACAATTGGAACTATCAAATGAAGTTCTACTCTCATTCACGAGTCATCAGTGAGATCTCCCCATCTTACATTGTGCTTTGCAGCAAGATAATGTGCTCCAACTGGGCCTCTGCTACCGTAGGGATAGAATTCTGGTACAATCTTCTTCTCTTCAAGTTCTTCTAACAATGGTGTGAATAATGCCCAGGCAGCATCAAGCTCATCGCTCCGGATGAACAATCTTCGCTCTCCTTCTATTGCATCTAAAAGTAGCCTTTCATAGGCATCTGGTATTTCTCTCGGATATCTTCACATTGAAGTGTAACAAAATTAATCAAAAAGGGATTTTATATCTGCTCTGTAACTTAATAGTCACTCCGGATTTCAATATGCAGCTTCTGCAGTAAAAGTGATCTAAAGATACAATTTACCGGCCATTCAAAAGTCTAGCTATGATTCACTGCCAAGAAATCAGAAGAACAAAGTGATCTAACAGTGTCTGTCCCTCACCAGTGGCTATCTCCTTGTGAGTGAAGATATCAAACCAAGTTTCTTTTTCGAGACTCCAAGACAATATGATGAATGTGATCCACTGGGTTGGAGTGAAAATCTTGGATCATATTAATTATAAACTACCACTTTATGCTAGCCCATGCAACTGAACTGTTAATACTAGCTCTGTAAAAGAAATAACTGCATTATTATCATACCTTGCTCGATAAAGTAAATTAAGCTCACTGCGATCTAGTCTCATTCCAAGACCAGGAACTTTGTTGTTGATCTTCAGATATATAGCTTCATCGGGTTGTACACGAAGGACAAGCTCATTTGTAGCCTTGTCCAAATCAGTTCCAAAATTCCTCCTGTACAAGTTGCCAGGGACATGTCTGAACTGCACCCTGACCTCTGCTCTGAAATTTCACACAAATAATTTCAGGTCATAGAATTAATTGCCCCTACAATTTGCAAAGTAAGAAGGAAAGTGCAGACTGCAGATAGAGGGAGCGTCCTCCAGGAAAAGTAGAAATTATACTTACCGCCTAGTATGAAGAGCTTTGCCTGCTTTCATCAGAAAAGGCACCCCGTCCCATCTGGAATTATTAATAAAAAGTGCTGCTGCAGCAAATGTAGGCGTAAGACTATCCTTTGGAACTGTTTGATCATCTGTATAACCAGGGAATGATTTACCACCCTTGCTGTGGCCCTTGTATTGGCCAACAATTACATTTTCAAGTTCCAGTTGTTTCATTGACCTTAGAACCTTTACCTGGATCAAGGACATTCTACTCTATGAGATCAATATTCACCAAACCATGAAGATTGGACAGAAAAGGATACCTTCTCATTCCTGACGTCCTCAGCATCCAAGCTAACAGGTGTCTCCATTGCAAAAAGCGCCAGTATTTGCAGCAGATGATTTTGCATTATGTCTCTTATAATGCCATAGTTGTCAAAATATCTGAACATATAAGCAAATTCGGTTTATCAGTTGTGTCATTGAGAAAATAATAATTTCTTACTGAACTTAGCATCATGAGATAATATATGCATCTCACCCTCCACGGCCTTCCGTACCAAAATCTTCAGAAAATATCAGCTGCACACTGCGAATGTAATTTCTTGACCACAGGGGCTCAAAAACAAGATTGGAGAAACGAAGCACTGACAGATTCTCAACTAGCTCCTTGCCTAAGTAATGATCAATCCTAAATGAAAATCTCACACAATCAGACTTTCTCCTAAATTTTGATCCTATTTTTTATCAAATAGCAATAAAGCAGAAAGGACCTGAATATTTGATCTTCAGCTAGATAGTGCTTTAAACATCTGGTTAACTGACGAGATGACTCCAAGTCACGACCAAATGGCTTTTCAACAATGACCCTAGTCCACCCTTTCGTTGAAGATGCTCTAAGGCTTGCACATCTCACCACATCAACAAAAATATTTGGAGGGATTGACAA
This sequence comes from Erythroxylum areolatum, assembly GCA_024520975.1. Classification (NCBI taxonomy): domain Eukaryota; kingdom Viridiplantae; phylum Streptophyta; class Magnoliopsida; order Malpighiales; family Erythroxylaceae; genus Erythroxylum; species Erythroxylum areolatum. The sequence continues at coordinate 14,881,956 of JANIJH010000009.1, read as the reverse complement.
GTAAAACAGCCTGTTTGACAGCTTTCCAACCTGAAAATTAAAACCAAAAGTCGAAGGCTGATCAATATTGAACACTATCATTCAGCTATTGCATTTATTTTTCTTGTTGTCAGTCATTTATAGAACTAACTTCAGGCTAGGGTACACTATAAAAGATGTTTTAGAAGTGCAGTAACCGCATGGGGGAAAAGTAGACAGAGAAAAGGTGAAATATATACATCCCTTACTCCTGCAATACTAGCTAACAAGCCACTGGCCACCACAATCTTCCTGTCATTAGGGCATGGGATATATGTATAAAATATATGTGAGGAGTGAGACATACGGTCTATGACATCAAATTCAATTATCCAAGTATTGTCATAATACTTGTTTGAGATATTCATGCAAAAGGAAAATAAAGGTCTACTTGACATAGCCAAAGAACTAGTTATATGGACTACCAAAGACATCTCAATTTCTCAATCTACTCACAATTAAGAACTCTTTTATCCGAACCTTCATTTATTTTGGGAATGATAATTTTGAATGCAGGCATATTAGCCACAAGAAGAAAACAGAAGAATGAAATCCAAAAAAAAAACGCAGCAATGAAGGCTACTCAAAGAAGAATTTCAAGATAAGAAACTCTAGGACTCCAATACCAAGACACTAAGTAAAAGGAAAGTGATTTTTCTTCTTACAGTGATTTAGAATTACGTAGTTATATATGATTGCTAGGATTTAAAAAGATCTACGCCATCTTGTAGGTGAGATGATAATGCAAATAACCTATATAACTGCAGGATTTTAGGAGCACGCAGCACTATCAAGAACATTACCTCTTTTTCATTTAGCTTGTCGTCCAATTTGGAGAAATCTTCTTCTGAATTATACTGACCCGCATGGTAATAGCATCTTTTCAGAAACTGATCCATTTTGTCTTCACAATTTTCCCTACAAGTCAAGCAACATGTCAACAACTGTACTTGAGATGAAGATCAATTAAAAGAAAAAAAAAAGTCGAGAATGGATTAAAACCTCTGGTCAATTCTGCACGTTAATGTCTTGCTAATCATATTTCTCAGTTCCTCATCAGTCATCTTAGTTCGAGCATAACCAAATACTCTGAAGTCCTTCAAGAAGAAAAGTAAATAAAGGGCGCAGAGTGGCCAACCATTTATCATATTTTCAAGAACTAATCTGAAACGATTTAATCTAACAACATAATTTTGGAACTTAATTAAACAAATTATATTAGAACCTCAGGCAGGAAGTCTTCATAGTAAAGAGCAAAAAGTGCGGGAAATATCTTCTTCTTGGCTAGATCCCCTGAAGCTCCAACAACAGTAATGCTGAGAGTAGATTCCAATTTCTCAGCTTCTGACACAAAAACCGACGAGCCCTCCCTGTCTTGAGGCTTAACATGTTCCCTGGCAAGAGGACTTCCATCCAGACCTATTTTAAAATCTCATCCAATTACTCGAATTCATTGCCAAGGAACACGACAACGACAAAACAGATATGCAAGTTCAATTTAGGAAAAAGGCATGAACATCAACGTAACTATATCTAGTGACTACCCATTTAGCAGACATCGGTGCGTTAAAATAAGAAGCAATAACTCCGAACTTTAAAGGGTACGAAGTAGCTTTCTCAAACGTGAATTCGATACTTCTTTTGATTTTTTAATCCTAGGAAAGATATCATCTGGCTTCTTATACGAGCCGTCTTGAAATAAGCAATCCAAAGACTGAAAAACAAGCCTTGAAAGTATACTCTTTTCTTGATATACTATCCAGGAACTTTGAACAGTAAAAGATGGAACACCATCATAAAACTTAAAATTGGATAATGTAAAGAAGCAAAATGAAAAAAGAAAGAATTATGGATGAAGGATCAAGAACAGACCATCCTGCAAAGAGACAGCATTTAGAGGATGGCCATTTGTGGATTTTAGCTGGAACTGCTTCCTGGTTCGGATTCTAGGATGACACTGAGGTACCCGTGTGAAAGAACCTATCTTTCTTGGCAAAACAACGAATCTGCTGACCGCTTTTATCTCATGAGAAGATGAGAGTTTAGTTGATGAATATGGACTCAAATGTGTTGCCATTCACCTTGATCAGGCGAAAAATGAGACCTTTTATTAAGCAAAAATGGCAAATGAATCTTCAGGAGATTATTTCATCATCTGTAATTTTTCTTCTTTTGGTTCCATCTTTGGAGCATTTGATGCAAATCGACTTCAATACATCCATTGCTTGAAGAGCAACAATGTGTTCTTTTGGGCAACTGAAAAGGCCAATAAGTGAAGCAAATCTTGTACGTGAGGTCGATATTTTTTCTCGAATACAAATATGTTCTTTTAAATGGTCGAAATAAGGTTGGATTTCTTTTTCAAACACAACAAAAGGTTGCAAATGCGATTTGAAACTTTTCAAACTTTATCCCAAGCTCCTTATCAACATAGATGAACTCATCCGGTCTGTTCTGACACAGATTTTTTCTCTTCTTTTGGTGAATTTATTAACCTTAATGACTATTCAACCTTAATGACTTTTTTTTAATTAATCTAAAAATAAACAGTATAATGTACATAATTAATTTAGGAAAACTAATCCCAGCGTTGTCTTCAAAGAGGATCGGGAGATACCCTGAAGGGGCGTAAATAAAAGTGGTTAGCCTAAATTATAATTTGCAGCAAAATTAGCGAGTCAGTCGACACACTTATTGCCTTCTCGGTAAATATGTCGAGTGCGGACAATCCAATTACGGTTGAGGAGTTCATTAATGCTAACAATGAGTGGGTTCAATGAGACAGTGCGTTGAGCGGAATCAGATATGAGACGAATCACGGCTTGAAAATCCATATCCAACGTCACCTGGCAATAACCTAATTCTCAGGTTAGGTTGAGCCCGGATAATACTCCTCATAGTTCTGCTACAAATGGAGAGCACCATCCTAATTTCTAAATAAAACCACCCTTCTAATGCTCAGTGTCATTATGAATAAGGCCATCGACTGAGGCGGAAGGAGGGAAGCGTTTGTAGGCTCCGTCTGTATTGAGTGTTTAACCTTACTATAAGCAACCAAAAAGTTCTCGACAAAAACTTTAGCAAAGACCAGATTGCATGTAGCCACTGATACACCAAATGATTGTCAGGAGGTACGAAAATCAAGTTCTAGAAGAACAAAAAATCATGTTAAGATTTGAATCAAGTTATCAAAAAGGAAAGAAAATCAATTTAATTATTTTATTTTTACAAAGAACTAAAATGTTTTTAAAGCCCACAACAATCAGCCCAGTCACTTGGTCTTTTATTATAAATCATAGTGCAAACTTAATTTTGAAATACAATAAAAACAATAGTAAAATAATAAGAAATTTACCAATTGTCTTTATGATTTAGTAGCATAAAAGCACAACCATGTTGATTCACCCCTCAGTGATGAGTAAACTCCAAAAGTTCAGATGTAAGAACTTTTCCATTAACATGTTTCGCCTGCTTGAAGTTTTATTATGATAAGGGAAACAAATGTAAGACGGGGTGAGAGTTGAATTATGTGTTAAAAAAAATTAAGGTATTTTCAAATCAATAAATGCATGCTTCAACAAAATAAATTTATAAATAAAAGGGCCTTATAAACTTTTGAAATGATCCCGTTAAAGTTGAAAAAAAGAGGAGCTTGTTAATTTAAAAGGAGCCTATTAATACTCAAATAAAAAAGAGCCAATTAATTGAAAGGAGCCCGCTAACGCTTAAAACGATAGGAGCTTGATAGCGCTTAAAACGATAGGAGCCTGCTAACGCTCAAAAACAGCTTGCTGTCTTTTGAAAGAAACCTTTTCAATATTAAAATAGAAGCCTATTGTAAAATTGAAGGAACCTCTTGAAAATACAAACTTATAATGCAAAAATTTAAAAGTAAGGAAGAGAGAGAAGATGACACAATAGATTTATACTGGTTCGGCTTATAATAAAGCTTACGTCCAGTCTCCAAGTATCCAACTTGAGTATTTTACTATAAAAGCCAAGTAATAATTTGACGAACCTCTTCAAGCTCACAAGTGTATATTTTTCAAGATTCTTCAAGTTTCCACAATATTAATATTTTGCTAGCCTTTACAAGCTCTAAATAAGAAATGTATGAAAAATTTAGCAGTCTCTCTTAACGGAGTGATATCACTTTCTAAAGTACAAAGAGTTTAATACAATTTTCAAGAATATTGATATTTTAAGATATTTCGCAAGTCTCATATTTTTCGCAAATACAGTAGCTCTTTCTTAAATATACATTTTCTTTAACTAACCTCTGCTGAAATCTTCGATATTATCTCTGCTGAAATCTTCGATACGTTAAGATAAACGTTCTGTCAAGGCTTCCGGAGCAAATTATTCGAATTAGTAAGATTCTTCTGAATGTTATGGAATCATTTCTAAAAAGGTAAGTTTATAAAGAAGATTCTTGCAAAAAAGAAAGGAATTATTCCATTATTTTACTTCCTTTTAAGAAATTTATCGTTGCCTATATAAGAAAATAAATCTAATTTGAATTTTGAAATATTATATAATTATCATCAAAATCATTAATCATAAACTTTGAGCTAACAATCTCACCTTTTTAATGATGACAAACAATAATAGATATATTTTCAAACTTTAAATAATAATAAAGGATTTCGAAAGATACCTATAAATTTTATTCGCAGTTATGATTAGAAGGAGCCTGACTTCTAAAAACTTTTCAGCAGAATATCTCAATAATAATAAATATATCATCAAGGAAATATTGAAAATATATCACATATTCAAAGTAAGACGCATGTAATGTATATCATTAACTATTCTCCTCCTTTGTCATTATAAAAAATAGAGGAAAAAATATCTAAGGCATCAAACAATATCATAAGTATGTAAGAACATACCAAGCAAGAAAAACAGAGTTATTAAAGAGATTCAAAGATTTTTTTGAGCAAAATTTGCATGTCAAGAAGATGATTTTGCATGCTATCTATTTGTCTTGATTGGCTTGAATGTTCTGCAGTTGTTATTAGATATTTATACTATTTTCATTATAAGGAGGGATAGGAGTTTGTTGGTCTAAAGTAGGATCTAAGTTTTCTACTACTCTTTCAGATCTTTTTCCTACCTATACATTGTTTTACATTTTGTATCCAAATTGCTAAGGAATGGAAAGGTGAAACTTAATCAGTGCATACCGATTTAGATTTGCAAAAGGAACTCCATAATAGATGAAAATCTTGGTGAGCAACATCCTATAAGGTAGACAACCAGTGGTATTCTTATGATTCTCCTTATCTATTATGAACCTCAAGATCATTGTTGGAGGATTTATTATGTTCTCTTTTAGCAAATTATACACTACATAAGTTTCTAGCAAACTACACCTTTCAACAGAGCTACTCCTGGGAAAGATTGAGGTAGCTGATAATGATGCCAAGCATCGTGGTAGTAAATCTAATTGCTTGTTCCAGGGTCTCCCATTTTGGGTGTTTTCAGCATAAAGGCATATGGATTTAACAGCTTGTACCAATGCTAGATCATCGACATCCCACTTATGATAGGGAAAAATAGCTCTCCCTATAGGAGTTATGTCCAGTATATCTCCTAAAATTTCTTTAGAAATTAAAATGTCACATTCATGCACCCATGAGTCAATGACTAGCTTTTTGTCAATTTCTTCTTTTTTTCATATATGTGTAGAATGTCATGACTAGCTCATCACATATGGTCTCGTCTAATTTCAAAAACTTTTCCTAACCAATGGCAACAAAGAAAGGAAAGATAAGTAGACTTGTGTCATTAAACATCATGCGAGGCAAGATCCGCCTAGCAACCACCTTTCTTTTCTTATACTGCATTTTATAGCGGACTTCAGCTTCCATTGATTGAAACATTTTTGGTGGTGTTGATGTCTTTCCTTTTTGTGCAGCTATCTTTATTTTCTTTGCCCTTTTTTTAGGAATTATCTCTTCATGAAATAGCTCATTTCTATCAATGAGGTCCTTAATAGTATCTTCAGTCACAGACACTTTGCCTTTCTTTATTTTTTCCCTTTTTCTTTTTCTAAATTCTTCTTTCTCTTTCTTTTCAGAGTAAAGAGTTTCTTTTTGTACAGATTGCTTTGCCATACTTGCTCTAGTCCTTGGTTGTCTAATCAACAAAGTAGGTTCTTCATTTGAATCATTGTCATTTGTAATCCAGTGCACATCAGGTACCTTTTTATCTTTAAGACCGGGTTTAGGAGGTGTGGAAGTTTTTAGAGTAGGAATGGGCAGAGATAGAATAGGTGTTTCTAATACTTGAGGTTTAGAGGAGATAGGTTTAGTAACACTAGCTTCACCATGTCTATCAGTAGAAATTGGGTTTTTCTTTTGTCCTTTTGATTTAGTTCATGTCATCGTAGGTAAGGAGGTTTTAGAGGAAAAAGCAGAGAGAAGTCAAGAAGTTAGGGTGTTAAGAGGAAGAGAATGACGCTTCTAAGAAAAGAACAATGAAGAGTAGAAGAGAGAAGTATGTTTTTGGTATGTTAAACGATTCTTGAGCATTGATCTCATATGAGGATGGGCAGTCATACATGCTAAAAGAGGAAGTGTGATGTGTTTCTTCTGTCAGACATGTACGGAGTGTTGTCAGAATAGCGCGCACGTTGTTTACAAGCTGAAACAACACCATGAAAAACTTCCTTTTTGGGACACGAATAATCTACTATATTAAACTGAAAGGAGCCTTCTAAAATAGGAGGGGCCTTCTAAAATAGCAAGGAGCCTACTAAAGGATTGGAAATGAAGGAGCCTGTCAAAAGAAAGTAGCATAGAAAATTAATACAAAAATAATATCATATAGTCTGCACATACCAAGTTCTTTTCTTAACATGCAAAATCTATCTTCAGAGAATGGCTTAGTGAAAATATCAACTACTTAATTTTTAGTATTAACATGCAAAACATCAATAGTTCCTTCTAAAACATGATCTCTAAAAACATGATGTTTGATTTCTATATGCTTAGTCCTAAAATTATGTATAGGATTTTTGAAAGATTTATTGCACTAGTATTATCACATAATATAGAAATATGATTAAAGCTTAGAGAGAAATCCCAAAGTTGACGCTTCATCCATAATATTTGAGCACAACAATTGGCAACTGCTATATATTATGCTTCAATTGTTGAAAGAGTTGAGCAATTTTATTTCTTGCAAGACCAAGAAATTAGACATCCTCCAAGAAATTGACAATGACCACTTGTGCCTTTTTGATCAACTTTATCACCTACATAATCTGTATCAAAATAGCCAACTATGTTAAAAGAATCAATTTTTGGATACCATAGTTCAAAGTCCATAGTTCTGTGAAGATATCGAAAGATCCTTTTGAGTGCTTGAATGTGGTTTTCGTTTGGATTTGATTGAAAACATGCCCAAAGGCACACATTAAACATAATATCTGGTCTTGAGCTTGTAAGATACAGTAGTGACCTGATCATTCCTCTATACTTTGTCTCAACTGTAGCCTTACATTTTTCATCTTTATCAAGTTTAGTTCTAGTGTAGATAGAAGTACTGGCATTTTCGAAGTGGTACTTCTTGATGAGTTCCTCTGTGTATTTGTCTAATGAAGATCTCTTTTTCTATTTGTCTAATTTGAAAACCGAGAAAGGAAGATAATTCTCCCATCATGCTCATTTCAAACACCCCCTACATTAATGTTAAGAATTTTTTAGAGAAAGATTGATTAGTGGCACCAAATTTTATGTCATCAACATATATTTATACTATGAGTAAATCATTCTCCTTTTTCTTTATAAATAAGGTTTTATCTACCTTTCATCTTTTAAAGTTATTCTCAAGTAGAAAATTCCTTAAACCTCTTAAACCATGCTCGAGGGGCCTGTTATAAACCATACAGTGCTTTAGTCAACTTTATCAAGTATTTAAGATGGTTTTCATCTTCAAAGCTTGGAGACTGCTTAACAAAAATTCTTAGCTAATATATCCATTTAAGAAGGTACTTTTGACATCCATTTGGAACAATTTGAAGTTTCTATAACATGCAAAGTCAAGTAAAATTCTAATCGATTCCAGTCTAGCAACAGGTGCATAAGTTTCATCAAAATTAATACCTTCCTATTGATTATAACCTTAAGCTATAAGTCTAGCTTTGTTTCTTACCACTTTACCATTGTTTAATTCGAAATACCCAACGAGTTCCAATGACTAATTTGTTTTGTGGACGAGGAACTAGATTCCAAACTTTGTTTTTGTCAAACTGATTCAGTTTGTCTTTCATTGTTGAAACCCAATTTTCATCAGTAAGAGCTTCTTCAATGGTCTTTGGTTCTAATTGTGAGATGAGGGCAACAAAGTTGTTTTTAAAGGATGATCTGGTTCTTAGAATTTCAGAAGGGTCTCCCAGAATGTATTGATGTGTATCTTGACCTCTCTATTCTCTTGGTGTTCTTTATTGTATAGGCTCCTACTGAGAGGAAGGAGTCTGCTCCATCCTGGCTTTAAAGGGACCTTGTTGATCTTATGATTTTAAGGGTACTATAGATGTAGTCGATGTATTTTTAGGAACTAACAGATGCTCTTCATCATCTAAATTGGCTACTATTTTCGAAGGTGTGCTTCATCAAATACTATGTGTATTAATTCTTCTATCTTCTTTGTTCTTTTGCTATAAACTCTAAATTCTTTACTAACGGTACTGTAACCCAAAAAGATAGCTTCATCTAATCTCGCATCGAACTTTCCAAGGTTGTCTTTCCTATTATTTAGAACAAAGCATTTGCAGCCAAATGTTCGAAAGTAAACGTCATTTGTTTTTTTTTTCCCTTTCCATAACTCATAGAGGGTCTTTTTCAGAATAAGTCTTATGAGGCACCTGTTAAGTATGTAATAAGTAGTTGACACAGCTTTAAACCAATAACCATGAGGTAGACTACTTTCACATAGCATTGTTCTGGCCATATCAACAAGAGTCATTTTCTTTCTTTCACTAACTCCATTTTGCTAAGGAGTCTTTGGGCATGAAAAATTTTGAGTTATACCATTTTCGTCAAAAAACTTTTCAAATTTTTTGTTGTCAAATTCTCCTTCATGATCGCTCCGAATAGATGTTATGCAGTATCTTTTTTTAGTTTGAATTTTTCTACAAAACTTCTCAAAGACTTCAAAAGTATCATCCTTATTTGATAGAAAATAAACCTATGTAAATCTAGAATAATCATCTACTATAACAAAGCTATAATGTTTACCACCAAAGCGTTGAGTCCTAGTAGAACCAAATAGATCTATATGCACAAGTTCAAGCAATTGGTTAGTGGATATAATATTTTTAGGAGGGAAGTTGCTTTTGACTTGTTTTCCTTTTAAACAAGCTTAGCAAACCTGAGTATTCTCAAACTTCATATCAGGTAGTCCCTTTACTAGATCATTTGGAAAATTTTGATAAGCTGCTTATGCTAGCATGTCCAAATCTTCTATGCTAAATAAATGAATCCTTTTATATAAAAAAAACATTTGACATTTTGTGAATGCATATCTTCAAGTTGAGTACAATATATGTTGTGATTTCTAGGACTAATAAACAAAATATTGTCGTCAAGATTATCAATAATTTCACAATGAGATATGTAGAAAGTAACTCTATAACCTTTATCATATAATTGAGTTACGCTCAACAAGTTATATTTTAATCCATCAACATAAACATTATCAATAGAGGCAGATATAGAGTCACCAGTTTTAACAATTCTGGTGACTTTTGCCATGTTTTTGTTTGTAAAGACAACACTACCTATGTCTTTTCTTTCAATGTAGTTAAAATGTGATATTTCACCTATCATGTATCTCAAACAACCACCATCAACTATCTATAGATTTCCTCTTGTCTCTGTTTTGAAGCATATCTCATCATCTTCTGATTCAGATTTAGCCATGAAGCACATTGCTGACTTCTTCTAACTCTTCTTCTTTGAAGTTTTCAAAATCTTCATCTGACCAGGCTGTAGTCATCATTTGCTTCTTGGATTTTCTATTCTCTATTTTGTCCTTTTGAAGAAGGGAACATTCTGATCTTGTGTGTCGAGGCGTCTTGCAGTAATAACATATGATTTGATTATTTTGTGTATTATTATTTTTGTTGCTGCCTTTTAATCGGGACTTGTGGTTTCTTATTTTTCTATTCCCTTCCCTTTTCTTTATCAACTTCTTTTTGTAGAAGCAAGCATATTTCCTAACCATGAAATTGAATTCGTCATCTCCATCTATTTGCAACTTAGTGTCACATTCATCATCGATTGATTAATCAATTGCTTTTAGTGCCATTCCTTATTTATATGAGGATCCTTTATCTCATCTAAACTCGACTTTATGGATCGTCAAGTTTTCTCATAGCCAGTTGAGTGAGATGGTATCGAGATCCTTTATAGATTCTAGAGCTGTCACCTTTGGTCTCCATTCTTTTGTTAGTGATCTTAGAATCTTTATTATGAGTTCATCATTAGGATATATCTTGTCCAAGTTCAAGGCAGTGATGATGTTATTGAAGCGTCCGAAGAATTTATCTATTGTTTCTCCCTATTTCATGCAAATAGCCTCGTATTGATGCACTAAAAGAATTATTCTATGTTTGTTTACCTCATTCGCTCTTTCAAAGGTGACTTGAAGTTTGTCTCATATTTCCTTTGCTGTAGAACAGTAGGATATCATTTCATACTCTTCAGGAGACAGTGCACAAATTAGATGATGTCTTACTTTGACATTCAGCTGTGCATTTATGCTATCGGCATCAGTCCACACTTCTATGTTGTCAGTAGCAGGAGGCTTTGAAACAGATTGTCCTTCAAGGCTTCTCAAGTTGTTTGCCATGATCTATCATATGCTATAGAACACAATAAATGTGAAACCTTGCTTTGATACCAAATGATAAGGCAAACACACATAAGAGGGAGGGGGGGGG
>JANIJH010000009.1:14721743-14736693 GCA_024520975.1 Erythroxylum areolatum | reverse complement strand
AGATATATGATTGTGAATTGAATATGATTGTGTTTTGGATTCCGGACGGGAGGTCCGATGATTCTGAGTTTTGACTGAGAATTATAGAAGTGAGTTTTAAAACCATTTGTAGGTTTGGATTTTGAAAAATACAGCCGTTATGCTGCCCAAATTTTGTTATATGGCCATGTGTGAGTAGTTATAGAAAAGAAAGAGTAAGAATAAGAATAAGTTTTGTTATAGATAAGATTGAGATATTGCTTGATTAAGAAGAATTTTATGAATTAAATTTTGTTTGAGGATAAGTTTCCAAAGGGGATACTGTTTTAATTTGTGTGAGATTTGAATAAATATGAAAAGAAAGAAGAAAAAAAATTATACCATTTTCGGATTTGGTTTTTGTCTTATAGGCTTCCAACGCGACACGTTTGTTTTGTTCTATTCTAAAAGTGTATGTTATCGGATGTCGGACATTTGAAATTCGTTTCGATTTGTGTTTGATTCTTCCGTCTTTTGATTCGTATGTGTTTCGCACTTTGTTTTATCCATCTTTTGTTTTAGGATCCGTTCTGTTTCGCGTTATGATTCGCCGTTCGTTTAGAAATTTACGATTCGTTTTTCGTTTTTTTCGGTTGGGGTCCGGTTTCGAGATCGAGTCCCAACCATAAGTGACATCAAAACACAGTAATTCCCATACTGGATAACTTAGTAATCTCAAGTCTGAGGATCAATTATACAACCATCATTATGAGATAATCCATAGACATATAAGTAATATTCCATCCGGAATTCTCATAATCGAGTCAATTCAATGACTTATTCTCTAATAATTACCTATACATTAGTTTAAATATCTCTATATTTTAATTTATGAGATTAATTACTTTATTCATAAGAGAGAAACATAATGTGTATTAGTTTTACCATTTCAACAATATCCAATCTTGATGAAACTACAACTAAGAACATTTAGGAATAACATATAAATGTAAATTAAATCTTATAATTATGATCTTATCATAATTATAATTACACAGTAATTATTCCAAGAATTTTATCTTTAATATTAAAGCATAAAATATTAATTAAACTAATATATAAAGATAAATAAAGTATTTTCTTTAATTCAAAATAATGATATACATTAATTTGCATTCAATTGATTGACTGCAAGGGTATAAATTAACAGAAGTTGCCAACGTTTCAGGGGAAAGGTAAAGAATAAAAAAAAATATATGAAGGCAAGTCTGTTGGCAGATCTATCAAATTTCGTGGACAAAGTACAGGGTCTTCAAACTTGATCAACTTAAAAAAGCCACAGATGGATTTAGTGAGTACTGCTTAATTGAAGGTTCTGTCCATGAAGGGTCCATTAATAGGGAGGTCTTTGCTGTTAATAAGATGAAATGGAATACCAATGAGGATCTCGGGATTTTGCAGAAGGTAATTACACCTCCTGTCTTCAATACACTATCTAGTTTTCTTTCTCGTTCCTATAATGTCTTTGGCTAGGGGTCCCCCCCTTGTTTCCCTGGTGTACTCTGTCATCTTCTTCATTTATTAATTTCAAGAAAACTAGATGGTTCATAAATCGTTATTAGATAGTAACATCAATTTCACTCACCATGTCTCTTCGTCATCCTTTGGTTCATAAATCGTTATTAGATAGTAACGGCAATTTCACTCGCCATGTCTCTTCGTCATCCTTTGGTTTGTACGTGAATCGGCAATTTATGCAGTTAGAGGGTCTTTGTATGGATCCGGAAGATGCAAGTTTCTACCTACCATGTGAATATGTGGAAAACGGGTCTCCAGATTTATCATGGCTGCACAACCACAAAACCGAGATGTTGGACTGGAAATCAAGGTTACTGGTCCCATAGACATAAAATAAATAAGATTAATAATTAGCTTTTTAATGATAATATATTATTAATGATTTGACAGGTGGCACTTGCGGATGAGTCAGTCTCTGAGTGTAACTCCCTGCGATCAATTGGGAATTACATGTGAATTTTAGAGACGCAGTTTGGTGAAGTCTTGCAAGTAGTTTGCTCGCAAATGTGAACAAGAAGACCGGGTTCCATTTCTAACCACAGAATCTTCATGACCAACTTTTGTACAACTGATGGCGTCCTTTTACATCCTTTTCATCAGTAGACACGTGACCAAGACCTAAACTTATATTTGACTAGGTTTTGTCCCAATCTTCTGTTGCTGAAAGTTGACTAGGTGAAGAAAAACCTCAGGGTAAGATATTGAAGAACTATCACGCAATAACATCAAAAGGGAAACATCAGAAGTGGGAATTGAAGGCTGAATAGCATATTGAATGTTGGTCATAGACAGTCGACGTCTTGAATAAACGAAAACGTATATGATTTGTTAGTAACACCGGCCCATTCTGCATTTCTACCTTAAAACATTTGTTTTGTAGCTTGTAAGCTATTTCTGCAACACTTCCTTGGAAAGTTCTAGCATGTCAAGAATTACTGCTTCAGCAAGAAACAAGATAAGACTATGGAGATTCTCAGAAATTCTTAGACTAATCGCGCAAGATGAGAAAGTACTAAGGTTGACTGACTGAAATATTGGATTTGAAATGGTCAATATAACATATTTAGCAATTCAAGCCTATATGCTGGCAAACTTATGCTTTCCAAATTCTACCCTATTACTTTGTTTACCTTTTTCGCTTGTAAAATTCAACAAAGAAAAATATTAACTCGTTTTTAGTTGTACCATAACAGATGGATGTAAAAGGAGCCCGCACGGGTAGTTCAGTTGGTCATTGGAAAGAAAAGTTGAGTTCAAAGTCATGGGTTTGAATCTCGGCAGCGGTAGTGTGGGAATTCATCTAATGTGATGACTCCTTGTGCGCATCAAATATTGGGTCGCTTTCCCAAAAAACTAGTTAAAATCAAACCGTAATTTACTTTCCTCACATAATATCGGACCGAAATATAAGGCGCCTAAAATGAGCGTTTCACTTTTTGAGTTCAAGATCGATGTAAAAGGAAGATATTGAAAGGCTAGTTAGTAATCATCAAGTCTACTAGCCTGACAGCTTCAGTCTTCTTTCCAAGTCTTCCTATGGCCGTCTCTTCAAAGGGGTATTAATTATTAAGGGTCGTTGAATGACTTGGTCATTTCCCTAAAACTACCTTGATTCCTGAACATCTTTCTTTGTTAGGGAAGGGCAATTCTGTCTAACCATACAATGGACCAACTAGTCAAGACCTTCAGCCATTCTATAAAAGCATTGAGCATATGCTTTTAGACTGCATTAACAGCCAATATTGCTGCAATCCCTCTCATTAGATTCCAGTACTCGACTCCTTCCTAAAGCGAGTTTCCGTTCATACCAAGTGGAATCAATGAAGTGTCAAGACCACCAATCTTCAAACCAAACTAGCAATCTCCATTGTCCCAAGCTTGCTATCAAGTTTCTAGCTTCAATACTTCTCTTTTCTTTCATGTTTTTGTGTTCTTCGCTGCTTCCTACCGTGTCCAACCTAATCCAATTGTTTGCCTGCAATGTTTCCAAGAACTACATGTTCCTCCTCTGCAATGGAATTCTGGTTTTGATAGTGAAAAATGCTGGTTTCTTTAGCTATTACCAACAAGAAGCCATTTTTAGTGGTGAAGACAAGGTAAAGATTGGAATGAGTTCAGAGAAAGTGGTTGAATCATCAGTAAACAAAGCAGGAGTTGCAGAGGAAGTCAAGGAATTGCAGGCAACGGAGAAGAATTCCTTGTTGGTTGTTGGACAAGAACACAATTCCTCGTTCACGAACGTAGCTGAAGTGGATGAGCAAGGTAATAGGGTCATTGTTCTTCAGGACGACGAAGAAGAAGCAATTGGGTTGCCAAGTGCAGAAGAATTGAACAGAAAGTGTGACGATTTTATAAGGAGGATTAAAGAGGGGATCAAACTTGAAGCTCAGCAGGTTATCATGGTGCATTATTAGTGGCATGGACAGGCCACAAAAGAAACTCTTGAGAAACTACATATGCCACTATGACTTGTATGCTTGATATGTATATAACTATTTTTGGATTATCAGAAGAATCTTCTGCAGATGTGAATCAAAGCTTAAAGAATTTCGACAGTGTCAGCCTTCCAATCATACACTATCCCGTTAATTCTGCTAATTGCTCTTTACCTTTGCTTGTGGTCCCCCAATCGGCAGGCGGTCATAAGTATCAGGTTCAGTTTTTGCTAGAGACGATGTGTAATCTGAAACTCGCCAATTCTTTGAACATTATTTCCAAAAAAAAAAAAAAAGGAAAGAAAGATATCAACTTCTCAACTTCTTATGAAATAGATTAAAAAATTATAATTCACTTCAAGTTTAAGCAAATAAAAATTAACGTAATGGTGTCAGTAGACAGGAAAATCTAACCAAATCTCATGCTCATTGAATATTTCAAATATAGTTTAATGGGATAATGCATCTCTGTCATGTGGTTGTGTTTTTGTTTGCTCCTCATATTTTCTGAAAAGAAGCTATCAAAGTAGCTGCTTTGCCGAGTTGACTTGAGGTCAATGGGAAAATGCATAGTAAATTCATTCACACTGGAGGTTCAGTTTGTCGCATCTTGTGTAAGTTTTTTGTTTGAGCGTATACGAAACGCATGCATATAAAGCACCCGTCTTGTCTACAAAAAGAGACATTAAAATAGGCCCAGCTTTAACTACATGTTTAATGTCTATGAAAAAAAAAAAGGAAAATCTATTTTTTTTTCTTTCTTATTCTGAATCAAGCATTTGTAATACGTAATCCTCATATTGGAATCATGGAAGGATTTTTTTTTTGTTTGATAATCATCTTTAAAGATGTAAAACAACCGGAGTGTGTATTTCAAATTTGGAATTACAAGTCGGCACAAATTAGTTGCAGCAGATAAGCCGTCTCTTTTGGCATTCGTATTCACGGGGCCCAAAAGAGACGACGAAGACGACAACGACAACCCCACCACCAAAGCCGAAAACACTCATCCACTCCCTTCCTTTTGTGCATTGTGTTCTACGGGGTCCCATTTTCATTTTGAAGTTGCAGAAGCGTAAGGCATCTGAGCTCCCGGGCAACTAAAGTAGCAGACCATAGGCTTCAAGCGTAATGTATTAATGTTTTTTACAATTTAATAAATTATCAGAAATAATTGGAACATGGGTTATCAGTAATTACAATTTTAGTTTCTACCATTCGAATCACTTCTTATTTATATATTGTGCTTATACTACTAGGAAATACAGAATCAATGGTTCAAAATTATTTTGAATTGGATACCAGCGGCTTAAAATTAATTAAATTAATGGTAAAAATTGTTTTCTTAAATCTGAAAATATGGACTTATATTGAATAATTTTTTAATGATCTATAGTTTGAATATTACACCTAAGACTGACTATGGCTTAATTTTTCCGGATCCAGACAGTGTAGCACACGCTTACAAACGTCAATCATGTTCACATCGCCTAAATGGAAGTGGGGAACATGGCCTTCAACCGTCCCCACCTTTTGTGTACTATGTCTGTGCTCGACTAAACTAAGTAGAGACAGGACAAATTCAAATGTATGATTAACATACATGGCCCTGAGAGTGATCTTTTCAAGTGGCAAGATGTAAAGAATCTTCAGTCAATATATCCATCTAGCTATTTCATGGCATAATATGTGGCATTGCTATATTCAACCCATGTAGGGTTGATACAAACATTTGGAAGCCTATATGCTATATATATATATATATACACAGAGCTCAACTATAAGGCCCCAAATTATATCCTAGTTGAAATGTTACATGTCTATGAAAATATAGGTGATATGATTGTGAATTGAAGATATTTTGAATCTTGGTTTGATGAACCATAATTAGCAACTTGAATTAATTAATACTATTACAGAATTGAGGTATTAAAATGTACATTTGAGCTAGGAAAATGTTAAGTGGCAAGATAAGTTTAGCAAATTGAATTAATTAATACCATTAAAGAATTGAGGTATTAAAATGTATATTTAGACTAGGAAAATGTTAAGTGGCAAGATAAGTTGGTACATGAAAATTAATATGACTAAGCATATACTTTGAATGACATTTGATAGCATTGGTTGAGTGACTAGTGGTCTAATTAAATTATAACATTTAGCAGCTATACATGAAGACATGTAGATGACTTCATTGAAGGACAAGTAGCTTACCTTCATGTGTGACATATGGCTTGATTAAATCAAAAACACCTAGCATCCAAAGAGTTAGGCAAGTGGTGAATCATCCTTTATTCTTATGTTTCTGCCTTCTCTCTTTACTTTGCTCCCCTCCATTGAAACTCTCTCTTACACTCACTACTCCTAGGTTTTTGCTTCAATTTGCATCATCAACACTTAAAATCCTTGCTAGATAATGGATCAAGGAAGTAGATTATGTTATCTTCTATGTTGTCTTCTTGGTGCTAAAATTTGCATGTTGATCTTGGATGTGTGCTAGTTGCATGAAGGGCTAGTTTTACTTATTCTTTGAAGTAGGACTTTGAAGTTAAATAGGTCAGGGAATTCTAAACTTAATAGCATGTTGTAATATGAATTATATGATGCTTGAATTGGATAGAATATGTATTGAGTTGATGGTGAATTGAAGTCTGGAATATGCTAATTATTTGATAGCTTTTGCTTTGGATTTTGATGCATGTAAGATTATGGAATGTGAGTTGCCTAATGAATGACTTTTGAATTAATTTTGAACATGAATTTGATAAGGGATTGAAGCATGAATAAGGTAGATTTGAAGCATAATTAAGGGACAATGTTGATGGTGTTTTGAATGGAAGTGAAGGAGCCAAGTTTTGGAAGCAAAATGAAGGCACGGTTCACTCACCTCACGATCGTGGGATTTATATGGCTCATTCCCACGATCGTGTAATGTGTGATTATTTAATGATTTCATTGGTATATTATTGCAAATGTTTATGTTTATAAGACATGTTAAGTTTGGTTAAATGTGAAAGAAAATATTCAATGTAAGCAAAATGAAATAAGTTATATGATATGCAGTATATCTTTCACATATGATTATGAAATCCGAAATGTTTGTTTTAAAATTGCCAAAATCTAGTCGTAGATAAATAGGCATGCCTAAAAGAGTTTACAGCTGCTCCTGTAACTTGACACTAAGGTGTCCCCTGATTATTGATACTATGGTGTCCTCTGATTTTGAGACATAAGTCTCTTATGCTTCTGAGATACCAATCATGGTATCTTCCATTATAGTCCTATTACCTACTTCTGTAAAAAGGTTTAGTAGACTAACTTATTTTGTATTTTGACACATATTCAGTTTTGATATAAACAAGTTCTGATATGATACAAGATAAGCTTTGATTTGATACAAAACATATTCTAATCTGATACAAGTCATATTTTGATCTGAAAGAGTTATATCCTATATTAATATTCAATTATGATATATGTACATTCTGTTGATATTTATGAGTTTTAGATGCAAGAAAGATTTATATTGATGAATCATAATTTGTTCTGAGACACTTAATGTTTGGATTGCTCTTTAATATGAACAATTAAAGATTGTTGTGATATGATCTGATTTAATATATGTGAATGTTAAGTGACTATTATAAACAGTCGCCAATTTATGCCTTGTTTAGTTATTCTCCACTAAGTTATATGCTTAGTACGGTAGTTTTACCTCCGTATAGGTTCTGATAAGAAGATTTAAGGCTGGGACAACTACAATGACCAAAGAAGGATGTGTTTTGTTTTAGAAGATGTATATTTGTGTCTAAGTTATATTTCAATGTAATGAAACATATTATATTTTGTGTTTTGTTTAATGGTTTGTAATAATCTTAATACAGGATGAATTTGGAACTTATGACATGTAATTGGAATAGTACAATAGGTTTGATATGCTTTGTTTACACCAACATCTAATGGTATGCAATGTATATTTGATTGAGTTTCTAGAAATATTTTGGATTGTTTGACATATTTTAGTTCTATTTTGTGTGGCATTTGCGTATCGTCTAACGAAATCTATGAGTGTTAAACCAGCTGAGAGTAAGCTACTGAACTCTAAATTAACATTTTTCTTCTGATGAAGTCTATATGGTTAGATGTAACCTACATGTTCACATTAGTACTCCAAGTGAACAGGAAAGAACGGAAAGGGATAATAAACGTTTTAAATTACCACATTCGATAATAAAAGTTTTAAATGTGTTAATAATGAAAATAGATGTCCAATCATTTTATAGGCAAACGGTACCCAACGAACAATTTGTAGATTAAGCTGAATTTCAGCAACTAATTTTCAAGGACCAAAATGAAATATTTCGAGTTCTTATTTCTTTCCCTCAACATTTCTCAAATAAACGTTTGAATTATCAAGTACATTCTTTATTTTGCAAAAGCAACCTCAATAAGATTTCCAAATCGATTTCTATTTAATAGCCAAGGAGAGAAATGGTACTCGCCTTTCTGATACTTGTGAAGAATTATACAAGGGCTATGCCTGTACATTTGTATTTTTACCACATTCAACACCTTGGCCAATGTTGGAACTGAAAAGTATACATTAGAATCTATAAATATCAAGAGCCGGTTTCACTTTGAAGCCCTTAATTTTCCTGCTTTCAAACACTTAAATGAATAGGATTCCAAATGCAGTTATCCAATGCTGCCAAAGCTAGGATTCACTGGCATTGTTGGTAGTCATCGTCGGAGAGAAATCCCGGGTCAATGGCATACTTCTAACTCCCTCAAGGAGCCTACACATTTCTCCATGAACATAATTGAAACGCTCCTTCGACATCAGGGATTCTGTAAACAGAGTTGCAGCAACAGAATGAAAAGCTTGAGCACATTCATCACCGTAACCATGGGTATTTTGATTATTTGTAGGAATCAATGAACAATCTCGCCGCCAACGAAATGGGAAATATTTTTCTGGTAGCTGAAAATAGTTTTTCACCAGTAGTACTCTCAAAGCATGCCGACACAATATTCCCGAGTGCTCAAATTCCTTGCAAGAACAGTGGATTTGCTCATCGTCCGGTATCCAAAACACAAGATCCTCGCTGTCCATTTTGTTAAAATGTCGCACAATATATGATCCATCCCCCATTTCTTGTGTTCCATACTGCATAGAGAGCACCATTTCGTGCTGTAACACATTAAAGGCATAAGGTGAAAGAACACTTCGGGCGTGTTCTTCAATAGGCATGCATGTCTTGATAGGCATATATTGGATCCCATCCCTAACTTGATTCTCAAAGCAGGCAGCAATTCTTAACTGCAATCTCAGATACAAGTTCAAGACACAGTTAAAAATATAAACAAAATCTAAATAAAATCATATAAATGGATAATTGAATACCTGCTCAAAGAATATTCGCAGACACACTTGCCCACTCAAGGTTCGTTTATAAAATGTATCCAAACACTGTGAGAATTCGGCATTCATAGTAAGAGCAACAAAGTAGCCTCCAATATAAGAATTAGACCATGATCCTCGATAAGAAAAGAGCAGAGTTGCATGCTTATCTGAAACAAGTCCAAACCTTGCCATCAAAAGATTCCACTGCTGTTCGAAGTCTTCAACACTTTCCAAATGGTGTAAGATATCCAATTCAGCTTTGAAATCCTCAAATTGTGACCCAAGAGCCAAAGAAAACCAGCTGGGTAATTTTGATAGAACATGCCATCTACATATAACGTGTTTTGTATTTGGCAATTCTCTTGCTATAACCTCCCTTAGACTTGCATCTATATCGGTTAGAATTGTCTGTGGACATCTTCCTCTCATAAATCGTACAAAAGTCTGTTCAAAAGATGAAAATTATGAAAAGGACATATGATAGGCACAGACTGGAGAAGAATGTGTATCCACAAACCTGCAAAGCCCATGTAAAAGATTGAGAACTTTCATCTTGCAGAAGGACACATCCAAAGAAAATTGCCTTCCCATTATTATCCATACCGAACCACATTCCTAGAACCAATCCATAAGTGATAGAACGATAACTAGAATCAAAGATAACAACATCACCATACAAACTATACGCACGGACAGACTCTCCGTATGACCATGCAATACTTTCAACCTTTTTACTTTCATCTGTTGTATAATCATAAAGAAAATCCATATCCCTCTCTGCCCTAGCTCTACAAACCTCAAGAAGCTCCATTATATCATTCTCCCTTTTCTCAGTCAGCAAAGCATCATTTTCTTGAACAGTCTTTTTACAGGTTCGAACAAAATTTCTAACATCTTTCTCTATAAATGGCAACTGTCCAGCTTGAACACCTCTTTCTAGCTCCAACACCTTCACTATCCGATTCACTGGAAACCCAGCTTTTGATAGCAGAAGAATGCGCTCTTGATCAGCCTCCTGTATTTTGCGATATGCAGGTAATAAACGCACTTGATCATCTTCCAACAGTTCATGATTATGAATGTTGCTAAACTGAGAGACATACCATTGTGTGACACCATCAACTATTTCCTTGGTTAGATACATTTTAGCATCGCATCCACATCGTACTGACTTGCGGTCACGAGGATGTTCCACATTGGCCTTTTTTCTTGGTTGATTAAACCCAGATCGATAGCAAACAAAATCCCTTCTGTAGATTCCTAAATTTTGACTTTCAGTCGACCGTGCTTTCCGGATTGAGAACCCATTCTTCCTGGCAAAATTGCTGTAATACTCAAAAGCATCATCATCAGTTTTAAAATTTTGACCAACATAAGGTGTGAAGACAATTTCTGTTGATGATGGTGTTGTTGTTGTCTCACTTTTTAGCAGTTGAGAGCTTACTGCTGTCTGATGATCTCCTTCATACTTGATATAGCACTTCCAATCACCACACGGGCATTGTTGACGGCGAAGCCAGATGTTATCTGATGGCTTCATCGTCATTCAGAACTGAAACTATTCTAATTTCCGGACCTTTTTATTCTGTGAGAAAGTGCAGGAAAAAGGAACCATTTGAGAACATATGAATACAGTATGAGAAAGAAAAAGTAAAAAATTTGATCCCTGAAAACTGGAAGCATGTTGAATTTTTTAGTTTAGCTTGTTTTTTTCACTAAAAGTGAGAACAAAAGTGGTTCATTCCCTTCTGATCCTAATTGACAAGTCGAAGGATTTTGTTAATGGTCACTGCATATCAGATAAACTAATTACATGTGTGTGGTTAAACAGCATATCATTGCTCACTAAGGGAAAAGGAATTCAAGCTCCAATGTAAGGTTTACAAGTCAAGCGTTGCTCACTCTTAAAAGAAAAAAGAGAACAAACGCCCACTTTATCCAAAACCGGAAGAAGTTAAAATTTCTCGGAAAACCACCACAAAGGGGGAAAAAGATAGAAAAGTCAGCAGAACTATCACTAGGCTGAACAGTCATCTTGCTCCAGAACAACAAAGCAAACCCAATTCCGGTTGAAGCTTCAAGTACAAAGGACACACATGCACACAGAAATAAAGGTTCAGATTATGAACATTTAATTTTTTTTTTCCCTTCTCGTTCAAAAAAAAAAAATACAAAAGTTCCAGAAAAGCATTAAGCCGGGTATGTATAACAGCGAACACCATAACTTTGCCAAATCTCACAAAGATTAACAGAATCAAAAACCCAAAGCATCGATTAATTAATCTAAAGAAAACCTCAGAAAAGATGTGAAAACAAACCCAGAATTATAGTGAATTTAATAACCTGACGTCGAATCCTTCTCTAAACTGATCACAACACCTCAGTCTCTGAAATGGGGGGTAAAGAACATGGAACTCGCCGTGATTGCAACAGATTTCATCAAATCACTTGTAAGTAAGTCACTGCAATTAGTGTTAACCAAAACAAGAAGGCAACTGTTGAGGAAGGAAAATTCAGCATCCACTGACGATTCACATTAACAAAAAAAAGGACAGCCCAGGGGAACTTAAGACGTCAAAAATAGGTACCCCTTTACTAGTGGGACCGTATTTCTGCGTTGGTCTGGCTTTGAGTTTTGAGTTTTAAGGACTTGCCCGAACCATCTCTGCACCAAAGCAAACAAAATTCTACCGTCAGAGAGGCAGGCAGGAGAATAGAATGGCAGTGAGCAGGCCCAATTTGTGCATTGATCCATCAGGACATTAGGGTCCAATCACATGTCTCCTGCCACATCAGCATACTGCTTTAAAGTTAAAATGCAAAAACAAAAAGAAAGAGAACAAGAAAGATCAATCCCTCAAAAAACACACACCAGAAGCATCAGTAGCTAGGTCGAGCAAGAGATCCGAAGGCGGAGATAACCATTCTTGAAATTCTTTTCGGTTCCTGCTTCCTCGTTTAATAAGGAAATTTGCCACGCGATTGCCTTCCCTTAGAGAGTGACGCTATAAAATATCTCAATCCCAACCCAACCCTTTCAAATAATAATATCAGCTATAATATTTGCCAAAGGGTGAAACAACTAATTCTCACTACATATCGGCCGAAGGGACTCTAAAAAGTTCGACACCACCATAATTTTTTTAAAACCATTGATCTAGGCTATACGCAACCCTGTCGTTATGGTCAAAAGCTCTGCTGTCATATTTGTCGCAACTTCAATATAACCAGCAAAACTGCGCAACAAGCACCCATAATGATCTCTAAAAACACTTCCAATTCTAGCGTCTCCAGGATTATTTAAGGCACTGTCGTCAACATTCAAACAAATGTAATTAAGATTTGGGACCAACCATGAAACCCATCTTTGAGCCAGAGCAAGATCCCTTTGAACACTACCAAAGCAACGACACCAATCCTAGATAGTCAAAGAAAGAATGGATTCTTGTTGAAACTTTGTCAAAGGAATCTTATGAAAGATAGCTTGATTATGCCCCCGCCAAATAATCTAAATGGTAGCTAAGATTATTATGTCACTATTCGGAGAAATACCAGAATTACAAACCCTCGAACTCCATTTTTTAAACCAAACCACGATTTCAGTATCCATCGGAACAAAGAAATCATTAGGAACGACATTATTGAACTCTTTATGCCAAAGATATGAAACCTCTCTACAATCTCTAAAAAGATGCATCATAGTTTCCATACCATAAGAACAACGCCAACAAAGACCATTACTATCTAAGTTTCTTACCCATCTTAACTCTTAAGTATGAACTCTTTCGAGACACAAAAGCCAAGCCATAACATGAATTTTCTTATGACCTCTCAGCTTCCACACCCAATCACAATTAATATTGTTATTAACAATACCCAAGTTCCCACTATTGTTCAGAACCTAATTATAGGCACTATTAACAACATATCTACCATTAGGAGACTAACCCCAAAAATCCACCGATCCTAAACTCCTGCCCAAAGCGAACAATGAAACCGAGGCAAAGAGTTTTTAATTTCCTCGTTAATGGGAGTCCGGAGCAAATCAAAATCCCCTAATTATATGCCAATATTTTTTGTAAAAATTCGATTGGAAGCTGTCCGATCCTAGAGACTTAAAACTGCCCATAGACTTGATAACCCTCCATACCTCATTTCCTGAAACCGAGCTATTTAAAAGATCTCATACTA
The DNA here is from genome assembly GCA_024520975.1 of Erythroxylum areolatum. Lineage (NCBI taxonomy): Eukaryota > Viridiplantae > Streptophyta > Magnoliopsida > Malpighiales > Erythroxylaceae > Erythroxylum > Erythroxylum areolatum. The sequence goes on along the minus strand of JANIJH010000009.1, from coordinate 14,723,127 downwards.
ACATTGAGAGCACCATGATTAAGGGCCAATTTACTATCCCCATAGCCCTCTATTACCCCAAAAAGATATATAAAATAGCTTTGAACCTCGGTTCTATTAAGATCGGGGTTCTCACGCCAAACGTCACTACCCCTAAGTTTTAACGGATCAATTTTATTTTTTCTACGACGAATAACGGTAGTGGCATGAAAATAGTATTATTGTCTCCAAATTTCACCTTCTTCTCCCTACTTTTTTGGAACCATAATAACTCCTCTTGTTCCAAAGTCTGATTATATTCTTTAGTTAATCTGATCTCTAAATCCTGCAAACCAACAGATTCATTACGATAGATACTTCGTTGGACTTCATTCAGCCTTACAAGCAAACGAAGTTTCCTTATGAAAATAGTACCAAACATGTTCTTGTTAAAATCAAGGGCTGCTTTCTCAACATTTTTTAACGCGGTGCACCGAAGAGTCCCAATTAGAGTGAAAAACATTTTCAAGCCTATTATCTTCAGTCCAAGCCACCTCAAAGCGAAACGGTTTATTAAGAATCATTCCACTAATACCAATGGTCCTCAAAAGGATAGGAGAGTGGTCCGATTACACTCGAGGAAGTTGAGATAGCAGCGCTTCCAGATACAAGAGCCTCCAACCAATATTAGCAACTCCTCTATTCAGTCTTTGAGCAATCAAGTTAGTCGTGTTTTTAATCCAAATAAATTTTGGCCCAACAAACCCCAAATTGATTAATTCACAAGATTGCAGCTGACCTAGGAATTTTCTAACTCTATGCGGATGATACATCCCTCCCAATTTTTCCGAGACCGAAGTAACCTCGTTCATGTCTCCAATAACTAACCAGGGGTCCCCACTAGTAAAGATTTCTATAGCCAAATGTTGCCAGAGCTCTTCTCTTTTAGTAGCCATCGGACTCGTATAGACAGCTGAAAGCCTCAAACTCGCACCATCTCTAAGACTAATAGAACTAGAAACGGCCTGAGAAGTAACAGTAATATTGGTAAAATCACATTTGTCTCTTTTCCACATCACCCAAATACCATCAGAACGACTAACCGCATAATGAAAAACATGACCATCAAAATTCAATTCCAGAAAGAAACTGATTGCTAGAATTGAATCCTTGGTTCTACAATGATCATTAAATCCAATATATGAACTGAAACAAATTCACGAATGTGTCTATGGGTAATATTATTACTTGCCCCATGAATATTCCAGGCCATAATATTTAAATTAATCATTTTAAAAAAATATATTTAAAAAAGATGGGGAAGTTAAATCTACAAAACACACTAATGTGAAACCCTCTTTGTATCGTCTTCTATATCTTCATCTTTAACCTATTGGTGGTTCATAGCAACTCTATTATCACCCCC
>JANIJH010000009.1:14687244-14708045 GCA_024520975.1 Erythroxylum areolatum | reverse complement strand
AATGAGATGTGATAGTGAATATGATTGTGTGACATTGAGCACTTTCAATTGATTGAATATATGTGATGCATTTCATTACATGAATGCATGATCAAATAATGGGAGTTATAACCAGAGTAGCCATCGATCAGAGCTTAAAGTTCAAAGTGTGAAAGAGAGCCTCGAGCTTAGAAAGTGATTCAGAGCCTCAGGTTCAATATTTAATGAGCCCTATATGGGATAGTTATCAATGAGCCTTATATGGTACAGTTATCAATAAGCCCTATATGGGATAGTTATCAATGAGCTCGGTATCCAAAATATATACGGGATAGTTCAGGCACTCGGTCACAACAACGTAATAATTGAAAAAGTGTCTCATGAGCATTTCATGTGCATTTGGTTAAGTATGTTTGCTAAATTGAAATGCCAAATTTGCCTATGCTTAAGTGAAAATGTGATACTGATGTAAAGTGCAAATTTTGGGAAATATTTGTTATGTGAAATAATGTGTTGCATGAATTGAGTGAACCATCGATGATAGTTACCTCACTGAGTTCGCAAAACTCACCCAAAATTTGCCAATATTTTTCAGGATCAAGAGAATACCCGGTTAGGCAACGGGAGTATAGCTACTGTATGCAAGTGAGAGATAGAGGTCAAGATCAGTTCATGTTTGCATTATATTCCTTTATTTTCGTATTGAATTGTATTTTCCACAAATTTTGTACTAAGAAATGTATTCTGAAATTATTGTACAATGTGTATGTGAATGTAATCATATTGTCTTGACATTATGATTATGAGTGTTTTGTTTCTAGAATGGGCCCTAGTGATTAACAAAATTCTGATGATTTGAAAAAAAATGCTTATGGAATAAAGTGGGCCCTATTTGATAATTGATTTTTGCATACTATGTTTGTGTTTTCAAAAAAAATTTATACTAATTTTTAAATGATTGAGTGCTCTAGCATGCTACCCTCGTGGGATGCGGTTTCGGATATCCCTTAGGATGTCGGGTACGTCTCTTGCGGGAGTGGGTGCTACATCAGTGATTAGTCTCATCATAACAATGGTATAAATATCCTTAAACTTGAGATACTCAAGGATATCTTGGATACTAATCCTTGTTGTCTCAAGATGAGGGCGCTCATAAGGTGGTTATTGGGTACGACTATTGGTATTCGAAGTAATTAGGTAGCTAATAAAGAATTTACTACTCCTGATAGAAGGAGATGATACCCACGGCCTCTTGTCGAGGTTATTACTCAGGAGTCTCTAGCTAGAGTAATTATGTGTCATTAAAAGAGTCTTCAATGACATATAGAACAATGAGATCTCAGGACAAAAACTAACATCATTTGGACTAGATCTGACATAGTCAGTCTAGTGGGAGTTGACACATAGCCCATACTCCAAACCAAGTGGGGTATAGGATGGTGAAGGGACGAACTGCATGGTAATCGACTATGGAAAGGTTCGTAAGATGGATAATTAACTATTGAAGAGTTTTAGTGTTAATCTACTTACATTCTAGTAAATTGATATTATGAAACCCTTGATGATTTGCTCAGATTAAGAGTTAATTTAAGTAACCAAAATAACTACAAACCTAAGGGTCACAAGTATAAAAGATTGGATGAAAAACAAAGTGTGCGTGACTGTCAATTAAGCAAGCCACAATCATGGTTTATAGGCCACAATCGTGACCGACTTAATGATAGGTGGTACGTACGTGGTTTCTTTACTTATGTACACACATTTTTTTAGCTATAAAACACACTCAATAGAGAGGTTAAGGGTCCAGAAGAGTTCTAGAAGTTAAAAGGAGTGATCTTGAGATTTTCATGCAATCTTAAGCAATTGTTGCATGAGATTAATTGCATGAAGCTTGGTTTTAATCTAACTCTCACTTGAGCATCTACTTGAACTCATCTTGTTTAGTGCTATAACTACCCTTACACACTGATTTTTTCTTCATCTTTGTGTGCTCTCTAGAGGCCATGTAAGGTGTTTAGTGTTTGATACAACCCAAACAAGGAGCAGATTCAAGAAAGGAGGAGTATTTGCAAGGTACATATGCTGTAATTTCATATTCTTATTATTGTAAATTTTCTGGAGATGTCGTGGGGTTGGGATTTTGATTCTGACGCTTTCACGGCCTTGCCATGTATGTGATGCATGAATCTATGGCTCCTTAACATAAACCACTACATTTCTTTGTTCACTTCCAATGTGAAATGTATAAGTTATTTCAATATTCTCTCCTCAATTCAGACATTAACTCCTCTTTATTTTTTAAGCAATCTGATATGATCCTCACCAATAGGACTAATAAGATTTGGTATCACCAATATAGGACTAAGACTAATGAAATAGGTTGATTCAAGAATACGAACACTAAAATACAATAATAAAGATATGAATCACTATAATCTAGAAAGGGAATTGAAAATGATAACATCTTAAAGTTTAATTCTCACTAGCAAACTAAATAAGATTTCAAGTTTTAGAGAACCTAAAATAAGAGTACTATAAAAGATTGAAAGAAACTCTTTTTAAAAAAATTCAATAATAATATTAATTATAGCATATTAATTACAATCATAAGAAAGCCTCTAATAGGAATAATTCTTAAAAGTAGAGTTCTAAAAGGAAATGATAACTTGAAATAACAAAATCGTAACAAATTAAAACAAGTGTTTGATAATTGTCTTTGAGGCACACGGGTGCCAATTGTATTCTAAAACTTTTAGTGCACATAATAATTATTCTACAAACTCAATCTTTAATGGCATACCTTGTATGGAAGAGATTCTTCACGATTCATTCTCATAATCCTCTCTCATCTATATACTCAATGCCCTTATAGTAACCAACATCCTTCCTTTTTTGGCATTATAATACACTCATCATCACTGGCTTCTTCCAATCTAGGCATACTATGATTTATCTCCTCTTCACTTTTGGATACACACTTTCCATTCTCCCTCATCATCATCACTCTCTTGTTAAGAATTGTGAGGATATATATCCTTTCTCTAAGCACTTGAAGCATTGGAAATCTCAATTCATAGTTATTGAAGAGAAGTTAATATTAACCTTCTCTCCACTTGGCATATGCACTTATGATTCAATTGCATCATGTTTTGGAGTTGGAGTTTTGTCTTCAATTTTGCTTTCTAGTTTGCTCCAAGATGAAGAATCTGTACTAGAAATATGAAAATGATTAAAGGGCCTCCTTTTAAGTTTCCTCTCTACCTTTATAATTATGTTTACTACATCCTCTTGACATTATATAGCAGTGTAACTCCATGATATTGACAATTTCTAATTTTAATCCACAAATAAGTCAAGCCACTGGCACTTATGATCTTCCTCTATGTTCACCCTAGCCATAGTAACCTCCACTCCTTATGATACTCCTCCAAAATTTTGGAACCATAAGTAATTGTTTGTAGTCTTTGATAGAAATTCCTATAGGGGGAATTTAGTACAAAATATTTCCACATCACTATCTTCATCTCCCCCCATATTTTAATGGGTAGTTCTCAATTCCTCCTCCTTGAGAGAATTTATTGATCCCACCAATCTATAGCATAAGTCAATTTTGCAATAGTCAGTTTACCCTTTTTCTCTTCCAAAAATTTATAAAAATCGAAAACTAGCTCATATGCTTATCCCAATCTAAGTAGGTATCTTAATCTATCTTCCCTATGACAGGTGGTAACGTCATCTTGTTCTACCCAAGTTGTTTTCTGCTCTTTCCTCATGTCCTCTTTTATATCCAAACTGAATATACCCCCTTCTTGTCTTTTTGTTCTTCCTCCTCTACCATCCCAAGTTTAGCTCTCTCAAATAGTTAGAACACTCTTAACCTTATCATACACCTCAAAGTTATCCATTGAAACAACTGGAGGTATATTATGATGTAAGCTAACTATGACAGCTTCATCTTTTTACAATTTATCTTTAACTTCACTGAATTGTTAAATAATTTGGTCTTATTGGCCTTGGATGACGTTCACGAAGAATCACGATTCACTTCCACTTTTTCCTCCTCTTTCTTGAAGTTTGAATCATAATATACCTACATTGAGTGTTAGTAATAAAAAAAACTCCCTCACTCGTTTCTCTCAAATTTTCACTCGACACAACTTAATCTCTTGATTAAAAAATATTTGAAAATTGGAAAATTTAAATCCAAAAAATAGTTTCAATCTTCCCCTTTTGTCAAATACCCCCAAAGAAGCAATTTTGGATAAAAAATATTTAAAAAAGAAGAAATGAAACTAGAGGCTAGTGAACAAAAAAACTCAAAATAGGAAATTGAGTTCAAAAGAACCCGATTAGACCCAATAAAAAAGAGGAAGAATAAAACAAGTTTGAATTAAACAATAATGAAATTAAAACAATGAAAAAATATAATATGTTTGATGTATCCTTATCGGAGAGCAATTAGAAACCCTTACTTGTAATAAATATTGCAAGTAGACACCCCTTTCAATGTAAGCTTCAGATGACGCTTTTTATGGTTCTATTGTGACCAACAACTTTTGTTTTTTTAATTAATGTAAAAAATCATGAAATAATAACAAGACTCTTAGGAACAATTTGTTTTTAACTAATCCTTTTTTTTGTTTGAAAGAGTGTTCTTGACGAATCTTAAAACAACAAGAGCATATAAATTGTATGTATGGTAAAAGGACTCAAAAATATTGAAAACATTAACAATAATATCAAGAACAAATCTAAATATAGAATTGTGCTCTAATACGATATTCTGATATGACTCTTACTAACAAGATTGATGAGATTCAATATTAATATGATAGGAACAAGGACCATTCTAACACAATAGGTTAGATTTAAGTATACAAACATGAAAACACTATAAGAAAGATATGAATTGCCACACTCTAGAAACGAAGGGATTGGAAGTGATAAGATTATAGATTTGATCGCTAACAAAAAACTAGATAAAATCCTAAGTTTCTAGTAAACCTAAAATACAAATATTCTAAAAGATTGAAGGAAACTCTCCAAAAGTTTTTGATTCAATAATTATAATGATAATATGTTAGTTGCATTCATAGAAAAACCTCTTAAGTCCGAAAAGTAGAATTCTAAAACAAAATAACAACCTAGAATTTTAAAAGAAACGGCTAGAAATAACAAAACTCTAACAACTTAAAACATTGTTTGGCATCTATCTAGGAAGCACATTGATGCCAATTGTGTTTAAAAACTCTGTAATGCAAACTCAAAAACAAATCAACATCAATTTTCTTCTAAATTTAGTGCTAGTTACATTCTATGATACCTTTTTCTAAGGTTTTTTACTTTGAGCCTTTTTCAAGTTATCTTAGTTGAAACTTAATTGTTTATAGTCCAATTATACTATGAAAAATTTCATAATCATTTTTAATTACAGAGGTGGAATGGTTTATATATAAGGTAACACATGTCTTCACTGAAAACTTTAACACAATAAATTATAGATTTTTTTTAATCTAATTTCTTTCTTCACTTCTTTTGTGGGATTTATTAGTTAACAAATTATCTAACTATTTTGCTTATTAAAATATAGTAGATAGTATTTCTTCTCTAGATGGAATCTCACAATTTAAAAAATGTAAAGATATCTTTGATTTTAACTTATGAAAACTCAAGTACATGCACTTCCTCTTAAATCTTTTTATTTAAAAGGAAAGTGTGAAGGGTGGTCCAATTGGTATAATAGGTCCCTGCCCTCTCCCAAATGCCTCTAAATTCAGGAAACTGCAAAATGAAATTTGTCATAGAAGGATTATAACTCACTCAAAATTTTGGAGATGACTAATTGAGAATAAAGGCATTCAATCTTACAGATACTAATTAAACCTAATTCACTACCTCGATTTACACAATACATGATTTGTATTACGATCATCTAATTAAAGTTTGTATTTCATTAACCCAAGAACTGGGTGTACATGGGGGAGACTATGAGTAGTAACAAATAGGTTGCCCCTCACGGGGTAACCTTGCGGTAGAAAGGGGGAGAGGATTATGTGAAGGTTGTGAATTCAAGCCTTGAAATGAGCAACATTTATTTGAGGTGATATAATCCCCCTGATGATGACCCATCTTGAACCCATCTTTCAAGAACAGGTATCTCTGATATTGTCTAAGATCAGACCCAAATTTACTTATCTATGAGTCCGAATGAGTAGCTCATAGGTCCCAGGTAATCAAGCCAAGCTCGAACCTTGAGTTATCCACACAAAAAAAAAAAAGGTTATTTTAACCATCTTGTACTTTTGTTGGATTATTGAAAATCTATAACAGGTTAGAATTACCATGCACATTTGTCACTTCCGAATTTTCGAGCAAACTCCTGGATGAAACGATATTGGTTGCTAAGTTGCTGCATAGACAGTTCTATAGTTACTTTGCCCGGACCATTCAGCCTGTAACATACTAAGAATCATTTATTTACATGTAGACCATGGTGCGGTTGAACAGTGATATTCAGCTTTCAGATTACTCCACATAAACCATTGTTAACCCTCTCCGACCTTAAAATCCTATGTAGGCAAGTGATTCTCTACCTTTGGCTGGAAAGTTAATAAAGAGGATTCCCTTACCCCAGTTGGACACATTGCACGTATTCCATGTCTTCGGAAAAAATAAGTTTTCAAACTGAGGACACTGCCAGGTGTCAACACTCAGCATCGCCATCAACGGAAAAGGATGGCTTGTCGTTGATTTCTTTTCTAAACAAGCCGCACTAAGAGTCTGCATTTGTTACAAAGTATTACCTAAATGATCTGGTTCAGGGCTAGACAAGAGGCTCATTCTGTTCTACTCATGTCGTAACTTGATATTCTTGCTCTTCTGGCCAGAGATTTCTTTCATACACAAAGAATACAAGATATCATCAAAAGCAGCAGTCAGCAGTTTTGGAAGGAGAAAGAACCTCATAGGACACTTTGATTTAGGGCTTCCTTTGCTTTACATCGTCAATGTGGAACATAATCTGCAAACAATTAGGTTTCAACCAAATATCAAGTCACAGAGGCAAACGCAATCATGAATAGTTTATGGTTAGACTGGTGGTGTATTCCATTGTTTACCTTTGTTCCAACATAAAATGACAAAAACATTCCACCCAGCACTGGCAATCCTACAAAGAGCATACACAAGAAAACATTGCAGGATGACTAAACTAAATTTACTCAAAAGACATCAGACAGTAGTACAGAAGTTACACAAAAGACACATACCGTCCCTTGTAAGAAATTTTGAAATCAACCAATTAACACCTGAGGGTCCAATCACATAACCAACAAGATTTGCAACCTGCATAAGGGATCAGACGCTTCACTGCAAAAATATTTTGCTTCGATGTAATGACTAAGAAAGGATGACAAATTTGGCATTCAATGGGATCCAACATGTAGATATTCAGCATTGATGGTACAAGAACATTCACTTGAGAAAAGACAACATCCTGATCCATCTACCTACTTTTGATGCTTTAGGATTTTTATCTTGCAATGTTAACAGAGAAATTACGAAACCAACAAGGCTTTAGAGCATCATAATTTCAATACTGAAGGATCGACACACAAGTTATAAAATATTCATAAATATTTCCAATATTGGTGGACATACCATCAGACATGTGATAGTCACAGCACCTGCAAGTGCACTAAATTCACGAAACAGAAATTTCTGGAAAGAACTCTCCACCTGGAAAGAACATGAATATGAAAACTCAATGAAAAATAGTTTAAAGGGAAAATAATAACACCAAAAGAAAGTAGAATATAGGATTTTCCCTGAAAAAACAAAAGTACAGCCATGACAGGTATTTTGCTTCGTCAACAAGTTATTACAGGGGCAAGATATATTGTGGGAGAGTCCTCAAAATAGCAAAATAAAAACAATATTTAAAATTGAAATCATTAATTAGCTGAAAGCTATATCCTCTCTTATTATATAATTTATCTTTTGTGGTTGTAGTGCCCATAAAATTTGGTGATCCTAATTATTATAACCATACTGTTCAACTGCAATGTTAGAGGTCCAAGTAAATAGTATTGTAAGAGGATAAGAATAAGATACTACAACTACATTGATCCTTTACAAGAACAGACCACGTGGCCAAAACCAGCTCCCAAATAATGAGTCACCCATAAGACCCAAAGTTGAACCTAATATAAGTTATCATGGAATATTGAGCAGAAAGGTTACTTAATAAGATTTCTCTCCAGCTGAACATAGGATAGGAAGCAAAACACAGTTCCAATAACACCTCATCACGAGAACCTTGCTTAAATGTCCAGATTTACATTTTGTGACGTCCCAGTTTGTTGAAATTCCTATCCTTGACCTCAAATACCTAAGCATAACTATCTTACAGCATATTGTTCTTGGCAACAGGTACGCAAGGTAAATGACTCCTTGACCTTTTGTTCTAACAACATGGCACCATTTGGCCACCAAAAAATGCAGCCCTTGGCCATAATACCAGAGAAACTACACTGCAATCACTGACCAGATTGTGGTAACATGGTGACATCAAGATTATGACAACCTGAAAATAGATAAATCACCTGTAAAGCATTTGCTGCTGATTTCAACAACATTTCTGGGATAAAAAATAAGCATGTCAACCATGCCCACGAGAGAAGTTTCCTGAGGACAAGATGAACAACATATGAGACAAGTAAAAGGTATTTATGTGTAGATTAACTAAGTGAAAGGTATTTATGTGCAGATCAACCAAGTGATCAGAAAGATAATTTGACAAAAGAACAAGTTACCACTCTAGATCATGCCATATGGCTACAAATGTGAATATAATCCATACACTGAGCAGCTTTCTCTGAGATCCCCCAAGAGGAATATACATGTACCTAACATCATAATACGATCTGTGAAGAAGACATATTTCTCTCAAAATATTGTTAGGAAAAAGCTCAATAAGTTCAACATTCACCTCACAAGCCATTTATTATATGAAGCGTGCCAATTTTTCCAGAAGCTCTCCATGTTGTAGCAGTTATTAATACACCTTGGCATATTCTCAGGGACCTCAATACCACAAATCTGAAATAAAATAGTTATTCAGAAGTGTTCTTCGTATTAAGTTCCATCAGACATTTTGATAAAATTAGAGATTTCTAACATGTTATACTGAACAGATAGGACTGATTTGAGCATAGAAACTCAGCATTCATACCAGAGACCAGAACCGAAAATAGCGCCATATAAGGAAAAACTTTAGCCACATAAAGTTCAAGACCTGCAGTGTACCATAAAGAGATCAAAAATAGTGCCACATACGGAAAAACTTTAGCCACATATAGTTCAAGACCTGCAGTGTAGCATAAAGAGATTAAAAATGTGAAAGTATAACAGTTAATTCCATTCTATCTTCCAATGTATGATTCTGAAGTCTGATTTTCACGAACCAACATGTTTGGCAATGGTCTTTGGCAGGCAGAAGGAAAGATGACACAATGTGTCCCAATTACATGATCCTTCGAAGGCTAGGAATTGGCAGAATCTTTATATTAAGGAGTTACAAATTTGTTTTTTCAGAGTTCAACCAGCCTTCTCAAAAATCAAGGATAAATAGTTTGACAAAGTATCATTTATGTATACATCCATGCATGCATTGTAAAGTCCTATAAAACTTAGGTCATCACTAAAGCCATCTGCTACATGGCTCATTATTTTACAAGTTCAAATCAATTCCTTTTAAATCAATCATGCTTAAACTTCTGTTTCTAGAAAGAATGTGCCATACCCCATATCCAATGATAAATATATCCAGAGGAGACAATATTTTCCAGAGCCCACTGTTTAACAAGAAAAGGGATCAACAAACATAGAATGCATAGGAAGAAAAACGTAAGGTTTCTGAAAGACTGACCTGATTGCAAAGGCATTATAGTAGAATAAATGTGTGAATAGTTCCATCAAGATAAAGCTGATAATCCAACGCAGCCCATACCAAGAAATATCTTTTGCTGAATAACTCTTCTGGGGCGTATCTAACTGCACAAGGATGGTCGTAAATAACTTTTGTAGGTTCTTTAAATCGTAAATTCCTAATACCTATCAAAAGCATATCTAAAACCTTAATTCCATTTATCAAAATATATTGTAGTTTACATTATTGTGATTTTGATCTTTGGTTTAGATATAAAAGGAAAGGAAATATTCTGTAATTAGTGAGTAGATGCACCTGTAACCTTTTTATGATAAGCAGAAAATAATTTTATTCCTCAAAACTACATGGTATTAGAGCACTAGCGTTTCTTCTCTTTCCCTAGGGCTGCCGACTCCTTGTTATGCATTCTACAGTCGATTTCTTTTCTCTAAAGTTTCAATTTTTTGGTTCTCTTCATCCTCTAAGTCTGATTTTTTCCTGCCCACAGTCTGATTTTTTCTAGATTTTTGGATTTATTTTTTCCCTTTAAATCCTTCCTCCATTTTTTTCCTGACACATCATGTCAACAATCTCTGGTACCTCCAATACATCTTGTCCACCAATCGACCAGCCAGCTATCACCTCTGCTCTGCCCAATATGGATGTTGCTACACTGGCATCCTTGCAGATTACAATGGTGAGGCTTAATGGTCAGAATTTTTTGGAATGGGCTCAGTCTTTGAAACTAGCCCTAAATGGTAGAGGAAAACTTGGATTTTTGACCAGAGAGGAGCTAAAAACAGCAGCAACCGACCCCACATTCCGGCACTGGCGCTCTAAGAATTCTCTTATTACAGGATGGTTGCTAAATTCAATGGAAGAATTGATTCGTCATTCGTTCATGTACATGGATGCAAAAGAAATTTGGGATGCTATTAGAGAGACATACTCTAATCTTGGGAATTCCTCTCAAATTTTTGAATTGAAAAAGAAACTGTGGCTCTCTCAACAAGGCAATAGAGATGTCACAACTTATTTCAACGAAATGCTCTCTCTTTGGCAAGAATTGGATTTGTGTTATGATGATGCATAGAAGAACCCTAATGATCTTGCAAGGGCAAAAAAAGAGAGGAAGATGATCATGTCTTCATGTTTCTCGCTAGAGTCAATCACGGCTTTGATAAAATCAGACTTCTTGGCCGCCAGCCTTTACCTTCAATACGAGTTGTGTTTTTTGAACTACGCCATGAGGAAGCGCGAAAATGTGTGACGAACAAACCTGTCCACTTGACATAAAATGGAAACATGGCATTGGTTTCCAAGGGCGTTGATGGTGGTAGTGACAAGAAAAAACTGTTTTCTTGTGATTTTTGTGGCAGGCGGTAGCATACAAAGGACAAGTGTTCGAAGCTCTATGGAAAGCCGCCTCAAAACAAAAAGAAGGGGGACAGGAAGGCTACTACAGCTGTGGCTACTCGGTGCCTTTCACCAAGGATCAACTCCAACGCTTGTATAGGCTTTTTAACTCTCCAAAATTTTCTCTTAACTCCTCTTCCTCTTGTGCTTCAGTGCAACAAGGTATTTCTTCTTCCTTTGTGTGTTCAAATCAATCTTTTGGTCCTTGGGTCATATATTCTGGGGCTACCGGTCACATGACATATTGCTCTCAATTTTTTTCTTCTTATAACCCCGCTATAGGAAATAAAAAAATCAAAATTGCAGATGGCACATTGGTTGCCATTGTCGGCAGTGGAACTGAAAATTTCAGCCAAAATTATCCTTTACAATGTCCTTCACGTACCTAAATTGTCCTGCAATTTGCTGTCCATCAGTAAACTCACCCGTGAGCTTAACTGTCAAGCTAATTTCTCCTCTTCTATGTGTTTTTCCTAGGACCTGGCTTTGGGGGCAATGATTGGCAGTGCTAAGGAATGTGGAGGGTTGTATTACTTTGAAGATGGATTGCATTCGGGTATGGCTGTACAAAATTCTTATTGTAAGTTAAGAGTCTATGTCTAGTGATCACGATGTTTTGTTATGGCATTTTCGTTTGGGACATCCCAGTTTTTTCTATTTGAAACATTTGTTTCCTAAGCTATTTATTAATTAAGATCCATCTTCGTTTCAATGTGAAGCATGTGCTTTAACAAAACATCACAAGTCTTCTTATCCCTCTCAGCCTTATGTTTCATCTAAGCCATTTCAACTCATCCATATTGATATTTGGGGCCCATCACTAATTCCCACGTTTTTGGGCAAAAAACTGTTTGTTTCTTTCATTGATGATCACACATGACTCACTTGGATTTTTTTGATGAAAAAAAATGAAGTTGCTGATATTTTAAAAAATTCACTCCATTGTTCAAAATCCATTTAATGCAAATATACGAATTTTTAGGAGTGATAATGGCCAGGAATAATTTTTCAAAGTTTTGACAATTTTTTTCTTAAAAAGGGATTATACAGCAAAGTTCTTGTGTTGACATACTACAACAAAATGGTATAGTAGAAAGGAAAAATAGACATTTACTTGACATCACAAGAGGATTGTTGTTTTCAAATAATGAGCCTAAAACTTTTTGGGTCACGCTCTTTTAACTGCTATTTTCTTAATTAATCATATGCTCTCTAAAATCCTACAATTTGAAACTCCTATGCAAAAGTTTCTTGAACATAACCCTGATCCTAGACCTTTTTTTGGATTTACCCTTCAAGATATTCAGTTGCATTGTTTTTTGTCTCCAATCAAGATAAAAATAAGACAAAACTTGATCCTAAAGCAAGAAAGTGTCTTTTTAGGGTATTCAACCTCTCAAAGAGGCTACAAATGTTTTGATCAAATTTTAAAAAAAATATTTTGTGATCATGGATACCATTTTTTTCCCCTAAAAAAACAACTTTTTTCTGTATTCAACCTCTCAAAGAGGCTACAAATGTTTTGATCCAATTTTAAAAAAAAATTTTTGTGATCATGGATACCATTTTTTCCCCTAAAAAAACAACTTTTTTCTCTCCTCCTCTTCAGGGGGAGTCAGGAAGATTCGGTGGTAAGTATGGTTGATTTGGATTTTTTTAAGTGTGAATTTTCAATTTGTGGGAAATCATTTCCAATATCTCAACAATAATTTGGAAGAGGAAAACAATTTGGAAATGGAAAACAGTCAAGGCAATCATTCAAATTTAAACGCAAATAATTTGGATAATGAATTTATCATAACTAGGAACCTCGATGCCACACAACAGACTCCAAAAATATGACAACAAATTTGGTCAAACGTACTCTAGGAAGCTCCTATCAAGAGCAACATGGCCAGCCATGCCTATGCATAGCCCAGAAAAAGGGCCACGACTAGGTACAATATCCCTTGATCCTATTGCATTAAATCTTGAGTCTAATCTTGATCTTCCTAAGTCTGATATGTATTTACCGTGGCTCCTAGAAAAGGAGTTAGGAAATGCACTATCAAATATCCTACGTCTAACTCTATCTCTCTTCAAAACTTGTCTCCTTTTTCTTGTTTTATCTCACATCTTAATCATGTGGAAATTCCAAAGTCTATACAAGCAACTTTGCAGATTCTTGAATGTAAGGCAACAGTTTTGGAGGAAATGAATGCTCTTAAGAAGAATCAGATATGGGTAAAAATAGCTATTCCAGCTAGAAAGAAGTTGGTAGGATGCAAATGGGTGTTCACAGTCAAGTATAATTCTGATGGAACGCTGGAGAGATACAAGGTAAGATTGGTAGCAAAAGGTTTCACCCAGACTTATGGTGTTCATTGCACTGAATCATTTGCTCTAGGGGCGAAACTCAATATAGTGAAGATTCTATTATCTGTTGCAGTGAACCTAGAACGGCCTCTACACCAACTAGATGTGAATAATGCTTTCTTGAATAGAAAACTTGAAAAAGAAGTGTTTATGGAACCTCCTTCCGGCTTTGAGGCTGAGTTTGGATCCCAAGCGTGCCGGTTAAAAAAGGCACCATATGGTTTGAAGCAATCACCTTGAGCTTAGTTTGAAAGATTTACAAGTTTAATGAAACAAAAAGGATATTCTCAAGGTCAGACTAATACACCTTATTCTTTAAAAGGAAGGAAAGTGGGATGATGACCGTTTTGCTGGTATATGTGGATGACATCATCGTCACAGGTGATGATCATGAAGAAATCGACAATTTGAAGGCTAGTATGGCAAGAACATTTGAGATCAAAGACTTGGGACCACTGAAGTATTTCTTGGGATGGAAGTTGCAAGATCAAAGAAGGGGATCTGGAAAGCCAATGGAAATATGTACTAGATCTGCTTTCTGATACAAGTATGACAGATTGTAAGCCAATTGACATGCCTATAGACCCCAATGAAAAACTTGGTGACGTTGGAGGTGACCCGATTGATGTTGGGAGATATCAAAGATTGGTTGGGAAGTTAATCATATTTGTCTCATATGCGACCAAATATTGCTTTCGCTATCAGTTTGATCAGTCGATTCATGCACTCTCCTAAGAAGGTTCACTTGGAAGCAACTTACTGCATTATGAGATACCTCAAGGGATCTCCAAGAAGGGAACTATTTTTTTGAGAAAAAGGCTCAAAGAATTGTTGCAGTGTTTACCGATGCAGATTAGGCTGGTTCGGTCACTGCAGAAGATCTACTAGTGGACACTGCTCATGTGTATGGGGAAATCTTGTGACTTGGCGGAGTAGAAAACAAAATGTAGTGGCTCGCAGCAGTGCTGAAGCAAAGTTCCGTGCTATGGACAATGGAATTTGTGAGGCAATTTGGCTCAAACGAGTACTAGAGGAGCTACAGGTACCATTGGATGGTCCTATGAAACTATATTGCAGTAACAAGGCTGCCATTAGCATTGCTAACAATCCCATGCAGCATGATAGGACTAAACATGTGGAAATTGACCATCACTTCATCAAAGAAAAGCTAGAAAATGGAGTGATTTGCATGTAGTATGTTCCAACCACACAGCAAGTAGCTGATATCCTTACAAAAGGATTGTTCAAGCCAAGATTTGATAGAATCATCAGTAAGTTGGGACTTATAAATATATATGCCCCAACTTGAGGGGGAGTGTCCGTTTAGATATAAAAGGAAAGGAAATATTCTGTAATTAGTGAGTAGATACAGCTGTAAATTAGTTTATTTAGTTTCCTAGTTTATAGTTTCCTAGTTAGTAGTTTCCTTCTTTAGGTGATTCCTACATTATATTTATACTATAGCTCTGTAACCTTTTTATGATATTTTATTGCTCAAAACTAAATTATCCCATTTTTTAATGATAAATTTTTATTTATTTGTGAATTTATATATTATACCAAGTTCAAAATTCTATGCAGTAAGTAGAATTTTATGCTCCAGGTTCCGCAATAGGTTGATTAGAAGCACTTCTATACCCATGACCTAACCTAGATTGCTTAAAAAGCTTGTACAAATACCTATAACATTTCAAGATCCCCTGTCCAAACAACTTATGCTTTCTCCATTATTTCTTCAATAAGATTCTACGCAGCTATGTGGTTATTTTTAATACAACAATCAAAATCAGTCAAATATTGAGGATTCTAATACAAATAAAGAAGATAGTATAATAAGTTACAGACCTGTGAAGCAAATGCATTAAAGCTTATAATTGGCCCAGCAATGTAAAGTGGGGCATATACCAAATAACAAAGGTATATGCTAAGTGAGAAGTTATCTTTCTTGACACTTCTCTCCTGCATTAAACAAATTAAGGTCATTCACTCAAGTAAAAAGCAAAAGAGCAGACAGCAAAACAGACTTGAGGAATACAATATGCAAACATCTAACTAGTTGAACGTCTAACTAATTGTCCAAAAGGTTAATCCATATATAAAAAACTAACCTGTAGTAATCGGTAGCATTCCTTTCCAGACATACAAATATGGCAACGTTGTGTGTGTTTCTGAAAGAGAATCAATTCCAGTAATGGAAAATCAAAATTCAGTTGTTGGTGGCTCATGCAAAAAAACATAATTTCACATGCAATTCTATCTTGCAGATGAAATTCAGGGGAAAAAAATTTAACCAAGAAGCATGCCAAGCAGAAAATATAATAGATACCCAATAGGATAAAAGCAAAGTATTTATGGGTAAAGGGAAAAATAACATTAACATTAATTCCAGTTACATGTTAAGTCTAACCTTCAAGATAATTGTACACAAACAGACAAAAAGCTCATGCCTAATCCAAATTGACACGGCCACTAGATACCATGCATTTAATCTTAACTATACAATATTACCTTCCGATCAAAAGAAGAAGCTTCGTGTGGCCAATGGTAATCATACCCAAAGCTTATCATTCGTAAAATTACTGACAAACAGCAAGATAGTATATGTTTAAAATTCAGAAAACTAAATAAAATCTTTTGTTTCATAACTTACATATAAAACCCAGAGAATTCCTTAGGAACTAAGACAAAGAACATGACTGAATAAAAGAACTACCAAAATTGAAACATATGTGCCACCTAAAGTTGCCTCTGTAATTGTCCAAATATGCCCACTGCTTCCTGAACAATAAGAGAGCACAATTTAAAACCCTGTTTTCTTTGTCTTCAAACAAAAATGGAACCATGTATACTAAAGTGAGGTACAACTTCACTTGGCTTACCCAAATATAGAAAATGAATATCCTTCATGAATACGGTTACATAGAAGGAAAAATATGTTGAAAACCCAAAGTACGAAGGAGAAGTACTTTGTTCTGGCAAAGATCTGCAGAAAGACAAATATAGTAAAACATGAAGCAAACTAGAATTCTGATAAGAATATGTCGTGATTAGTGGCCTCAAAAACATCATAATAATGAGGTGATGAATTCTCATACGACAAAAGAGGAATTGGATTAGAATATATGTAATAAATATCATTGTAACTCACCTTTACAAGAAAGAAATTGAAAGCTGCAATGGAGAGGATGAAAATAGTGCTACAAGGCCAAAGACATAGAAGGCTAATAAAAAACAGAGATAAAAGCAAAATGAAAAATTTTATCTTAAAAAAAAAAAAAGTAGAAAGCATACCAAACCCCATGTAGATAGGATAGGTAGACAAGAGAAATGGAAAGCCAAACAAGGGACATGCCCTTAGCTTTGAGACCAAAGAAGGGTCTCGAAATGTTGGCAAGCAGGGAAAAGAGTGCAAAAACAAGTGTGAGGATGGGTATATTTCCCCGAAAGTTTCTCCATTGGGCATCAGATTCATCCTATTTTGATTGATAAGAAGAAAGTTAAAACAGAAAATTTAATAATCTGAATAAGAAAACGAAACTGTATACATTTAGACGAGAGGAGAAAATCCATCCAGGGCGCAATCGATAGAGCTTCAGTGCATGATCTGTAAGTCACCATATCGTGGTTTAGTCGTCAGTCATCGAATATAAACAAACAGAAATAAACAAAAAAGAAAAGAAGAGGCAGCAGCAAGGGTTTTAATACCGTGAGAGAGTAGAAGGGAACGATAGATGATGAAAGCATAGAAAGCCACAGCATAAAGAACAAGCAGTGTCAGCTCCTTGGCCTTCCAGTCCTCCTTCTTCATCACTATTGCCAAACACATCCTCGAAGCCACGATTTGCCTTAGATACCCAACAGGTTAACATCAAGTTGCTTACTTTTCTAGTTCACCCGCGTTCTAACTTTTAATTTTAATCCAATTATACACAGGAGCAGAGTTTTTTTACCAATTTTATAATTTACCTAAATAATAATTCAATCTTCATAAACGTCATACATTTTGCTGGACTAGTTGAGAATGTACTAAACTATCAAGGAATATAATTTTTTTTAAAGTTAAATACAGGTATACATACATATAAATCTTAGTATGATGTATACTTTTTATCATAGTATTTTGTAAACATAAAATTTTATATAATATCTTGATTTTATAATAACATTCATATCAAAGAAACACAATTAAAAAGTTTCTAAAATATTCCTCATAATAATTTTATCAAAATTCATGCATAAGTTCAAACGTTAAATTTTCAGTAAATTAACTTCAAATTTGGAAAATATATTTTAAAAAGAATTTCAACTAGACATGAATTTAGAAACATATACATATAATTAGAGCGAGAGGAAAAATGATAGAGAATTAAAGAGATCGAAGCTTTCTAAAAGTTGTTGTAGACTTACACGGTTAGCTACATAGTCATGTAGTTGATCGTGTAAGTTACAAACTCTTTAAAATTCAAAGGTAAGTATTCGAGGAATTACACGGTCATATTAACTATGTAAGTCTATACGGGTGTGTCTGATGAACGTGTAACTCTCTGTGAATGTGTGTAAAATTTTTTTGAAAAATCTAGAATGTACACGTCCATGTCTAGAGATTATGTAATTCTCTGTTATCGTCTGCAACATGAAAAATAGTTGAAAAACTTAAAATTTTGATCACTCAAGGTTACGAAAATTTAAAACATATACACTAACACGACAAATTTGCGTAATCAACTTAGGATGTTTTTTATCCTAACACTAAAACATGTTAAAAATCAATAAAATCCTATGCTAACACCTAAAATAAAAACAAAATGAAATAAAATGAAACATATCCTAATTCTTGGTTTACTTATTAAATAGTGCTTGCTTAACATTGTTAGCTTGATGTGCCCTTCATGTTTACCATCAATTTGGGTCTAGAATTAGTGACTTGCTTCCCTCAATTTTTGCACATAACGGCTTAGTAGTTTGTAAATAAACTACATGTTGTAAGATAATAATAAGGACATAATTTATCAAATTAAGAAAGCTAAGTGATTCTATTAATACCCTTGTAAATAGCAAATTGGCAATAAAATAAGAAATAATAAAACTCCATAAATCTTTGATTGATTGAAATAGTTTGTGATGTGAAACCCCAAAACTAAAGAACCAAAAACCTCTTAAACACACACTTTGTATAAAACATGAACAAGAAGAAATCACCAACCCTAATGAACCTCTAATCAATTATATGAAAGGAAACACATATAATAAGTTTAATTTGAAAACAAGAATAGAAATTTATTACAAGTGTTTACTTTGATAAGAGCTATATTCTTGATGCCAATAGAAGAAGACAAGAAATCCTCCCTTATAGAATTTGTTATTCAACCAATCTAATCCTAAACAATGTTTATTATGATGTATATATACCTCTTAAAAAGAAAGAAACCCTAACTACGTAAAAGACCTTTAAACATGGGCCTCTTATCAAAATAATTAAAGCCCAAACTGATATTTCTAAAATACAACTCATTAAACCTAAAGTTTTAGACAAGCTCAAGACACAAGTAGTGAGCTGTTGAAAGTTATGCTTCTCACGTAAAATAATTAATTAAATAAGAAGGAAAGTCTTCTTGCTCATTCCGACCAACTTGATTAGTTATCTTGTCATTAAGCCTCATTGTCTCTTGAGATTTCATGTCATTTATACTTTGGCACATATAAGATTGAAACGCTTATTTTAAATTCTTAGCTCTTGATCTTGTTATTGGTCCCTCCAACATTACTAACTAACCTTTAGTGTTATCTTACTTACAAAGTCCCACAGTTGTGCTCATATCATCCCCTCCCTCTTCAAAAGGATTCGTCCTCGAATCTGAATCAAAGTCAAAAGGAGATAAGTCAGAAACGTTAAAAATAGCATTAACATTATATATACCTGGCAAGTCTATCTTATATGCAATGTCATTGATGCATTCCAACACTTGGAATGGTCCATCACCCCTTGCATCAAGTTTTGACTTCCTTTATTGTGAAAACCTTTCTTTACGCATATGCACCCAAACCCATCACCTGGTTCGAAGAGAACTTGCTTTATACCTCTATTTTGCTTTTTGTGCATATATGTGATTCTTTTTCTTAATTTGTGCACGTGCTTTCTCGTGTTTTGTTTTAACCAAGTCAGCCTTCTTGCCATCTAAACTAGCAATCTCAATCAAAAGTAAAGGCATCAAATCTAACATAGTTAATGGACAAAAACCATATACATTTTCAAATGGAGAATAACCTGTAGAAGAATGTATAGAATGATTATTGCAAACTCGACGAATAGCAAACAATCTTCCCAAGTTTTCAACTTCTTCCCAACAATTACACGTAACATGGTTCCTAAAGTCTTATTAACTACCTCACTTTGTCCATCAATTTGTGGATGACAAGTAGTATAAAATAAGAGCTTAGTACCTAACTTTTCCTACAAAACTCTTCAAAAGTGACTTAGGAACTTAACATCTCTATTTGAAACAATGGTCCGTGGCACACCATGAAGCCGAACCACTTCCCTAAAGAAAGATCAGCAATGTTTATTGCATCATCTGTTTTCTAACAAGCAATGAAATGAGCCATTTTACTAAATATGTCCACAACAACAAATATGCTATAGCAATAAAATAAGCCATTTTACTAATTCTGTCCACAATAAAAATATGCTATCTCTACCTTTCCTAGTCTTAAATAAACCCAATACAAAGTCCACAGATATATCAGGTTCACTAGGTAAAGTAAAGGTGTATACAAACCATAAGGCATAAACCTAGACTTAGCTTGTTTATATGCAACATACTGGGCACAAACCCTTTCCACATATTTTCTCATATTTGGCCAATAAAAATGTTCACCAAGCATATCTAAGGTCTTTTGCACACCAAAATGCCCCATTAACCCTTCACTATGTGATTCTCTAACAAACAACTCTCTAATAGAACGTGTAGGAATTCAAAGTTGTTTACCCCTAAAAAGATATCCTTCATGCCTATAGAACTTACCTGTTGGACCCCGAACTTTTGATAAAAATTAGAAATATTAAAATGAATTTAAGTGAGAAAGAAATTGGTGAGAAAATTATGAATTTAAGGAAATTTGATGA
>JANIJH010000009.1:14644598-14656924 GCA_024520975.1 Erythroxylum areolatum | reverse complement strand
TTGCTGGTCTCGCCGGCGCCGAGCTGCTCCAAAGATTTTTTTAGGGTTAAATTTTGAATTTTTGCAAAATGGTCCCTGTTTTTTTTATTTTTTACGGAATGGTCCCGAAAATTTCAAAATTGACGGTACCGGCCGGTACCGACCGGAATTCATGGCCGGTACCCTTATGGCCGTTCCGGTACCGATTTTCGGTCGAAACGGTACGAAACTCATCCCACTGGCTCTACTAATATAAGCTCTACTGATATAAACCCATCCAAACAGGTAATTAATCTATTATGACCACTACCCAGCTGTCTATCTATAATTGTAGAAGAAAATCTATCTAGTATACTAGTAGCCGTAGTAGTAGCAATAGTAGTTGTAGTGGCGAGATAGAGTAATTAGGAGAGAATATAAACAAACAAATTAGGATTGAGATTGAACCGTAACTTGAGCTTACTAAGTAAGCAAAATGGAGAGAGCAAAGAACCAAACTCTTAAGCTTCTAGTATAGCAGTAGTTGAAACAATATTTTGTTTAGGAAATTAGTCAAACCTCACAATTGCATGGCTACTCCGTCAATTAAGTTTTTCCCATTTATTATTTGATTCCTACATTAAAATCCCTACAAACGTTCATTTTCCTTTTAGTTATCTCGTTCCTGACATGAAAATGATATTATTATGCGCTCATCATTCATATACACCTACCATGTATCAAATAGCAACTTGCGAAAAGCATATACAATGAGTCAAACTAATCCTAAACCTCTTCAATTTAGTCTTTCATGTTGGTATTGCATGACGTGGAAAAGGTTGATCTGAAATGAAAGAAATGTTAGGGACGTAGATTGTCCAAAGCGCGAGGCTGTGGAACAGGTTATAAGGATCTGTTAAATAATGCTTAATTTATTGAATAACAGAAGCATAACCATTAACCTGAAAAGTTTCTGCAGATAAACGTCTCACGTTGTTGTTCTGCTCTGATACCAAAAATAAAATCCCCCCTATTATATTGTGCATAATAACGACCAGGAGTTGAATTGTCTTTCACAGGCAAATTTTCAATATCCACAAAACTCGGGCGTACAAGGATAAAATTTTATATAACAACAGGTTAATCTTCTTGTGTAATCACCAAAGTTGATGAACAGAATATCTCCTGTGCATCACATCAAAATGCCAGCTCATGAATATTGTCATATTTCTTTTTTTGGTAAAGAAAATAGATAGAAGAGAATGTATCTATTGAATGTCATGGCACTAGGGGAAAGAAAAAGATGAGTCATCAAAATTGGGAAAGCAAGCTGACTAGAACTAAATTCAATGTGGCCAAGTTAACAACAAAATTATATCTTGAATGAATTCAATACCGGAAAATATAGAGCCACCGTTGAAATTCGGACTTGTCAGGAAAGAGAGCTTGCGGTCTGATCATTTCAGCCGGAAAGCTGCAGCAAAAAGCTAGAGTAAGCGTCCAGAAAAAGGAGTGGAATAACACAATGTTATTAATATATATGATAACCACCAATAAGTGATGAGACTGTAATCCAACTGTGGCTGGCCAGCTGCAGCAGTGGGTTTATAAACACCTCCAATTCTGGTAGTGGAATACGAGTCACAGTCATCAATTCATAAAATTTTGGCAAAATAAAACTTCATCTTCTACTCCTCGATAACTGTAAAAACCCAATTTATTTCACTAATGTTGATTTGTAGTCAACCAATTTCTTTTTCCTTCTCGTGCTCGATAGGGAGTATCAACTAATTTTTAAAAGGACCATCAAACAATAGTAGCATAAAAACGTTTCTTAAGGAACAACCAAAATTTTGACGAATGAATGATATATTAATCATAGTTAAAATATTATTTGGAAAAGGACGAGAGCAAAGACTATTCGTTTGTGTTTACATGAATCGTAAACGAAAGCTAATGGGATGAAAAAGCTAAAAGGGGATACTTACTTCAATTAGGTTTAAATCAAGTAAATTACGGAGGATGAACATCTCCGATGCACATCAACAATGAATTGCAAAATCCTACAACCTTGAAAAAGCTCGTGACGTGAGCACAATCGTGAGATTTTGTAAGTGAAATAGAGTCAAAGATGAGCTAATAATGCCAGAGAAACCAAAAACAAAATCAAGAGTTAAGAAGTTCAAAGAAGTACTTTAATCCTATATGAGCCAAATTGTAGATTGCATAGAATCTCATGAGACAATGAAAGTTAATGACAAGATAACTAATCAAGTTGAGCGGAATGAGCAAGAAAACTTTCCTTCTTATTTAATTAATTATTTTACAATAAAAGCATAACTTTCGACAGCCCACTACTTATGTCTTAGGCTTGTTTAAAACTTTTGGGTTTAATTGGTTGTATTTTAGAAATATTAGTGTGGGCTTTAATTATTTTGGTGGGAGACCCATGTTTAAAGGCCTTCTATCCAGTTAGGGTTTCTTTCTTTTCAAAAGTTATAAATACATCATAATAAACATTATTTAGGGTTAGATTGGATGAATAACGAATTCTTATGGGAGGATTTCTTGTCTTCTTTTGTTGCATCAAGAATATAATTCTCATCAAGATAAAAAGTTATGGCGAATTTCTAGTCTTGTTTTCAAATCAACCTTATTCCATGCGTTTCATTTCATATAATTGATTAGAAGTTCATTAGGGTTGGGGATTTCTTCTTGTTTATGTTCTATTCAAAGTGTGTGTTTAAGGAATTTCAAGTTCTTTAACTTTGGAGTTCCGCATCACTTGATATCAAAGCTTAGATTAGGATAAATTCTTATTTATCTTGTGTTTATGTGTTGTTATTACTATTATTTTCTATTAGATCTCGAAATTAGGATTCATCTTATTATTGTGTTTTTCTAAAAAAAATGAAAAAAAAATCAATAGCTAGACAAGAAGAAAACGTTGCTACCGAAAAAAAAGTCAAAAATCGAAAAAAAAATATGAGGTGCTGGTGTTAAAGATTTTAACGAAAACGTTACCTAGTGTTAAAAAATCAATTGAAAAAAACAAATTCTATCTTTGGGATTGACGTGATTATATTATTTCTTTTATTGGCTTTTTATTTTGTTTAGTGTCTTTCCTTCATTCTAAGTTTCTATATTTTAATTGTTATTATTTTTGTTTCCATTTACAACATAATTAACAAATTGATTCTTGTTAATTTAAATTTTGTATTCTTTTGGGCATTATATATCCTTCCTTTTAAGTGTCCATTTTGCTTTCTTTGATTTTGGTATATTTGCCTCTAGTTTTGTGCCTGTCATCTTTCTTAGGTATTTTCATTGCATTCCTAAATCTTAATATGTTGTTTATGCATTACCTTGACTACAAATTGAATTCTGAAGTGCAATTGAGAACATCAAGTTTAAGTTAAAAAAAGGCTTAAGTGTGTAAGCTTAAAAGAGGGGAAAAAACCAATTTTAAGTGAAACACGAGTAGAATGTCATCTTTTGAGTAAAACACGTAAGGGAGTAACTTTTTTACTAACCATTTTTCTTGCAGTTTTTGTCATAAGAATGGTCAGTAGAAGTGATGGAAAGGAAACATTACATAAGGAGAACAACAATTTGCTTAATTTGAAAGTGATGTATAAGAAATTCATGAATGAGTTCAAGAAGTTATCTACTAGGATCGATGAGATGGATTAGAAATTTAATGAAACCAGTATAATCTAAAATCGTAGTAGATCAATTGGCTGTCATAGGAATCAGGAGGAAGAATTAGAAAGAATGTATGACGAGTATGAAGATGAAGTGCAATCCGTGAGGGGTAGAGTAAGGAGGGAAGAAAGAGTGGAGAGAAAAACAGCAACATTAATTCCATCAAGTTGAAAATTTTGTCTTTTAAAGGTAGGAATGATGTTGAAGTTCTAAAGATAAGAAAGTGAGATTGACAACAATGAAATTCTCTAATTATGCATTAGTTTGGTGGGATGAATTGGTAAAGAATATGAGGAGGAATAAGGAATCAACTATATCCATTTGGGAAGAGATAAAAAGAGTGATGAAGAAGAGGTTTATGCCATCTTATTAAATATAAAGTTGCACCAACAATTATATAGACTCGCATAAGGAACTAGATCAGTAGAAGATTATCACAAAGAGATAGAGATACTATTAATTAAAGCTAACATAAAAGAGGAGGAAAAGGTGACAATGGCTTGATTCATCGGCGGATTGAATAGGTAAATTCCTGATGTAGTTAAGTTGCAACATTATGTAGAGATGGAAGACCTAGTGACCATTGCCATGAAAGTAGAGAGGCAATAAAAACAAAGGAGGGCAGCCAAGTCTTTCTCAAATTCCAGCGACAAATGGAATCTAAAATAGAGCAAAAATGAAGATAAGAAGAGGGAACACTATTTAGATTCCAAGGAGAAAGGCAACAAGTTAAACAAAGGCAAGGAGAGGAGTACTTCAATTCAAAAAGGTACCACTAATTCATACTCTAAATCTTCTAAACATAGGATATCAAGTGATTTAAATGTCAATGATGTAGTCATATGCATCTGATTGTCTTAATAGGGAGACTATATTTATTAAGGGTGGTGAAATTGTTCTGAGTCTGATGATGGTAATGAGTTTGATGGTAGTGATTTAAGTATGCCACTTTTGGAAGATTTTTCTGATGTTGATGAGAATGTTGAGTATGTTGTGAAGGTTGAATCTTTAGTTGCTAGACGTGCATTGAACTTGAATGTAAAAGAAGATAACCTAGAACAAAGGGATAACATATTTCACACGGGATGCTTAGTAGGTGGGAAAGCTTGCAGCATGATTATAAATAGGGTAGTTGCGCTAATGTAGCTAGTACTACTTTGGTGGAGAAATTGGGGCTGAAATGTGATAAAAACCCTAATCCATATAGACTATAATGGTCGAATGAAAGTGGTGAAGTTAAAGTTACTAAGCAAGTAGTTGTTGCATTCTCTATTTGTAGATATCGAATGAAGTTTTGTGCAATGTCATGCCTATGCAAGCTATTCATATATTGTTAAGTAAGCCATGGCAATTTGATAGGCGTGTTATACATGATGAGTACATGAATAGATATTTTTATGTATAATGGGCGGAAAGTTACCGTTGCTCCTTTATCATCTAAAGAAGCATACGTTGAATAACTGAAAATTCAACAATCATCAAGTAGGGATTCAGGTAATGAAGTGAAAAAGAAAGAAGAGAGAAAAGAGGCTATAAGAGAAAATAAAAAATTAAAGGCCCAATGATGAGTAACTGCACAAATGAGGAAAAGAAAGTGAGATGTGCAGGAGAGAAGTTAGTGAGTGAAAAGAAAGAAAAGAACATAAAAAGTGAGTAAAGAGAAATTGAGAGGAGTGAAAAAGTTACAACACAACCATGTTTCTATGCAAAAAAGAAAGAGTTAAAGAGTACATATTTAGGGAAGAGAACTTTAATTTTGATTTAGTTTAAGGAAATTTTGTTTACTAGCACTGACCTTGACCCAAATTTGCCCAATGTGTTTGTGACCTTGTTGCAAGATTATGATGATGTTTTTCTAAAGAGGTACCCTATAAGTTACCATCTTTAAGAGGGATTGAGCATAAGATTTACTTAGTACAAGGAGCTTAAATTCCTAATCATCCATCTTACAGAAGCAATTTAGAGGAGACGAAAGAATTATAGAGGCAAGTGGATGAATTGCTTAAGAAAGGGTATGAGAGGGAGAGCACGAGTCCTTGTGTTGTGTCAATTATTTTAATGCCAAAGAAAGATGGAACTTGAAGGATGCGTGTAGACTGTAGAGCAGTCAATAAGATCACTATAAAATATCATCATCCTATTCCTAGATTAGATGATATGCTAGATGAGTTGCATGGTGCTTGCATATTCACTAAAATTGTTTTAAAAAGTGGTGATCATCAAATTAGGATGAAAGAAGATGATGAATGAAAAACTACATCTAAGACCAGATATGGAATATATTAGTTGTTGATCATGCCTTTTGGCTTATCCAATGCACCTAATACTTTCATCTCTTAGTGAATCATGTTTTGTGTGAATTCCTTGGTAAATTTGTGGTCAGTTTCTTTGATGACATCTTGATTTACAATAAGAACTTAAATGAACCTGTCATGCATGTTAAGACTATTTAAGATGTGCTTAGGAAAGAAAAGTTGTATGCAAACTTTAAGAAGTGTTCATTTTGCATGGATAAGGTTGTCTTCTTAGGATTTGTGGTGAGTTCTAAAGGAGTTGAGGTTGACTCTAAAAAGGTAAAAGATATTCAAGAATGGCCAACACCTAAGTCAGTTAGTGAGGTTAGGAGTTTCCATAGCTTAGCAGTTTTTTATAGGTGATTTGTTAAAGATTTCTCTACTATTGCCGCTTTATTGAATTAAATCATTAAAAAGAATGTTGGTTTTAGATGGGAGAAAGAATAGGAGAATGTATTTAATACTTTAAGGAAAAATTATGTGCTGCATTTGTTTTGCGTTTACCTATTTTTTCCAAGACTTTTGAAATTGAATGTGATGCTTCTAGGATTGGTATTGGGGATGTTTTAATGCAGGAGAATCATCCTATAGCATATTCAAGGAGAAGTTAAGCGGATTAGTCTTGAACTACTCCACTTATGATAAGGAGCTTTATGCCTTGTACTTGAAGGGACAAGGGAAGTTGAGCAAAAGGCATGTAAGTTGGGTGGAATGTCTTGAAATATTTCCATATGTGATTAAATATAAGCAATGTAAGGAAAATTTTGTGATTGATGCATTATCGAGTTGGTACGCTTGGATTTCTATGCTTGCTTTTAAGTTAATTAGATTTAAGCATTTGAAAGAATTATATGTGGATGATGTTGATTTTGTTAATGTATATCAAGCTTGTGAACATACTGCAATTGATAAACAACTTTGCATTCCTACATGTTCTATTAGAAAGTTGATTGTTAGAGAATCACATAGTGAAGGGATAATAGGGCATTTTGGTGTGCAAAAGACCTTAGATATGCTTAATGAATATTTTTGTTGGCCAAATATGAGAAAATATGTGAAAGGGTTTGTGCCAAATGTATTACGTGTAAACAAGCTAAGTCTAGGTCTATGCCTCTTGGTTTGTATACACCTTTACTTACACATAATGAACCTTAGATTGATATATCTATGGACTTTATATTGGGTTTACCTAGGACTAGGAAAGGTAAAAATAGCATATTTGTTATTATGGAAAGATTTAATAAAATGGCTCATTTCATTGCTTGCTAGAAAGCAGATGATGCAAGAAACATTACTCTTCTTTTCTTTAGAGAAGTGGTTTGGCTTCATGGTGTGCCAAGGACTATTATTTCAGAAAGGAATGTTAAGTTCCTAAGTTGAAATTGTGTATGGTTTTAATCCATTAACTGTGTTAGATTTGATGCCTTTACCTTTGACTGAGATTGCTAGTTTCGATGGCAAGAAGAAGGTTGACTTGATTAAGACAGTACACGAAAAAACACGTGCACATATTAAGAAAAAGAATTCACAAAAAGCAAATAAAGGTTAAAAAACAAGTTCTCTTCGAACTAGGTGATGGAATTTGGGTGCATATGCGAAAAGAAAGGTTTCCACAGTAAAAGAAGTCAAAACTTGATGCAAGGGGTGATGGAGTATTCCAAGTGTTGGAACACATCAATGAAAATGCATATAAGATAGACTTGCTAGTGCATATAATGTTAGTGCTACTTTTAATGTTTTTGACATATCTCTTTTTGACTTTGATTCATATTCGAGGACTAATCTTTTTGAAGAGGGAGGGGATGATATGAGCACGATCGTGGGATTTTGTAAGCGAAATAACACCATATATGAGCTAGTAATATTGGACCAATAACAAGGTCCATAACTAAGAAGTTCAAAGAAGCGCTTTAATCTTATATGGGTCGAATTGTAAATGACATGGAATCTCAAAAGAAAATGAAGACTTTCCTTCTAATTTAATTAATTATTTTATGTTAGAAACATAACTTTTGGCAACCAAGCACTTGTGTTTTGGGCTTGTTTAAAACTTTTAGGTTTAATGGGTTGTATTTTAAAAATATTAGTTTGGGCTTTAATTATTTTGGTGGGAGGCCTATGTTTAAAGGTCTTTTACATAATTAGGGTTTCTTTCTTTACAAGGGTTATAAATGCATCATAATAAATATTGTTTAGGGTTAGAGTGGATGAGTAACGAATTCTTAAGGGAGTATTTCTTATCTTCTTATATTACATCAAAAATATAATTCTTATCAAGGTAAACATTTGTAGGGAATTTCTATTTTTATTTTCAAATCAACCTTATTATATATGTTTTCTTTCATATAATTAGTTGGGGGTTCATTAAGGTTGGAGATGTATTTTTATTCATGTTCTATTAAAAGTGTGTGTTTAAGGGATTTATGATTCTTTAGCCTCGAGGTTTCGCATCAGCTCGTCTCTTAGAGCTTTGCCACGTCTCTGTTTTGACCTAACCCGACTAAAAATATATAGGTTAGGGTCAAGTTGGGTCGGGTTGTATCAAGTCGGGCTGAGTTGAACTGAATCTAATTAGGTCAAACCAAATTAAGTAAATTTAGGTTTGAATGAGCTTGTAATTTGTTAGAGGGAAGCAGGGGACAAAAAGGTCAAAACGAATTGGAACGAGCCTTTTCCAAATAAAGGCTTGGGTCAATTTCGGTTTCAGTCAACTTGAACCTACTCAAGACAGGTTAGATCAAAATGAAATTAATAAAATTGGTTAGAGTCAATTCAAGTAAGGTCAAATTGGTTCAAGTTAGGTTAATGGTCAAAAATGTTTCTACTCTCACTCCCTCTCCGTTTCTCTGACAGACAAAGACAAAGACAAAGACTCTGCTACTACTACAACATTATTTTTATTTTTTATAATCGGTTAATATTAATTAATTAATATTTTGATGGCAAATAGTTGTAATTAATTTATGGGTTTGTTTTTTATTTTTTAGAAATCCAAGATAGGTTTCATGTGTAAGATTGAGGGCGAAATCAAAGTTGTTACTGGAGTCCACCAGAGTCTTCATGGACAAGGATGGACTATTGGCTTCACCGTCCTCAATTTTGGAGTTTTATCTATTCCAGTCACAACATTGCTGGACTCTTATCTACCTTGCGGGTTAGATTGGATATGCAATATTGAGGAGAAGACCTGCTTTTAATTCAGATATATTTCGAGGTAGTAATGTCATTGTCGTTGACTGTTAACCCTTTCTATCTTTTCTATTCTCTAAACTTTTATGACATTAATAATGCAATGTTGGGCTTATTTCTTGTAAAGGTGCAACCTTTAACTCTTAAGGTCTGTTTAGTTGAGAGTTTTATACTGGAATGAGATGGAACGTAACATAGTTCTATTATTTAGTATGAGGTTTTATAATGGAATGGAATATAATGAGATTGAAGCAAAGGATTTCATATTACGTTTCATTCCATCCTAAATAGTGAAAATGAGAAACGTAGGTTTAGGATGAAACATAAACTAATAAATATATACTACCTAATATACTCTTTATAATTTGTCATAATTCCAATTATTTCTTACCCATCCCTAATAATAACCAACACAACACAATATTATTTTTATATAATTAACAATATATAATTAATAATAAAATAATAAAATAAAATTATTATTAATAAAAATAAAAATATATAAAACTTATTCTTTAAGGCCTTGTTTGGTTGGCACGGATTGTTAGCTGGGAAAGTAATCTTTTTTCTAAAATTTAAATTATTACGTTTGGTTCGTTTTTTTGAGTAATTAGGAAAGTAAAAACTTTCCTAATTTAAGGAAAGTAGTAGCACTTTTCCTAGATTCTAATCCCAACACCCCATTAATATTTAGATTACTTTCCTCACGAATTTAATCTAAAAATTATACTGGTGAATTTAACCCTTCTTTCTCTCTCAACTCTCCAACAACTCTTTTATTAAAACACTACCTCCTTTTCTAATATTCTTATTCTACAACAACTTTTTCTTCAAAACACGATCACTTCTTCATATATTTTTCTTCTTCTACCGTTAGTACGACTTGTTTTGCTTGATTCTTCTTCTCTTCAAATATTCTTCTTCTTCTTTTTAAAAATACGCCCACCTCTTCAAATATTCTTCTTCTTCTTTCCTTCTTACTTTTCTGTAGTTTTCATTTGCTCAATTCTTCTCCCTTCAATTCAATTTCTGGGTCCTATCTAATTCTTCTCCACATAGTCGTTTTACAACTCGTCCAAATCAAAGCTTTATTGAGCGGAGGTGATTTTTTATAAACAAAAAGTTTCGGTTTTGTATGGTCTATGATCTTGAGGTTTCTGGGTATTTTGATCTGCTACGAATCTGAAGCTCAAAGAACCCATGAAGATTTGCGGTAGTGCTCCACCCACGGTTGAAGGATCATTAAGTGCTGTGGGTAGTCTTTTCGGGAACTGCAGTTTCATTAATAATAACAACATTAGTGATAGAGTTAGTAATCTAGGATGGATGAAGGATGAGATTCGGTTGCATCCAGCATATCTGTCCTATTATTTTTCACACGATAACACAAACCCGAGGCTACCTCCACCTTTGATATCAAAAGAGGATTGGCGTGTTGTGTAGAAGTTTCAGGGTGTTGGGTCATCGGTTGGCAGTACAGGAGCTTTCAGAAATAAGTTAGTTGATAATTGTCATAATTCATCATTGTTCACAATAGAGCCAGGATGTTCTGTTCAGAATATGAAGAATGATTTAACATTTAATAATAATTTTAACTTTTGTTCAGGATATAATTGAAAAAATAAGTTAAAATTAAATTAAGTTAGAATGATTTAACATTTTTATTAATACAAAATAGAAAATATATTAAAATTATTGTTCAAGTCACAACCGTGACTTTAATTGTTTGTTAGTAAATTATAGGTTTTTGTTATTTTAAAACAATAGCATTCGAGTGTTTATGCATTTTTGGTTCTAGGTTTTATAGAAATGTCATATAAGAGTATAATAATCATTTATTATATATTACATTTTATATCATCCATCTTCCAAACAACATTTCATTACATTATATTATAAACCTTTTCATTCCTCCAAAACAACTTTTCACTATATTACATTTCATTTCATTATAAAACATTTCGTTCCGTTCTATTCTATTTCATTAATTAACATCCAACTAAATATACTTTTACTGTTATCTTACTTTCTTTTGGTCGCGGCTCCAGTTCAATGATGTCTTTATTGTAATCCACATGAACAAATCTATGTAGGGTGAATCATGATTAATAGTTTGCTGACATCCATCTCCGGTTCAATGATGTCTTTATTGTAATCCACATGAACAAATCTATGTAGGGTGAATCATGATTAATAGTTTGCTGACATCCATACTACCTTTTGCCATTCTAACAACGTGCCATTAATGTTTTAAAGATTAATACCTTGTTAACTTTCTTAATCTAAGTCTAAGCAGGTTTAATCATAATCCAGTTGCTATATTACCCTAAATTTCCTATAACATTTGCATGAAAAAAATTGTCAAATCATATTATACGTATTTATACATAAGAGTTTATGAACCAAGAGGTGCCACCGAAGTACTCATTGACTCCCCATTTCCCTCCGTAGCTTCCATTTCTTTTGAAAAGCAACACATAACAAACACAAGAAAGAAGAAGAACAAAAGAAAGGCAGGAGAATGATGTTAGCCTGTCGTGGGATTTCGAGGGCTTTGAGATTTGCTAGAGGCGGCGGCCGCCACTGCTGCGTTTTCGGTTATCGATGGCTGCTTTCTCCACAGGTCGATGGATTTGGTGACGGTTCCCACTGTATTAAAGACTTCAATCAAAAGGTAAAAGTGATGAAAATTTAATGCTTCACCTTCTATCTCTTGTATCATTTGAAAGTCAAGAAATTATTTTTATACGTGGGTGGTGACTGTTTATAGTGACTTTAATTTTTTTTTTGTCATTATTTCTGGTGATTAGTAGGCTTCAAGTTTCAGAGAAACTTATTCATGGAGTTTACCTGCCTTTGATGGCTTTAAACATGAAATTCATTACCAGAGTAGCTCCTTAGTTGAGGTACACTTTATCATTTTCTTCTATTTTTCTTTCTCCTTCATAGTTCTCTCTGATCTCATTTGTATGAAGTATTTCAGAAAAGAAATTTAGATTTTCAGTGTGTTAAAAGTTTCTTAGTGGATGAATAGTGACACTAATTTATAATATATAAAATTCTTTGTCAGATGAAGTTAAGACTTATTACTATAACTTGTAATCTTCTCATCCATCTTCCTATCTCCCTTTTCCTGACCTAATTCCATGTCTACATGGACTCTGATACTCGAGATATTGA
>JANIJH010000009.1:14574281-14587455 GCA_024520975.1 Erythroxylum areolatum | reverse complement strand
ACAATTTGGAGCTATCAATATGATGCAAACAATGGCAATAGCCTAATTTCCTTCATCATTTACAATCTATAAGCTGTCCAACTCTAAAGAAGTGCAATCATCAACCATCCTATATGAAAACATGAAAAGGCAATCATCAACCATTCTATAATATCAAAAAGAATAATGGGAATGCTCAATACAACTTATGTCTTGCACGCTATGAAATCTACAATACTAACAAGTGTTTTTTAAATTACTTTTTCCCCTCCTAAATTCATAATCCTTGACAAGGTCTTGTTGCCACATGAATCTCCTTGTAATCTCCTTATAATCAGCATGTTCAAAAGGCAAAAGGAATCTGTATAAGAAATGAAGCACATGAGCTACTGGAAAAGGATAAGGCCTAGTTCATTGTTTGACGAACTACAATTACAAAACCAAAAGCAAGGCCATATACCAACCAAAAACTTGTTGGCTAAACTATCAAATAGTAGTGGAAATCTTTCAAAATATAGTGACTTACATACCAGCATAAGCTACTGTGACACCAGAGACCACCCGTCCCAAAACTGATAGTATCTAAAGACAAAAGGAAACCTGAAAAGCATACATAAAGTAAATATGCAGTTAAGTTAAAGAATTAGTTTAAATTAGAAAATGAGAAGGAAATGCCTCGTAAGGATTTCTTCAGGACAAAAGCAGAGCTTATAGAGTATTGTTAACTGCATAACCTGAATTGTGAGTATTGTTAAATTCAAAAGCAGAGCTTGTGGACACTACAATACAAGGTCCACAATTCAGTATGCATAATAAGCTCAGCTATTGAGAGGAGGTTCCTTCCTATGAGTCAATCTACTTAGGAAGAACTCATTACTGTGAACTAAAACTATTTGCTTCAAAGTGATTGAGTCAACAGTAGCATTTATGAAATTATAACTCCATAACTCTTCAAAGTGATTGAGTCAAAAGCACCCTCTTCCATAGCCTTCACTCCCAAAAAATAAGTAAATGTATTTAAACAAATAAGCCAAAACCATTAAACCTCAACAGACCATCTTCCATCTTTGAACTTAAAACACCAAACAGTACAATTCAAAGTATAGCAGTGATGCATGCTTGCTCCTTCTCCCTCACAAATTTCAAATCCCTAAACCTGAATCTCTTGATGTGCTTGAGATTGAGCTTATACCCTTTTCCCCTTACTTCTTCTTCTTCTTCTTCGCCGTCTTTGTTCCTGTTCTTCTTCATGTCTTGGTCCGCAGTTGACCTTCGATTATAAACGTAAGTGACGGGAGTGAGTTACAAAATAGCTTCCCGGAAAAACTAAAATTTGGGCTTTTCTAAAAAGCTCCAAATGTTAGTTTTTCAAAAAGCTGTATTTTAGTTTTTAAAAAAGCTATTTCTACTGTAAAAGCACTTTTAAAATTTTCCACCAAACACTTGCTTTTTCCTTAAAGCATCTTTTGTTATAGATAAAAGTGCTTTTAGACCCTCCAAAAGCTAAATCTACTGATACGTTTTCGTTTCTTATTTTTAATTTTTATTTTTAAAATAACAACAAATTTTATTTGACTATTAATGTCTAATAATTACATATTAGATAAATTTAAATATAAATTATTTTTATAAATAAATAAATTATAAGTCAAATTAAATTTATCACTAATTATTAAATTAAAATTTATTTATTTTTGAAGGTCAATATTTAATTAATTATTAATTTTAGATTAAATTGTTCATAGTTTTTATTAATAATTACTATGAAATAATTAAACGACATCATATTTAATTAATAGTAAATCATATTATAAAAAATAGAAATAAAAAATAAAAACATTTTATTGTTTTCCTAAGTTAAGAAAATTAGAAGAAATCAAAATCAAAAGCTTAAGCAAACAAATTTTTTTACTAATCTTAAAAATAAAGACCCTTTTGCTTACATATTGATGCTCCTTTTGAGAAAACAGACGATGAACCTAACATGTTTAAAGTCTAATGCAATACTGTATTACTCCTTTTTCTCATCCATGGCTTTATCATCAGCTGCTTGGACGCCAACATGTCCATTCTGCAAAAATTTATGCTCGGAGGGCAATCCTTTCCTAGCTTTCTTGCCCCCCTCGATTTTCCACATATCCCAGACTCGGGTCTTTGGTGGGGGAGCAAAATCTGCAACAGGTGCAACTAGTCCTGGCTTTCCATCGTCAACAACTGCATCTACCAACCCGTATTCTTTTGCTTCCCATGCATTCATAAAATTGTCTCGATCAGTATCAACTTCAATCTAAGACAGGATAGGGAATCAGAACAAACAAGGGTTATCATCCAAAATGAACAGACCATAATCATGAGATGTTTAATGGAGGAGAATATTGAAATTTATTTGATTGCGAACCTGCTCAATAGGCTTCCCAGTGATTCTTGACAAGATCTTGTTTAGCTTAATTTTGTGGTAGTTCATTTCTCTTATGCGTATGCTCATATCCGTTGACTGAAAAAAATATGAAACTTGATAAAAAGTACAAGTAAGAAATTCCTAAAAACACATCAAATTAAATACTCATCCATAAATTAATTCAAATATGTTAGCAAAAATAAAGATTCTAGTCAAAACTCAAAGGCGTGTTTGGATATTTGGAGAGTAATTGGTATTCTAGTGAAATCGAACTTGCTGTCCGAATGTTGATGTTTTCACTACAAGCTTTCATCTCAAACATGAACAAAAAAATCAGAAAAGAAACATAAAACAACAGCTCAATTCCAAAAAAGACAGAAAAGAAACAGAAAACAACAGTTCAATTCCTTGCAATTGCACAAGAAATCAGTATCACTATTCTAATATGCATAGAGTCAAACATATATGCACACCATGTTCAATTCCAACTTCTCCAACAAAATACTCACGTAAAAACTTTCCGGTAAAAACTCAAAACATATTTTAGTGTATGGTTATAGTTACAAAAGTCAAAGATAGAAAGATTATCCTCACAAAGCACCTCCGGAATGAGATAAATATCACTTCAAAGACACATTCACTGCTACTCCAACTATATTGAATGAAAT
Organism: Erythroxylum areolatum; assembly: GCA_024520975.1. Taxonomy (NCBI): domain Eukaryota; kingdom Viridiplantae; phylum Streptophyta; class Magnoliopsida; order Malpighiales; family Erythroxylaceae; genus Erythroxylum; species Erythroxylum areolatum. Next base: position 14,584,410 of record JANIJH010000009.1, on the reverse strand, counting down.
ACAGCTAATTTCTTTTCCTTAACATTTCATGTTTAAAGCAGTTTGACTAGAGCGCAATTAGTCAACCAAAAAGTAATTGCTGTATGCAGCATGTAACATTAATTGTTGTAGCAGAATTAACAGCCCTTGTAGTGGTTCATACATATTCTTCATACAAAAATTAGTGGTGCTTCATATTCAAAATCTTGAGATACTGGCATAGAAAGCTAAGATACAGGGTAATGCAAAATTTCAATCTAAGCCATATGTTTTTAGGTCAGTACGATTCCGCTTGATTTACCTGTTATGTCTATGAAACAGGAACTCAGTTATAGATACCACTTTACAGAATGCACATTGTGAGGAACTCAAACAATTGCCTCAAATGGGTAAGCAAGTACTAAAACTTACTTTGCCTCCAGCTGTTCCAAGTGGCTGATGGATCATCACTCTTCCATTAGGCATGCAGAACCTCTTGCCTTTAGTACCAGAAGCAAGAAGAAATGCTCCCATGGATGCAGCAAGTCCCAGGCAAATAGTTGAAACATCAGCCTTGCACAACTTCATTGCATCATATATTCCCAATCCTTTATTCAACCATAAAGGGGGAAAAAAAATTAGGAACCAACAAAGTTAATCTGGAGGTCTTTAAAGTAATGAATTCTGCGCAACAACTGAATAAGATAAACCAACTGTTTTTCTACCTGATCCTATAGATGGCCAACTAAGGAATATTATCTTGCAGGTTCCGCAATCAAAGAATTAGTGTTTATAAGCTTTTCAACATAGTATCAGAATACCCATTAGAGCCACTTGAAGGTTGACAAGATATGTTCACAAAGTTTGTCAAAGAACAAATACCACCCAGATGAGGAATTTGAATAGTTATCATTTTGAGTATACTAAAACAATACTCCATGAAAGCAGGATTTTAGGACTGGAGAAGGAGCATAAACTTACCCAAATTCGAAATAGGTAAAGACGGGGGGAAATTAGAGGAACATAATTTCATGCAGATCATATCAAAATTAATGGACATACCAGCAGTAACGGAGCCACCAGGTGAGTTAATGAACAACTTGATATCCTCTTTTGGGTCTTCAGCATCTAAAAACAAAAGCTGGCTTATTATGAAATCAGCTGTCACATCATCTACCTGTCCAGCATGATTTTTCAAAAGAGTAAATTTCGTATACATTCTCTCAACCAATTCTACAACCAGAAGACTTATAAATTATTGATAAAGTATTTTGACTTTGAGTCAGCCTATCAAGATATGTAATGCCTAAACAGATGTGTTCAAAAGGACAGATACTTGTGTATGAACTGCAGGGATCATATGGAAGACTTTCCTTTAAAGATGGGTATATGCAAGGGCTATGCTTTGAGTCCCTTCCTTTTTGAGTTAGACAATAGTTGAATTTACTAACACAACATGAATGATATTAAATGGTGCATGCGGAAGACATTGTTTTCATTTAATAAAAGCTGACATGGATCGTATGTTGAATTTACGGACTGTTTCTGAGTGCAAAATTTTCAGGATAACATGGAAAAAAAGAAGTAAAGATGTATCAGTTTTAGCACCCTTGTGAGTAAAGGCAGTGCAGTTACAATAGATGGCGTGTAGATAATCTACAATTCCACGGTGATCATCTCTTAGAACTTATGATCTCAAGGAAATGCAAGGAAAAAAGTCAAGTGATCTAATTGGCACGGAGGGAATGGAATTTTATGTGACTTTACTGTCAAACTTTGAGAAAATTACTTTTTTTTTTCCATTATTTAGTTTACAAGTGTACAAGAGAGTCAATTATATATATATATTGCCCTAACAACTGATAAAGAAACAAAAACAATGAGATTCCATGATCATGAGATTTTCTAGCTAAATGGGAAATCCTAAAAAAGTCATTTTTTCCCACAATAACAACTGTGAGAATCCTCAGGATTGGATCACCAGATATGTTTCTTGGGGTTGAATTATCTCCAGTAATCATAAAATTTAGATATAAATGAGGCAATTGAAACCCAAAAAAGAAATTAAAAAAAAGAATGAAGAGAAGAGAGAATAATGATATCTGAACCAAAATTTTTAATTCCTGCTCTATGTTATCTTAAAAGTTCAAAAATCAAACATCAGGTGGAAAGACATCAATCTAGAATCACTGACATATTTTGCTTGAAACACAACTTAACATATTGAACTAACATGCGCAATTATGCCCTAATACATATCCCACAAAATTGTCATTTGAATATTGGCTTGCTATATGGGAGCAACATGCCAGGTATAAATGTGAAAAATTGATCCCAACAACTAATCCAGCACACCTCAAATAATTTGGAAAGATTCATCTTTATAATAATCGAGAAGAGTAAATTCCACTAAAAATCCACCCATACTCCCAAGTATTACTGCTTCCAGAAACGAGAAAGACCTGAGAACCAAGGAAGATGATCCTTTGACGAAGGAGCATATTGGTAGTGTCAAGCTCTTCAAATCTTGGAAGCACCGGAGCAGAAGAAGCCAAGGAAGACAGGCCTGTTAAATCCCAGTTGGTGGACAAGGTCTGTCTTCCAATAGCAGGAACACCCAAAGAGCTCGCCTTAACAGACATTAGCTGACTTGTTTTGCGGCTGGTAGCTGGGCCAACCCCTATTTGCGAGGGGAGCTGCTGCTTGTGCTTCAACATGACGGTGCAGTTGGAGAAGCATAGAGGACTTGTTGATTGTGAGGCTGTGGAATATGTTAAACCTCCGTCCATTTCTTCTCTGTCTCTTCCTCTTCCAGGCCCTTGTTTCTCCGTATGCTCGGAAGATAGAGAGTTTTAACAAAGCAGAGCAAATCAAAGTGCAAGCAAAAATGACCTTTAGCAGTATGACAGATAAGCTTACTGCAATTGGGTTTCAATAATTTAATAAATGGGAATTTTAAATTAGGTTTAATTTCAAGCTCTGTAATAAATAAATTTTTTCCCAAAGCGTCTTAACCAGATTCAGAAATTTAAAATTCACGGTTACCAAATAGTATCTTTAAAGTGAAAATTTTGAAATCACAATCACAATAATAAAAAAGGAGAAGGAGCATGGAAGTTGGTTCTTCACGGATATGCCACCATTAACCCGCAGATGAGTGACAACAAATTGTTAACTAGGGTCTGAATTTACAACATTTCGGGAAAAACATCAAAGTGTGTTTTTCCCAATGTTTTAAAAATTGGAATGGTAATTGAACTAAAGAAGTAACTGATTCAAAGATTAATGGTTCAATCGAAATTTAACCATGATCAAATCGATAATTAATAAATATATAAATTTTTATTTTATATATTATATATATAAGATAGTTTTTAAATATACTATTTAATTATTTATTTATCTAATTGTAAACTTAACTTAAACCTTCAAATTTTAAAATATACAAGTTTTTTTTTAAGTTTACCAAACACAACGCAAAATAAAATAATAAAACTCACTAGTCATACTTCATAAAAAAATTAAAAGAAGATCACTAATTATAATATTCATTCAAGTTTAAATCATCAAAATTAAGACATTTTAAATAAACCAACCAGTCCCTTCTTTCATCGGTTCAATGGTTTTTACCAGTCCGACCATAAAATGAACAGACCAATCACTCATAAAAAATACTAGCTAAATCGGACCATTTTATGCTTTGGTTCACCAATTCTCTGATCTGATCGACCGATTCGGTCTGATTTTCAAAACATTAATTTTTACATTGCTCTCTCTTACCTGTTTATGTACATATAGGATGAAAGAAATAGGGACATTTTCAGGAATAAAAAAAGAAGTAGCAAGAAATTCACTAAGGATCTTGTTAATGCCATTAGACTTCACATTAACACCTTTAGTGGCAAGCTATCCTTAGATCCAAAATGAAAATGTATTAATATATGGAGTACTACGTGGTTTATTTTGTAACAGTTGTGAGTTGTCAAATAGCACAGTGCTCTTCATTTGATTATGGAACTCTCACTTAGAGAGTTTTTGTAATTTCAATTTGATTTTTCTTTATTGACTTAATTTGATTCCATTTTTTAAAAAAAATTACTCATTGGACCATTATTTTATTCTTAATAAGATGAAAGCATTTAGATTCCTCTCAAAATTTGTGGATTTGATCTCATAGTGCATCATTATAGTCTCCTATAGTATATTCATTAATGGAGAACCAACAAATCTAATACAAGGGGCTAGATAGCTAAGGTAAAGGGATCCTCTTTCCTCTTACCTTTTCACTTTTAACACAGAAATGTTAATTAAATTGATTAAGTATGGAGTCAATAAATAAAGGAAATTTTAGATTCCATTATGAATGCAAGGTTATAAGGATCAACAATCTTTCATTTATTGATGATATTATATTGTTCTCAAAGACATAATTTAAGTTAGTGTTTATCCTAATGAATACACTTAATTCCTTGAAGGTTGTCTTGGGTATTGCTATCAATATTCAAAAATGTCTGATGTTCCTCTCCTTGGTTGCCTCTACTACTTTAACCTATCTAGAATGAATAACTAGTTTAAAAACTTCCAAAGCTTCTTTATTGTACCTTAAAGTTCCAATCTTCACCGACAGAACCTTCTTCATGGAAAGTAAACCTACCCCTTATTAATAGAATCATCTTAAGGATTGCCAATTGGTGTAACATAAGCTTGTCTCTAGTAGGTAGAGTAATCTTAGATAATTTTTTGGTTTCCAAAAAGCATAATCAAGACTACTTAGCAAATTTGACGAGGTTCATTTGGTCTAAAAAGGCCTCAAATGTCTTTATGGCTAAAGTCAAATGGTCAAACCTCTATTTGCCCAAGAAAGAGGGGGCTTATAGGTCCTACCTATTAAGAATACTAAGCATATATAGTTTATTAAAATAATTGACAAATTTTGATTGATAAATATTCAGTTTATGTTAAATGGGTATATTTCATATACATCAAAATGGAGCACTTCTGGTATGTCAAGCCATGGTATGATAGATCCTAGATTATGATGCTCATTCTAAAGTTGAGAAAGAATTATAACTTTTATTGGACATAAGCTAGGAGATGGGAAATCAACTTCTTTCTAGCATGATAATTAGTCAAGTTTAGGAACTCTGACTGGATTAAATACACCAAACTTATTGAGAAGCACTATAGTTGATAATGCAATAATTAAGGAAGCTTTAATTGGATCTTTGACTCACCTTTATTCACTAAATCTAAACTCTCATCTAATTCTGAATCAAGAGGATACAACTCTCTAGAAATTTAATCCCTATAGATCTTTCACAAATTCTTATTACAAAAATTACCTCAAAACTCATGCTTTAAAGGTGTCATGGTACAATCACAATAAGTTTCCCTAAGCAAGTTCTTGATCTTCTATAGTTCTATGGCTAGCCATTAAACGAAGGATGAGCACCTTAGAGAGGATTAAAAGGTGCAAAACTATATAAGTTTTTTGTGTCCTTTATCGCCAAAAACATGAAATAATTACTCATTTCCTCTTTGGATGCAATATTTCATTCAACATTTAGAAAACAATCATAAAATTATGTAACCAACTTATACATACAAGAGTATGGCAAGGCATCATAGATTAGTGTTGCTTAACTCAAAAGAACAAAAATAGAGATTGTATAGTTTTTAAAGATTGTTTTGAGCTACACTGTTTACAGAATTTACAATGAGAGGAACAAAAGGATATTTCTTCACGCCTTTACTTCAATTCAGGGTCTATTTAACTTCATCATCTAGACCATTAGAGAACATTTTATAGATCATAAAATCAACCTAATGTGTAGTCTTATAGTTTTAGGTTTCTCAATTATAAGGACTAATCTTGTTTCATTTAGAGATAAGCTTCCCATAATCATATAACTTATAGATTAGTATAAGAAGACTTCATCCAGGAGTTAAAGGGATATTTAAATAGCGTTAGTTGTTATCTCATTGTTAGTTAGAAACTTTAGACGACAATTTATTAATCCATTGTATTATAACTACATTTCATTATTAATATACTTTACTTTCTAAACAAGGTTTATTAAAATGGGTTAATAATCATTTTGCATAAAAGAAGATAAGCAAAAAACTAAAAATAATATCTTCTAAATTAAGATATTTTAGAATGTATGGTTGAGAAGAAGAATTATATATACATATATATAATAACAATTTTAACAAAGTAAAGAAGATACAAAAATATAAGAGTAACAATTATAAAAATAAAAATAATAATATGAAATATTTAATGAAAATTGAGCATTAATGTGTGCTTGATTGTTTATATATTCACTACTTAATACTTAGCGATTAATATTATGAAAAGCTTAAGATCCTCATTTAGGTTCACATTTGGTTTTAGGTATAAGTTGGAAGAATAAGAGCTAAAGTGAGTTAAAAGCAAATTCCTTGAGCAATTATCTTAATGTTTAAACTTATTTGTCTTTGTAAAATAAAGAGGAGATGGATTAAAGTGAAGATGGGATAAGAAAATGAAGGATTTAGCATGATCTACAACATGCATGGTGATGCGTAATTTCGAAAGTGACATTTTTTGGAGATGTTGGATGCAGGGCCATGCATCAAATTGTGCATATTCACGCAAACCAATTTTTTCATACAAATATAAGTGTGAGTAGCCAAAGAAGGCATGAATCGTTTTTGGAACACAACAGGTGGCAAAACTCTAACTTTTTAGGATCCATGGAGGGCTAATCCTTTTTCCTTCCGGTTTGAAGGGGAAATCGAAGTCAAAGATCATAATTGAGCATCTCTTCATTATGTATCATTAACTCTCTCTCTCTCTCTGGAGATTGTTTATGTCATTCTTTGCTTATTGAATTGGATATTTGTGTAAGAATGATTTGAATGCTTTCATTAGATTTTTTTATATAAAACCTTCTCTAGAATCTTGAATACAACACATAATATTTGTGTTTTTGATTCATTTATGGTAACTAGTCATAAGTTAAATGACATAAGCTTGTGTGGTTATTGGCTAGGTTAATTTGTTTTCTTAATTCATAATACAACTGTCCTACTAAATCGAGAGAGTTTATTATAGGTTATTCGATAGTTAGGTTTAGTTAAAAAGTTTATTTTGATTAAATAAGATTTAAGAGACAGTCAGGGTTAACAAAGCTCATTGCTAACTTATGATTAATAGTTTATAAGAGGTGTGAAAATAATAAGATAATGAAGTATGGTTATTTATGTGCAGGCGGAGATTAAACATAGAATCAAATTCTAAACATATTAATAAATTTTATCAAACTTTAATTTTTTGATTTGATTTGCTTTCTTTAATTCAATTTTACTTTATTTTCTTAGTTGCATCCAACTAAACCCCCTTTATTTCTTAAAAAAGCAATTCTTGTCATTATAAAAGCTATGCGTACATTCCTTGTGGATACGATCCTTACTCACCACTGCTATAAATTTAGTTGTGCAAAGTAGGTTTTATTTTTTGGTGCATTCGACATCCATCAAGAATTTTATCATTGTTCCTGGGAAATGTGATGCTTTAGTTTTTGTTTTTTTATTTCAATTGGTGTTTTGTACACATTTGTTTATAATTAGTTTTTACATTTGTTTCTTGATCTTTCATGTTTGTTAGTGTTTGTATATGGTAGTTACAAGATCTCCTCATTAAGACCTTGTAAAATTTGATCTCGAGATTGAAAAGACACTGCGAATGTTACGTAGCAAAACTAGAACAACTCTGAGAATACAAAAACAAATTGACACAATTAGAAAGCACTTTTAATATAATCCCAATTATCAAACTCCTCGGACAATTGACGGTTCGGAATTATCAAAATATCATAATCATATAACAGTGAAATATGCGTAAGTATGAATTCATTTCCTTATGCGCAAATTGAATCAATTCATTCTCACTTAAACTTATCATGCCTTATAAACATAAGCATTTGTAATAATGCACCAATGAATACATTAAGTAATTACACTTTACATGTACTCACCTAAGTTCCCATTTCTTAAACATTCATAACTAACACATCACTTTTATCACTTAAAACATATTTTTGTTCATAAGTATACTTCATTCCTTTAAAAACTTATAAGTTCCAAAATTAGATACTTTGTTATCTAATAACACCTTTTTTTAAGTTATTACTTTAATTAAAAATACAAATCTTATACAACCTTTAATGAACTTATTCCACTTCAAACAAGGTTCATTTTACATCTTAATTAAGTCCAATTAAACCATTATAAAGTACCTTAACCTTATATGGTCCAAAAATTGCCTAAAACCAATCTTTTCTCCTTCCTAAGTTCTTCCCACAATCGTGGGATTAAGCCTTACAAATCCCACGATTGTGGGATGAGTGAGTCGAAGTTTCACTTACCCACAACCTCTAATTTGTTTCCAAAACTTGACTTTTTCACTTCCATTCGACACACATTCACCAAAGACCATCAATTTCACTTCAATTATACCTTATGCATGCTTCAATACCTCATCAAATTCATGTCTAAACCAATTCAAAAATCGTTCCTTAATTAACTTACAAATTAATATCTTCCACATATCAAAACCAAACCAAAGGTTATCATACAAGGATCATTTTTCTAAAATTCATTTATCATCATCATAACACATTTCATGGCAATTAAATTATCATAAAACTTATATTAATACATGCTATCAAGTTTAGAATTCCCTTACCTTCTTAACTTCAAAGAACAATTCCAAAGAATCAAGCCAACTAGTCTTCCAAGTAACCAAACACAGCTCCTAAACCAAGGTGTAAATTTCAGCACCAGCACAACAATAACACAGAAAATAGAAAAACTTACTTCTTGATATAGTAACTTACAAAGATTCTAAGTGAAGATGATCCCAATTCAAGAAAAATTCTAGAAGTTGAGAGGAAATGAGAGAGTTTTGGTGGAGGGAATGAGCAAAGAAGGAAGAGTTACAGTAGAAACTAGCCAATGCATAAGGTCATGCCATGTGTAAGATGACTCATCTTGCTCTATGGCCACTTGTTACATAAAGACATAAGCCATATTTCCTCTCCCTGGCTAGCAAACATGTTCTTCTATGAAGCTACCAAATGTCACAATTTAATTAGGCCACTTGTCACTCAAACAATGTTGCCAAATGTCAATGCATCAACTATGTCAAATGTCACTAACTCATTGGCTTAGTCATTCCAATTTTCATGTACCAACTTATCTTGCCACTTGACAATTTTCCTAGTCCAAATGTACATTTTAATACCTCATTTCTCTAATGGTATCAATTAATTCCAATTAACTAAGTAGGATCTATTAAACCAAAATTCAAGTCAAATGCAATTGTCAATCATCTCACAAATTTTAACACCTATCATACACGTGCATATAACATTCCAACTAAGGTATAATTTGGGGCCTTACAAGTGGTAGACACAAGCCAGTAAGATTTTGACTCTTTACAGATTGACACGTCCATATCAGTCTCATTGTCTTTTGTTTATGTGTGAACTTCATGACATATACATCCTAACTTTGTTTTGATTTTCTATTTGATACCATATTTTTATCACATGCATTAACATGAAAATGTTTTTAACACCTATCATACACGTACATGTAACATTCTAACTAGGGTACAATTTAGGGCCTTACAAGTGGTAGACACAAGCCAGTAAGATTTTGACCCCTTACAGATTGACACGTCCATATCAGTCTTACTGTTTTTTGTTTATGTGTGAACTTTATGACATATACATCCTAACTTTGCTTTGATTTTTTATTTGATGCCATATTTTTATCACATGCATTAACATGAGAATGATATAGGGATTCTTTGTTTTACTAGCTACATTAACCAAATAGCCTACCTATCAACATGATTTTTTCTTTTGATAAGCCCCTTTGAGATTTATTTGCCTTTTCTTTTTATGCTAACCATATTAGATGTCTTAAACCTAACGAAATGTCCTACTCAAGCCTTAAAGCTAGTAGAGCATTATGATTATTGATGTTTGTGGATGCATAAGAGTATAAGTGTGGGGGTGTGCATATGTGTTGTTAGAGTAGTACCCTAAAGGCAATCGCCTTTAGCGCGTTTTGTACAAAGTTGTGTACATACTTTATGAATAAATAAAGAAAGGCATAT
>JANIJH010000009.1:14560865-14571179 GCA_024520975.1 Erythroxylum areolatum | reverse complement strand
ATTGTGAATATGCAATGAAGTGAATATTATGTTATGTGTGATGATGTGATGCATGAATTGAGTGAACCATCGATGATGGTTATTTCATTGAGTTTGCAAAACTCACCAAAATTGCAACGTTGTCTTTTTAGGACCGAGACACGACTCTAACTGTTAAAGAGGCTCTACTAGTCGGGTAGATTGCGATTGGTGAGAGGTCATGACTCAAAGGTCGGTCAGCTGGGGTTCTTTTGGGTGGTTTAGATAACTTTGAAACACTTTCCTCATTCACGTAGTACTGTTGTATTAGGCTTCTGATGATGTACATAGGGATAATGTTGAAAGACAATGTAGACTTCGATTTTGTGAAATGTAATGAGGAAAAAGTCGGTTTAAAAAAATGGTGATCTTCTTATGATGCTTTAAGTGAATTATGTTACCATGCCATATGAAGGAATGTAGTGATCGATCATAGCTCGCCCTTATCGTAAGATATATACCGGAATGACCTCCGGGCGTCCCGGTGGGTACCCTGCGGTAAGGGAGCGCTACATATAAGGTCATTAAGGATTGTTGGCCCATATAAGAAGTGATCTTTAGAGTATATATATGATGTTATTTATAAAGTTCACAAAACAATTATGAATCATTTTAATGGATAGGAAAATTCATATAAGACTTACACAAACATTCTTGATTGGCAATTAAATAAGCACATTAATCAAAAGATCCACTTAACAACTTTTTTTTAAAATCCTTGTTGCTTACATTGTGGAGATGCATATAAAGATATTGATATTATGGGTATTTTTATATTATTAAATGCAAATATATTTTCTCTAATGAAGAGTAACCAAAGGCTATAAATTAATTAAATTGTATCGTAAAAGTTTAAGAAGCATTGATCTATCATTTATAAAGAGAGAACTTTTTATGAGAAAAAAAGTAGCCTAATAAGTATTCATACCTTTCAATTCCATCCTTTACTTGTAAATAACATAATTTTTACTTTTGTAGCTGTTAATTTAAAATACAAATTAGTGCTAAAAGGTTTTTGGTAAAAGTTCTCCAACATTGACAAAACTTACTATTTGATTATTCAATCAGACAACTATTGTATCGGGTTGTGAACATAATAGAATCGTTTGTTTTTAATAAATTCATATGATGAAATCAAATTGTTTGAAACATCAAAGACACAATGATTTTGTTTATGTTATTAACAATAAGAAGATGAAAAAATATATTTTTATTAATTGAATTTTATTTTTAAAGAAATAATTTTTAGTATTAATTTATGATTTCTCTATCATGTGTTCACATCGCTCAATAAAAAGAGAACATATAATTTAATTAATATTGGTTATATTCATATTGAATTTGACCAAAAAATAAGAATTATGACTTTATCTTGACTATAGTGAACTTCAAAAGATAATTTATTAAAAAATACATTTTTCTCGACAAATAAATTAAGGATATCTATTAATAGTCATCGGATATCGTACTTAAAACAAATTTAAAAAATATGATATGTCACAATAAAATTAATTTCATATATCACTAATTTTTAATTTATTTAATTATATTAATTTCTCTGTTAGATTCAATTTTAATTTCAATTCTTAAATTTATTAGTAATAAATTATATATATTAATAAATATTAGTATATTAAATATGTATTTTATTTTTAAAATTTATGTGTGAATTTTTGATGGATGTCATATGAGTAAAGCTTTGAAGGGATAAATTTAAACCACGTGTGTGACAGACAGACACGCGGGCTTGAAGAGGATAAGGTTAGCGTTTGGAAGTTGGAACTGGAAATGTTGCTGACACTGCTTCATCCGTGTACTCACGAGATGAGACTGCATATATTTGTTGATATTCAAGAAATATGTAATAAGAGCTCACAACTTCTGAAATGGCAACCAGTGCAACTCTCTCTTCTTCACTCATTGCCCACATTTCAATTCTACCCAAATCGTCCTTGTCTTCCCTAGCTCGCTATGCCTGTAAATCAAAGAAGAGGATTCATCTGTTCAAAATCCATGCAAACTTGGGTGAGCTTATTGTATATGCTTTTTGTCTTTCTCCATGATGGTTAAATATGGCTATTAAGTTCAGTGCTTGTTTATTCGAGACTATGAGATGATTGTTAGCTGAAAGAAGACGGTTTTTGGTGGTTTTAGGGAGAGGGAATGGAGAAGTCAAGCCCAAGGGAAAAAGGAAATTTATAACCAAAGAAGAAGAACCAGAACAGTAAGCCTATGGGTTATATTAGTTCTTGACTTTGTCTATTCACCTAATTTATGCAATTCCCCTACCTTGCATTTGATTCAATTAGAATTGGGCATCCTAATTTAATTTCACTGGTCTATTGATTCAAAGGAGTATCACTTATTTTTACCAAATTGCCATATTACTTGCTTATGTAAACCAAAAAACTGATCTACAAGTCTAAATCAATTCAATTACAATACAGGTGAAAATTGTAGTTTGGAATGGTTAATTTGTTCTTCCAAATTTAAGATTGTAAATGCAATCTCTTTAAATATCATCAAACTAGAATTGGAATTACAATAAGTAATTTGATTCCTGTTCCATGACCCTAGTACAAGAACTAGAACATTTGGTTCCATCATTATTTCCTGCAAATCAGTGAATAACATAAAGGATGCTGCTATAATCCAGGTATTGGCAAACAGCTGGAGAAAGGGAAGGAGAGAATCCCATGAAGACACCCATTCCTTACATCATTATTTTTGGCATGTCAACACCTTTTGTAATCTTAGCCATTGCTTTTGCCAATGGATGGATTAAGGTTCCTGTCCGATGATAGTGCTGCAGCACATTATTGCATGTTTAGTATGTTACAATCCAAACTTATCCCATCCTTATATTTTACACCTATTTCTTAATTTGAGCTTTATGATTTCGAACAATACTGCAATTCAGTGAAAATATTGCCAAAAGCCTTCAATTCTGCATTCTGACAAACACTGGCAGCTTCTCTTGTGATTGAGCTATCTTTATCTCTCAAAGCAACCAGTGGTAGATGAGCATAATTTTGATATGGTAGGAGCGTATAAGATATGATGTAATACTGGACTTTAAATATTTCAAGATTTCAGATTAAGCAAGTTGTTGGCATTGCTAAGATGATGAATCCTGTCATAGCTTGGAGATGCCAAAGTAACAACAAAGCCTACCAGAAGTGGATATCCAGAACAAGACCATGTTTACAGCCCGAAAACAAGTCTCATCAACAATCTCAATATGTCTTCAATTTCAATATCATGTTTGAAATATATTAAGAACATAAGCTTGCAGAGATAATAAACGTAATGTCCAAAATGAATAGCAATTGAACAACGCTGTGGAATCGGTCCAAGAATTCAAACCTTTTTTTATCCTTGTGCTAATTCTTTAATATTCTGCACTTTAAATATTCCGTGAGCTTGATCTTGACATTGCCATATCAAATCGTTTAACAAACATGTATCTAGCTAGATCACTAGATATTTGTATTACCTTTTCACTCCCGTTTGGGCTTGTATAGTACTACTGTCACATACTTCTGGAGAAACCTGTAAGTTGACGCAAGAGCAACAGGTGAATGATCGGAGCTCGAACTACTTCTGTTTGAGTCGTCTGTTTTGTGAATATATAGATGATTAAGCGTTTCATGACGAGGCGTTGCTGGCGATTCGTGGGACGTTGTTAACTGAAGTTGAGGAGATATTAACTGAAGTTGTGGAGGCATGTCAGGAGGAGGTTTACTAAAATCATCATCCGTTAAGGGTTCATTGTTGTAGCTTGACAATGGGGAAGAAGGAGGCTGAAACTCAGCGAGGCTATCTTGAAGTTCTGGAACATGTTCCTGTACAGTACAACATATTTGATAATTAACAAATCGATTAAACAAATTTAATGAGTACATATGGGAAACTGAAACGCAAAGTCTGAAAATATTTAGTATTATGATGTTTTCGAATATGTATGAAGAAGTAGAAACTCATCAATGATTATGTAAAACGTAATGAAATCAGTATATCTAGTTAGTAGCATAAAACGAGATGAAGACAGTACCTGCACATCCAAAATGTTGTAAGCTGTCCCCGAATTGTCACATTCCCATGGCAATTCCGGAGCATATCTCAAGTGTTCATCCACAATGAAGCCATAATGGTAAACTCCAGAAGGGAGCATCTTGATGAGAACCAAATCTTTACCTGAGCTCTGCAATTGTTCCCTGATTGGAAGAATTTTAAGTTTTACATGTTTTAGGTTGCGAATAGGAAGAAGTGCTATCTCTCAGAACAAAAAGGAATAGGTGAACAATGAATTGCATTACCTTCTCTCCCAGTTGTCCCATGATCCAGTGACAGCAACTTCACTGCCCCCATAGCTCCATGTAATCAATACAGGTATTGGTCTCTCGCCAAAGAAATCCATGATATCTGTTGTGGAATGTGAGAAAGCATAGTTGTGCACTTGCATCAGTTCAGTGACCTGGAAATGGTAATACAGATCAGTCACATGTACTCGTGCAAAACGGAAACTTTTAAAATTTGTACTTGTCCGTGCCAAATTCGGTTGAGAACACAGAAACCCTTTTGTTTATAAGCACCTCTATTTCTCTTATTAATTAACAAATATCTTCTACAAATTGCAAGCATCGATCTGAATTCCAAAGAAGGACTGTCATCTCTCATGCAGAGATCAGTGAGCTACACTCATAACCGGGCGATATTCATAGGAATTGGGGAAAGATTTAGGACGTTATACTGGAAAGACCCTTTTAAATATCAGACCAAAACAAATACGTGCAAAGATAGATTTAGCACCAATTTTGGATGTACAAGTTTTCTGTTAACCAAATCCAAACAAGACTGAAGAACATTCATTGAAGAATGGCATTTCAAACTTCCATCAGCTCCCTCAATCCCAAATCCAAACGCGTACCAGCAAGCGCTTGCGCACACACACACATAAGAGTTTAGGAACTTGTTTTTCTCGACTTGCTTAGCTACTTTCATTTCATGAGGAAAAAAAAGTAAATCTGTTCCAAAAAAAAAGGGGAAAGAATTATGGAACCTGCGGACTAAAGGTGCGACGAGGGTTTTGGTACAATCTTAGGTTAAGTCGAGGGGAGGCAAGCATAGAATCTGCCTCTGCATATGATCCCTGTGTATATCCAACATGCTCATCACAACCATGCCCTATCAACCCCATATACTGCTGCTCATAACCCTCTTCATCTTTCATTTCAGAGGTCCCATCACCATCACTCTTCCCACTAGCATTGCCCATAGATGATGCTGATAAAATAGAAGTCAAAGGGTAAGCAAAACCAGCAACAGATGTTCACTTCATCATATGAAAGCCCATCACATATTCTTCTTGCTTTTGAGAAGGAAATAAAGAAGAAGAACAGCCAGCCACTAGACCAAAATTATTAAAGCACACCCCCCCTTATCTCTCCCTCTCTCTCTCTCTCCCTCTCTCACAGAATGATTCCAAAGGGCAAGGTGGGGGAGTAAAAGAGTGCACCAATCCTACATACAAATAAAAAGCAACAGAAAGTTGTGGGATTTGGGGGGCTTTACTTACCCATCAGTGTAAACAAATTGAACAAGCAAAAGAAAGCCAGCAGCAAACACTCAACTCAATAGAAAGCGGCAACATTAAAACTGTTTCTTGTTCTCTTTCTGACGAAGGAAAGATGGGACTGATTAATATTAGATGTTCCTTTTTTCAATGAAAAGTACAATACAATCTGCCCTCTCTTTCTCTCTCTAGAAACTCTTGTTGCTTCCCCCTTCCCTCTCTTAAAAGTGATATTTATTCTCCAATGAGTTTGGAAGATCCTGTAGTTGGACTGGACTCGTGATGGTTAGTTTAAAAGAGAATGTTGTTGCTGCCTCCACACATGCAGCTCAGTGCTTTCTACAGTTATCCGCTGGAAAGCTGCCACGCAGACCTGCCGATTTACCCATTTTCTTTTTTTAACCTTTCTTACCCTTTTGTTTTGTGGCTCCATAGTGGTAGCACGTTTAGTTGCGGCAAGTTTAGATGCTTCGATTTTGGCTGATGTTTGAACAAATCTCTTTAATTCCTAATTAAACTGTGCTTATGTTAAAATAATATTTTACTTGTGATAATTACTTTCTATTCCTATATTTTCATATGAAATATATAATGGCGATATAATTTCCTTTCTTATCAAAAGGATTCAATTTTTAGAGAATAAGGGGTACATATTATCAATGTACCTCTTAACAAAAACTTGCTAGTAGGGGACATAAGATATATTTACTAGAACATACAAGGTGTTATTGATAGCTTTCAAAAAATGATGAACTAATGTGATAGTTTATCAATCCCAAAAGGGGTTCCAAAAGATTAACCCTTTTATTAATTATAAGTATTACAAGTATATTTGAATTCTATCATTTTTTTTTGAATTCAACATTAATATTAGAGTATAATTTTATTTGCATTATCATAATTACAAGTTTTATCTATTAATTTAATGTTAAACATACTTGATTATCTTTTTCTTTTAAAAATTTATCTGTTATCATTGGTAACATAAAATCTTCAATTCAAGAACAATTATATATACAATTTTTTGTAAGTCCTGTTTTAAGAATTTATTGTTCTTCGAATGATTAAAATTATAATAAAGGACATAAACCTATGCAATAGTTTAAAAACTTTTAGAAAAATCTCATAATTTTAGAATTTTAAAAAAACTCTTTTTAGTCTTCAATTTTTTAAAAAAACCTTCATTTAGACTTTGGATAACAAATAACAATGAAATACACGCATCATAAACATCATACTTATACCAACCAAATGCTATTTACATAATGATTCGACTCAACTCTTAAACTTAAATCAAACTAATTAAATTTGGTTTAAACGAATAACTATCTCAAATTATTAATTTAGCTTAAATTTAATTGGTTCAAATCAGGTTTAAGAGTTGAATTGACTTATTATATTAGTGGTATTTGATTAGTTCATGTTTGATGTTCATATTCTATGTATTTTTTCATTAATTTTAACACAAGTATAAGAAAAGTGATTTTTCTAGAAAATAGAATAGTAGAAGGAGTTTGTTCAAGAATTTTATAGATATGAGAAAATTTTCTCAGATTTGTTAAACTATTGGGGAGGTCTATGTCTTTACCCATAAAACTATACACTAGGTTTATTGTGTTCTTTATAACTTTACAAAAAACCATTTCGCTAACCACCTTTAAAAGTTTTTTCATTTGGTTTTGGCACTTTGACGTAGGAGTTGATTGTGTTTTCTCTTTGGAATTTGAAAAACGAATCCTAATCTCAAGATTATATTCAAATGTTAGATTATTATGCTTTGTTTCTTTTTGCTCTATTTGAGAAACAAAAGTGAGTCCCATCATGAGTTCTTTGTTCTTTGTTCTTTCTTCTGTGTTCTGTTTGTTTTCTGCTTTTAATTCTAATGCTCTATTTTTGGAAAGGAGTCTAAACTAAACACTAATTTGACGAAACTTCACCCAAAACCACTATACTAATTGAGAGTAAATCTAAAAAAGAGTAAAACATGTTCAAAGTTTATATACTTTTAGAAAAGAGAACAATATTTGTTGTGTCAATATCCATAACTGACATATTGTCAAAATTATTAGTAGTTACTAATGGTGGGGATATTGACAATGCCTTGTGCAAACAATTGCATTTGGAGTCTCATCACTAGCGACTACTAGTAAAGATTGGAGAGGGACATTGTCGATGAGTTATTATCGATGTTGTTATTCTAGCATAGGTATGAGTGGTAGAATTGCATCATCATTTTACCACCACCTATGGCTCTCCATCTCATTGATGCATTCGTCAACAACATTTTGCTAGTGGTAGAGAGGATGACTTTTGGTGATGCATGGAATGTTGAATGGTGCCAATTTCTTGTTTCCTAAAAGCTAGCTAAGATTTTCAAAATGTTAAAGAATGATGTGTGTTTAGCAAGAGAGATAACTACAAACCTAAACCTAATATTCCTTATATTTAGATATAAGGATAAGTTAAATTTAACCAAAACAAGTAGTGGAACTTATTGTAAGTTTAGAATGAGATATGTTTGTTTATAAGGTTAACTTATTCTATAACTAGGATAAACTTTTGATTTTGGCAATTAAAGAATGAAGGGTGTTTAGTAAGAGGGACAACTACAAATCTAAACTTAACATTGCATTTGACAAAAAATTAATTAAAATTTATTTTCTTAAATTTTTAAAATTAATGTTTGTTTAAACTATCATGTCTTTTTCTGTTACCAAAAATTATTCTCTTATCTAAGTCTAACAATAATATAGCTCTTGGAACATTCAAAACATAAAAGAAAATATTAATTCATGAATTTTCCTATTTGACAAATATCACAACACTATTATGGAAATCATTTTATTTTCAAAATAAAAGACTATCATAGTTTTATTATTATCTAAATGAAAATATAAAAAAGAATTATCAAATATAGCTGGAGATTGAAGTTGTGTTAATGGTCAAAGACAACAATATAGAGTTTTCTTTATTAACTAGTATAAAACCACATAATTAAAGATTTATATCTTCGATTGTAAAAAACTAGAGCAATCAAATAAATACTAGTAAATCGAGAAATAAAGATTAAAGAAAACAAACTCACAGTAGAGGAAAAGACTAGCTAATCATTATAATCAAGATCATTAATAGTTCGTACCATTTCATCAATATATAAAAATATTATTATGAAAATTATACCCAATTATGCAAAAATTATATTAAATGAATATTTAAAACATGATATTTAACAATTAAATATGCATTCATCATCGAATCTTTTTTGAAAGAAATTTTCAGTTAGAAGACTCGTCTCTATATATGTAAATCAATATTAAAAAGAAAATATCAAATATGATTGTTTATATATTAAGACAAATAAAACTAATTTATGATAAATAATAGAGTTACCCTACATATCTTCATCACCTAACCAAGTTTAGGCTCGCATAAGGGCTTTTGTATTATAAGAATGAAGTCAAACATGATGAGGAATAATTATTTGATTGCCAGTTTTGAAAGAGGACTTTAAAGTAATAGTAGATAATAGAATTACTAAGAGGTCTCATTGCTTGCATTATCAAAAAAGCACTTCTCTATATGAGGTGCTTCCAAGTTGAGCCTGAGAAAAATTGCCAACGCTAATGAGCTTCACCTTAACCATTTATTGTAGCACCCTACTCCCGCAAGACCCAAACTCGATATCGATGGGTGATATCTGAGTCCGTGTCCTGCGAGGATGGCGTGTTAAAGCACTCAATCATGTAGAAATCGGTATATTTTTTTTTTCAAACATAACCACAATATGCGAAAATCGATACTCAATTTGCCCACATTCATTCATAATTATTTTCAATTAGCACAAAACCTTCAACAAAACTTTCAATAGTCATTTGGGCCCTTTCACAAATATAAAACTCTTTGGTCATTTTGGAATACAAATTTATACAAAAGTTGCGAAAATTACAATTCAATACAAAATAGAGAAATGCAATGCAGATGCGAACTGATCACAACCTCTATCCTTCACTTGAATGTTGTAGAGATACTCCCGTTGGCCTAACGGGGTATGCTTCTGATTCTGAAAAATATTTGCAAATTTTAGGAACTTAATGAGTGACCATCATCGATAGCTCACTCAGTCACATAACACACCAAATCACATTCACATCAGTTCACATTTCGCATTTAATGGATATCGATCTTACAATGCTATATGCATGAGACTCACATTAATTCTTAATGTTGTGACCAATTGCCTATCATATATTTATACAAATACTGGCCCATATGGCTTAGTTAGAACAGAATCACTAGCCCATAGGGCTCAGTCGGAACAGAATCACGGAGCATAGCTCTACGTGCAAAATCAGAAATCATGGAGCAAGGCTCTATATGGAAGCACTTCATATTGGCAACTCAAGTCACAATGCCTTTATCTAAACATGCATTTTATGAAATGCATAAATCATATTTGCACATATCATCGAACCGTAGTCCGGCATTCAACATTAAGTTGAGAATCACATTTCATTCATATATAATTGCACATTTAAAAACACACTTGTCATCAGACCGTGGTCCGGCATTTAGAAATCACATTATGCATACTTATTTCATCTTATTCACCTACAATGAGCACTTCAATATTTCTTTCATGCAACACATTCATCAGACCTCCTGCCCAGAAACCAACACAGTCAAACACTTTCACATAATCATTCAGAAATCAATCAATATCA
>JANIJH010000009.1:14541344-14553209 GCA_024520975.1 Erythroxylum areolatum | reverse complement strand
ATTGAGGATAATTTTCCAAGAAAAGGGAAATTGTATGGATTTGCATGAATTTGAATAAAGATGGTTATAAGATAAGATAAGAAAGAAAGAAAGAAAAAAAATTTATACCGATTTCGGATTGGTTAGTCTTAGGGTTTCTAACGCGATCATGTTTCTCTGTTCTTTGTTCTCGGATGTCGGAATTTGTTTTAGTTCGATTTATCCATTTGTTTGTCTGCTTTGATTCAATTTGCCAATGATCCGCTTCGTATTTGTTCGCTTTAGATTCTTTCGTCTTACGTTTCTGCTTCGGTTTCGTTCACCTTGCGATTCGTTTTCGCTTTTGCTTTTGTTTTCGCTTTCCACTTGCCTTGCTTCGATTCGTTTGTATTTTATTTCTGAATTTTGTTATTCGATTCGCCTTCGGATTCGTTTTGTCCGATTTGAATTCGCTTAGGTTTCGGCAATTTTTGTTTCGTTTTTCGGTTGGGATCCGGTTCCGAGATCGGGTCCCAACAGAAATTATTTAGGTTAGGGAAATGGTACCAAGCTTTTGCTATATCCCATAAGGTAAAAGGGAAAAGTTTAATTCTGACAGCATCTTTAGACATTTGATGATAATGGAAGGTATCATAGATTTCAAGGAAATTGACAATATGTGCATTCGAGTCTTCATTCGTTAATCCATAAAATTGCACATTTTGTTGAAGCATACTCAAGAGAGCTAGTTTGATTTCAAAGGAAGCTACTTACACAGGTGGCCTAAACACACCTTGATTGGCTGCATTGAAGCCTAGACTCATAAAGTCCATAAGGGTTCTCGGTTGATGCCCTTAGTTTGCTCCTTGATCCAACTGTTGTTGAAACTCCTCTGCCATTTTTGTTTTTGTGGTTTCTTCTTATTCTTCACATCGAGCTCTTCTAATTGAATGTTCTAAATGAGTGATGTCAAGCCCAATAGTTTTAGCTATACGACTTAAACTCCTTGTAACTCTTATATTCATGCAAGAGCACGAACAAACATGAAAAGAATGGGAAGAATAGAAAAACTTAAAACTATGCAACTCGAACTGCTTGTAACTCTTATATTTGTGCAAAGGAACGAACAAACATGGAAAGAATGGGAAGAGCATAAAAAAACTTAAAACTAACTAAAACACCTTAGACTAAGAGAACTAAACTAATCTTCACCCTCCTCAATAACGGTGCCAGAAACTTAATCTTGTCATTCTAGCTTGCCCTCAAATATTGCAAGCGCACGGGTTGCGATTGTAGTATAAGAAATGTCAATCTTAAGAGGAGGGGAACTAACATAATCTTAAAATCTAAGGCCAACAATATATGAAACTCAAAATAATGATGCAACAAAAAGTAATCACGAGAATTGAATTCAACCACTTAAATCAGAAATTAAACACGAAAGAATTAACAATTGAGCAATATACAATCACAATAGGAATTAACCTAAGGAATTTACCAATTATGATTATCATTAATGCTAACCTAGTCGATTATGTATCAATGGAGTGTCGGTTCTAGACTTTCGTAGGGTTAATTATCTCGAGTTATAACTATTAAACCCTAAATTATAAACCCTAATGAGATTATGGAATTTGCAATTTCTCAATTCACAAATTATCCAAAACCTAATTAGACCTAAAGCACTCCAATAAACTATTGCAACATCAAATGGGATCTCTCTCTACACAATTACCAATATGATTTATTACGGTTTCTATTAAATCACCTAACTCTCATTAATCTGATTTAATCATTTTTCATTTAGTTCACCCTCTCAGTTTATTACTGAATTATGAATGAATGTAATTAAATCACGATATTTTTCTAAATAACACAATTGACTAAATTATCATTAAATTAAAATAAAATCCTATTATCATAGAATATCATCAATATTCCAAATCCTATTATCATACTATCCATCTCAATTCTATACATCTCAATTCTATACATCAATAAAATCGAAACAAAAAGGAAATACAACTTGGAATAGATGATGGCAGGTAGCGATGTTAGAAAGCCTACTAATTCGGAAAGCACGTCGAGTCAGATTTGTCTTCCTCTTCTTCCTCTTTCTTCTTCTATTTCTCTCTCTTGGTATTCTCACTTTAGGGTTTCAATGGTGGTTGCTGGAAGCTCTTTTCTCTACCTCTTTATGTTCTTTTCATACTACTCTATGTTTTAGGTAAACCTAGGTTATTTTGGGGTCTAAAAGGTCTAAAAATACCTCGAAAAAGAAGTTCGTAAGTGTTTGTGTGTCCGCCTGATATAGGCCATAATTGTGGCTCACATCCAAGCCTTCTGTCAGGATCATAGCATGCAGGCCACGATCGTGGGCCAAATATGGGGCTTCTGTCATGATCGTGGCATATAGGCCATAATTGTGGGCCATACCTGGAGCTTCTGTCATGATGGTGGCAGGATAAGCCACAATTGTGGGCCATTTTTTGGCTTGAATGTCTCCAAAACTCCTTTGTTCTTCAAAGTTGACCCTGAAACACTAGCAAACATATCAAGTTACCTCAAACACATAACATTTAAGCTCAAAAGTTTATACTATTAAAACATTTAAAACATAAATAGCTAACAAACTAACACAATTCTAACCTAAACACATACTAAATGATTAAGTTAACGGCTAAACTCATATCAAAATATGACCTAAAACATGATGTAGTTTACACTTATCAACCATTAACACAACAAAAAATTGTGTTGAATCGATAAATATTAAAGTCATAAAACAATTTAAGAACAAGTCCTAATCATTAAAACACCGTAATCATAAAAAACATCTTTTGATCCATTTTACACACCAAGTTTAATTAAAATAACAAAAGGGAAGAAAGAAAAACTTGATTTGGAACTGAATCTGGAAAGCTGGAAAACTCTAATGTACTTTTTGATCCTCCTTCTTTAATCCAATTTAGTAAGATGGTGCTGCCTTTTTTTGGAATGTTTTATGTTCTTTTATAGTATTTGAGGGTCTTCGGGTTAATTCTGGGTTTTAACCATATCATTTGGTTCTAAAAACACCTCGTAACTTCAAAAATGAAGAAAATTCTTGTAATGTCAAGATCATGACATTGGAGAAAAACCTTTTGTCATGATTATGACATTACATGCACGATCATGACTTGGAGAAAAACCTTATGTCACGATCGTGAAATTACATGTATGATCATGACCTTGTCATATAACTCATGCACATTCCAACTTTCTTCATTCTTCACTTATCTAGTTTTCATCAAACACCTCAAAAAGCACATGTTCAAACTCCAAAATCATGCTATAAACCATATAACACTTTAAACATAAACAAACAATCACATTAACATAATTCTAAGCCTAAACATGCAATAATCATTTAATAGAAAACTATAAACACACTAAAAGACCTATCAAAACATAGTATAAACTATATGTATCACATAACATAGAGATTGAAAAATCCTGTGTATGAATATATCTACCGTAACTTAAAGGAGTTTATTACAAACTTAGAGATAGGTCGACATAAATCCTCTAGAATAGGGTCAAACTTAATAATGGAATTCAAAAATTGATAAAGTAATCTTAGAAACTTTAACCTGAGTAATTTGGTTAATAAACTTAAGATTAGTTGTTAGTGGTATCGAGTTAGTTATTGACATATGATACGAATTTCCACGGTCTAGCAATCAATAAAAAATTGAATAATATAAGATTAATTTTCGAATGATTTTAGGAAAAACTCCTAAAATGCTTCTATAATATTTTTCATTAGAATATCCCAATTTTTTTTGTAAAAAATAGGATGGTGAATCCTTCAAGGTCCGGAGCTTTACACTTATCTAGAGAGATTTGATGGCATTTTCAATTACAAAAGCTAACAATGGTAGAAAAAGAGTTTCATTGACATTAGCTTCTAAATTATGTTGAACAATAGTCCTTGTCAATCTAACAAAAGAAGAATTAGTAAAAGGAGATCCTAGTAATTGAGAAAAATGATTTTTAACCTTAGATAAGAATTCAAATTTAGTATGAAAGATTAGTCCATTTGCTTCCAAAGAGATCTATTTGCTTCCAAAGAGACTATTTTGTTAGAGGAATTTTTGCTTAATACACATCTATAAAAGAATGAGCTATTTTTATCTCCATATTATAGCCATCTAATTTTGGATCTTTGCATCCATAGTGAACAATCAAAATTGACAGCCTGAATGAAGTTGCTCAAAGCTAGTTTTTCTAATCTTCTAATCTTAGAAAGAGTAGTTATTGGGGTTAAGATATAAATCAGTTTAAGTTTTCTCAAAGTTTAATTTTGTAGTGTTTATGAGATGGTGGAAATTACCAACATTGACTTTGTGAAAAGCTTTGAGCTCATTGTGCTGCTAAAAAAATTATAGCATTGAAATTTCTTGGTGCCTTTACAGTTGTAGCTAATTCCTTTCTTGACTGCTTCTTTAAAGCCTAGTATATTCATCAAGAAGTTGTTAAAGAGAAAAAGATGTCTAATCTAAGATTAGAGAGAGTCAAAATGGACTATAATTAGAGAGCAATTAGAAATGCTAGTACTAAGAAAGAAAGCACTTGACGAAGTAGCGGTGGAAGATTGGAAATGCCCCTAGCCAGTTTTTTTCCTCAAGAAAGCATTGCACTTGTGTTTGTTACTTCAAGTAAAAACTTACCCCCACTAGGTAAATCAGTAACATTAACATTGTTTAATAAATTTTTAAGATCATCACTAAGCGTATTTCTAGAATAATATTCCCCAGTCTCATTAGGATGAATAATGGAGTTGAAGTCCCCAAGTAGTAACCAAGGAGTGTTGATACCTTGTGAGATGTTTGAGGGTTTGGTCCATAGTGATGTTCTTTAGAAATTGTAGTTAAGAGAATATATAGTGGAAACTTTTACCTTCAATTGAACTAATTGATCACTCATAATAATGATGGTTAGTTCCATTTTATCAGACTTGTACAAGATCAAAATTCTCCGATTAGGCTGAAAAGTATGATTGGAAATGGCTTTCTCGGATGAAGGTAATATTGAAAGAATGTTGTAATGATTCTTCTTCAATCTAGTTTCCAGAATTCCCAATAGGTTGAGTTTATTTTCAGTAATAATTTTTGTTTGTTTGTTTCTTAATAGGGGCATACAAGACTTTTTATATTACAAGCTAAGATTGTCATGGTTTTAAAGTAGAAGAAGATAAGTTTTTCTTTCTGCTAAATTTCCTCCTTATGACAACTTGGAAATTCTCTTCTAGTGTTATCTCATTACTGATTAACAATTTCCCTCTTTGCTGGAAAAGGCATCCTTACTAGCAATTGTTATTGGCATAGCAAGAATTAAGCTTTATCCATTAAGTTGTGACTGCAAGTTTGAGAAATGTCTGAGTTCACAATTTTATTGTTAATTTTATTGTTAGGATCTTCAATAGATTTTCTACAAGATTGAGTAGTTATTGACTTCTACTTTGTGGGAGTAGAATTAACGATTTATGGGATTCGATTAGAATTTAAAGGAATTGAACTACCATTCAAGGGTGCAGATGGTTTATGCTATTGATCCAAATGATATTCATCTTACTTAAGTTCCCAGTAGCTACCTGTTTAAAAACTTTGTCCTGTTGATTTCCAAATCTCTGTATGTTTCAAAATAGGAGGCTTCCAAGCATATGATATTTTAGCCTCATCCTTGACATGCTATAGGTTTTCATTGAATTTCATTATGGAAACTTCCTCAGGCAGGTCTACAATGCATCAATAGCTACATAAATCTTATAAAAGTAAATCTGTTTAGTTTCAATAGCTTGATCAAGACTTAATGGTCTTCCAATGGAGCTAGTAGGGTAACTTAGGCCATTTGTTGTCCATTATTCAAGGGGAATATCATGGAACAAATCTATAAGTGTATGTTGGTGAGTTTAATTTCTATAAACTTCACTCCTGGTCTCCAAGGTTAATCCATAAATGGTTTATTATTAATATGATAAGTTCCTTCTTTGATGACTTCTAAAATTGATTTGGGATAATTGAATTTAAAGAAAAATATGTCATCATTGTTCAAGAAAATATGAAGGAGACCAAATTTCTTCAAGTTAGTCATCAACCACATTTCCATAACTAGAAAAAGGAACTCTTTTTTCAAAGAAGAAGCCGACAATTGTGTTTCAATTTTTAAACTCCTGCTTGAAGCATAGAGATAAGTAGGGAGAAACATATAACATTCCAAGTTGAGATTAGGAGGGCATAATGAAGGTTTGGATTTAAGATTGTAGTTTCCAGTAACCTACCCACAAATGTGTTTGGTTAGAGGAGTTGTAGCAATAGTAGCATCTGATACTCTAGAAGTAAAGGAGGTGGAACCAGGAGATAACAGGATAGGGGAAGGATGGAGGAAAATGGGATGATTTAGAGAGGGGGAACAAAAGTGAACCAAGGGTAAGAAAGGTTTTAAAGTTGAAATCATAGCGAATGCCTAATGATTAATGCAAGTGATTGCTGGATAAAATAGTTAGAGGGAGATGGAATGAAGTGAATCAAAATGCAGAGAAATGAAAGGAAGGAAGAGAGAGACCAAAGGTAAACAAAAAAGAGGCAAATTGGATGAATAACAGAAGTAGCAGCAAGCTAAGACGAGGGAAGAAGGAAGAAGAAAGAGTTATTGAAGGAAGCTACATTACATAGAAATAAGCCAATCTCCTTACAGAAACAAAGATACAACTCACTAGAAACTTACAGTCTACTTACCAGAAGTAGAAACACTCAACAACAGTAGATCACGACACTTAAGGGAAGGCATACTAGGGATAATATCCTGCTTACAAATAGTTCATGGATAAAAAATTGATGAACTTTGCAATTCAATGAATAATGGAAAAATATTGATTGACATGATAGATTTATTGAATTATCTTGAATTTGCCACCTATTTGAGTTAAAAGTGATGAAATTGATTTTCTTAAGATTAAGAAAATGCTTAAGTTTAGTGAAATTTGATATATGCTAATTAACTTATGTTTTTAGCATGATTTTGAGAGCATTTTGCTTATTTTTAAATGTTTTCTATAGGATTTGGTGCATAATTGCATTTTGTTTACAATCCATGTTTTATCTCTCCAATAAAGAATGAGCAAATTTGGATAAGTTTAAGCTAAGTTAGGGAAGTTTTGGCATGATTTTAGAGAAATATGGGTCCAACATAGACACTAACATGGTATTTCATGCAACATAGGTCAACAAGGACTCATATTAGTAGTGATTTTTATACGAAATATGATTTTTTTATAGATGTTAAAAAATTAGGACCATTTTGAGTTCGTGTTAGACCGGTGATAGTTAAGACACAATTTTTAAGGTTTCAGGAGAATAAAAAGGAAGTTTTTAGGAGGAGAAGCAAAAACATCACTGGGAAGACAATTTAAAGTCTCTTGAGACAAGAAAGAAACAATTTTATAAAGGAAAAAAAGTATTTCCATCAAGATTCATGTGAAGATATAATGATTTCATAATCCATTAGACTAATTTTTTTATACTCTTTTTTGGTTGTTGTTGGTTTCCTTTATCTTAGCAAAAACTAAATTCAGATAGATCTAGATGGGATGAACACAAAAACTATGTGTTTGTATTTATTGTTTAATTTAATGGATGACATATGTTTTAATACAAATTATTTATGATTATTTATTTATAATTGAATTAAGATAAGCTAACAAATCAAGTTCATATTCATATATAAGGATTATGAAATCATATTTATGTATAGCTTATAGCATGAATAATAAAAGTTGCATGGAATCCTAGAGATAGGACCACATAAATCTTTTGGGTTAGATTAAAATATAGTAAGGGAACTCATAAAATAAGTTAGTGTATTCTTAATGTTTTCAATTAGAAAGAGATTTTGATTAATCAACTTAAAAGTGGGGGTTGTATGTCTATAGAAAGAATATGGTCATAAACTTTGAAATTTCTATTAGTCTAAAAAATAATTAATTATTGTATCATGATAATTTAATCATTGAAAGATTCTATATTTGGGTTTTATTTATCAATTGTTTGTTTCAATATTTTATGCTACCTTATTTTTTATTTTATAATAGCTATTTTAGTTTATCTAATCATTCCTTTTTAAATGAATCATGTTTTTGTTACATTAGAAAGTAAAAAGATGGTTATTAATTGTACTCATAGTCCTCATAGGTTCAACACTCATATTTAGCTAGACTATACTATAAGAATGATAGTTGCATTTTAGTATTGTTCATAAAGTACCACAATCACTTTAAATCTCTTCAAATTTCTTCTTCCTAATCATAGGCTCATTAGCTTCCAAATATGCCACATGCTCTATTAGAATTGGGTTATTACCTTCCTTTCTCCTTGCATGACATAAGTCTCTAATAGATCATGTATAATTATTTCCTATATAGTATAACAAAATTCATTATTAATCACACACATATATATAAACAAATATCATCTTTATCAATGAGATGTCTCATGGCTTCAGATATGTTCAAATCCTACTTCATTGTCCTTTGCCTTAAGATTAATTTCCCATCATGCACATCTACAATAGCTTTAGCAATAGCTAAGAAAGGTCGTCCTAACCTCTATATCATCCTTCATATCAACAATCACAAAATTAACATGAAAGATAAATTTATCATCCTTAACCAAAAAAAGAAAATCTTCTCTAACTCCCCTAGGATACTTAAATTGACATATCTGCTAAATGAATGCTTATCCTAATTGTCTTAGTTTCACACAATAAAAAATTTTCAAATATATCATATGGAATCAAGTTAATACTTGCTCCTAAATCCACTAATTCCTTTAATTAATGAATTACTAGTAATAAAAGGGATAGTAAAACTCTTTAGTTTTTTTATTTTCTAGGATAGCTTGTTTTGTAAGATGGTAGAGTATTCCTCACTTAAAGTAACCATTAAAAACTCTTCATATCTCTTCTTGTTAAAAGTAAATACTTAAAGAACTTGTCATATTTTGGAATCTATGAAAGAGTTTAAAAAAAAAGGAATATTAATATGTAATTGTTTGAAAAACTCTAAAACTTACTAATTGATCTTCCTTCATATATTTCTCAAGTTCGAAAGTGTTGGAATTTTTTATTTGTATTCTTTGACAACTTTCTTCTTTGGCTCCTCTTCCTTCTCTTTCTCCTTCTCCTTATTCTTCTTTTCTTGCAAAGCAGCCTTTTCTTCTTTTCTTTCTCTTATTTTTTCAAATTTTAGCTCCCTTCCACTTCTCAAAAACACCACTTTCACCTACTCCCTTAGGTTTGGCTTAGTGTTACTAGAAAAAGGACCTTATTTCCTTTTAAAGATAATCTTAACAAGTTATTCAATCTGAGTTTTTAAGTTATCAATGGAGTTTTCTTGATTTCAAAGAAATTCCAAGTATTTTAGAAGCAATAATGAATTTTATCATATGCTCCTCAAATTTGACTGCCTTTATTACTACTGTTGAGCTAAAATTTTAAGTAGAGGCCCTTATTCCTGTTGTCTTTGATTATTTCTTAAAAAATTAGTATGGTTTCTCTACCCCAGGTTATAAGTATAACTATAAGGATTATTATGAACTGATTCCTCATAAAATTAACTTTATTAATTGGCTTTTTCATATTGTAAAATGCCTAACTTTTATGATTGGTTTGTCCACTATAACAAATATACAACTCATCATTTGCTTCAGTTGACCTGCTAGACTTATGTTATTTATCTTTTTGTTAAAGCTTTCAGCATCATCTCTAATGTTGTCACCACATCAACGATATGAACACTACCTAATTTTGGTTTTAGCCTCAAATTCCTCAACTAATAGTTATTTATAGCTATATTCTCAATTAGCTCTTAAAATTCCTTAAGATTTTTAAAGATGATAGTCCCATCTAAAGATGCAAAAATCAACTACTTAGATGGGTAATTTGATATATTATCAAATCTTAGCATTTATGCTTCCAAATTGAATCTATAGTATGGTCACTCTCTCAATAAATACTTCCATATCTATCAAATATCATACATGTTTCACTCTCTAATTGTTAAAAAGAAAAGATGTCATTCTTAATCGTTTTACTTATATTAGAGGAAAATATCTAGCTAAAATATTTTCAAAAAGACCATTCTAAGTGCCAATAGATCTAAGAGGCAAGGAATCATGATTTAGTTATATCCTTTTTTGTAAAAGCTTAATCAAATAGCATCCTTTGAAGCTTCATTAATCTTAAAAGTATCATAGATCTCCAAAATATTGACAATATATGTATTTGAGTCCTCCTCTAATAACTCATCAAATTGTACAAATTATTAAATCATATTAGTCATATTGGAATTGATCTCAAAATTATTGACCTACACTATTGGCTTATGAAATTTAGTAAACAAATACAAGATCAAAAAATAAAATTTTAAAATAAACAAAGGAAAAAAGAAATGAATGTTGACTAGATCAAGAAGTGTTCTTACTATCATACACTTTGATTACAGTGCCAAAAATTTAATTTTCACAATATAAATAATACTAAAGATCAACTAGGCAAGTGCTTCTAGCACTCTTATAATATACTCTATTGAGAGTATGTATCAATCCAACTAAAACTATGAGTACAAATAATAATTATATTTCTGCTATATAATATTAAAAATGAATGATTGATTTAAAAAAAAAGGGATGAGCTAGTTGAAATTACCAATTTAAAGTAATAGACCAAAGTAATAAATAAAAATGATGCAATCAATTGATAAACAACATATAAGTTTAAAATCCACCTTAGAACCTTTATATGCTTAAATTTAACTTGATTAAATTATTAACCTTAGATTGATAGACTGGTAAAAATTGTAAAGTTACAACCATATTCTTTCTCTAGGAATATTAAGATTCCATCTTTTATTATTCAATCTAAAATCAATATATTCATATCCTTAAGTTAATTGGTTAAAAACTCTTTTTAATCAAAACCTTTAAGAAGGCATTAACTCGTTCTATGAATTTCATAGTTAGATGTGACTCTAACCTAAAATATGTGATCATATCACTAATATTCTATATAACTCTTATTATTCATGGTAAGATCAATTTATACATTTGATTTCTCAATCCTTATATAATGAAATCTAAAACTGAATTGAAATGACAGCAATTTCAATTAAGATATAAGAAGAAATTGTTAATAATTCAGTGACAATTTCGATATTTCATTAAATCAAATAATAAATCAAAAAAATACTTATAGAATTCATCCTATCTAGATGTATCTTAATTTAGTTCACACAATGATAAACAAAAAAGAATAATTTAAAAAGAACATAAAATAAGATAACTTAGAGTTAGTTACTAATAAAAGCCCAAACTTTCGTCAATTTTTCAATTATAACCCGAACTTTAAAAAGTAGCAATAAAATGCCCAAACTTTCAATTCTTTTTCAATTCTAGCCCAAACTTCAAAAGGTGGCAATAAGATGCTAAAACTTTCAATTTTCTTCAATTCTACCCCAACGTTATCTGTTATCTTCCCTTAGTCCTCAGCCCTTATTTTCTGTTTGTTCTTCTGAAGCCACAATCTACTCTCGTATTATAGTGTACTATACCAGTAAGCTTTTCATTTTTAGTTCATTCTCCTTATACCCTTAGTGTGAGGGCATCAAGGCTGCGTTATTTAAAAATTGAAGGGTGAGGGTGTCAAGAGAACAAACTAAAAATGAAAGGAAAAACTAAAATCAAAGCGTAAAGTCATCGAGGTTGCGTAATCTAATTTGGGCCACTTTTAAACAACGACGTCATTTCATTAATCTTCATTTGATGTGTTAATTTTGGTTGATTTATATTAATAGTTAAAGTTTTTGAAACTCAT
>JANIJH010000009.1:14441723-14451910 GCA_024520975.1 Erythroxylum areolatum | reverse complement strand
TGATTCTGCCTTATGTAAATGTGATTTTGACTTATTTAGAGAGTGATTTGAAGTTAGAAATGCACGATTAAAAAGTTAGAAGGGTTGTGTATAGTCTGGAGAAAATGGAAGGAAAAAATGCAAAGTGCAGTTGATGAACATGCTCTGTTTCTATGATATATGCGTTAATGTTTGGGAAATGTTAGGGATGGATTTATGTGAAGTTAAAGTATAAGAAAACATAGAGTAAAATGAGGTGTGGTGTTTTAAAGAGGAAAATGATAGAAAATGTGGGCTGTTGTGATGGAAAAAAAGAAAGATGCAGAAAATGGAATATGCTAACATGAACAGTACAATGTTTGTTATGTATGTATAGAATTTTGGAATTTTGGATTTATTTGTGTTGGGGTTAATTGTAATGGAAGTAGAAAACAAAGTGGTTTATGTAGCAGATGTATTAGCTGTGATGTGTAGGAAGGAAGCCAAAAAGAAAAAGAAAGAAAGAAGAAGAGGAGAAGTGCAGTTCGGTGATCTGGGTTTGGTGAAAAAATGAAGTTGGTGTGCTAGAGAGAGAAAAGGTGATGGTTTATTTGTGTGGGTTAAAAACTAGAGTTTTTCATTGAACAACCCTAAGTCTTTTGCCTATAACTTTTTGATCCGAGCTCCAATAACTTGAAATTGGGACCAATGGATTCCTAAGACATTTTCCTTTCTCTCCATAAAAATTTAGAGTTATCTGAATTGATTTGAAAGTGGTTAATAGAATGAAAGTGTGGAAGTCTGCTAGAATGTTATGAACTGAAAATTTTCGTGAACATGTTTCCGTATTCTGATTATAACTTGAGGTGAAGATTTTTGAATGAGTTGATTTTTGTTTCATATTAAACTAGAGACATATGTCTACAACTGTTGTGAAGAAGTCAAATTTTAATTCTGTCTCTATGACTTTCAAATTTGGCATGAAACTGCATCTTAGCTTAGGCTGTAGCATTACCAGGGACGAAAATCATGTCCTATGGTTATTGAATAAACTGTATTGATTTAGGCTGATTTAGACTGAGGTGTCTTCACAAAAGTTGTAGCTTATTCTCTTAGCTTTAAATTGCTATAAAGGTTGTAATTTTTGGATATCTAATCTGGAAGACTTAAGTTGTACAATTAGAGGGTATGATCATGTACTAGCCAAATGTTCAAATATACACAGTCTATAATGTTGTGAGAATAAATCATAAAATACTGAATCAAATTGGATGATCTTGGAGTCATTAGAAATTTAAGACATTGGAGAACAACTTTCCAGAAAAGAGTTTTGCCTAATTTTATCTTTTACCCTATCAGATTAATTATGCAAAGTTGACCCGAAATCATGTGGTTAGAAAATCTGAAGTGGCCAATTAAGTTATGTAATGGATTTCACATTGTTTTATTATGGTCCAAATTATAAGTACCATATGATATTAATGAAGGCTTTGATATCTAATCGATTTGATGATGAAAATTACAATAAGATACCCGAAATTGTCATTAAATATGCATTGTGTGTACTTTCTATACATTGACGTGCATAAAAGAATATTTGTACATTTGTGCAAAAATATGATATTTGTGAATGTGTTGTGTATGTTATAAAAGAGAACATCGGACGCCAGTCAGACATTACCGGACCATCCAGGCAATAGCTTCTTGGAGTGTACTGTGAGTCAACCTAGATAAATTTCCTAGGATTGATTTGATTTGATTTGATTTGCCAATTATTGAATTGTTGCGATTTGTTTCTAAATTTCGGACTTAAAGTCTAAGGAGTAAATATTTAGGACTTTATTGGAAGTGCTCTGATTTGTTTACTTTGTTTGATCATTCTGTATGAAATGTGAATTCTCAACGAAAGTTGAATGCCGGACCTAGGTCCGATGATTATGAAATTCTGACTGTTCTTTATAAATGATTGTGATATATGGTAAATTCTGAATTGATGCATTTCATAAAATGCATGCTCAGATAAAGGCATTGTGATCGGAGTGACCAGTATCAAGCGCTTGCACGTAAAGCTTTGCTCCATAATATATGATTCGGCACGTAGAGCTATGCTCTGTGATATATGTTTCTGACTGAGCCTAATGAGTCAGTATTTATATATGTGATAGGCACACGGTCACAACATTAATAACGAATGTGGAGTCTCATATGCATCTGTATGTGTTTATATATGATATGATTCGCGTTGATTAAATTATGTGCCATGACAGTGTGAGTATTTGAAATATTCATGTTCTGTATAAATAATTATGAAATATGTGATTTGTGTATGTGAATCCATTGAAATCATCAATGATGGTTCACTCATTGAGTTCGTAAAACTCTTAAAAAATACAACGTAGTTTTTCAGGTACGAGATAGGAGACTTTGTATTTATTCTGGATTAGAAGAACATTTTGGACTAAGTTATGATTCAGAGGTCTATCAGCTGACGTCAAAGGGTTATAGCTTTTATTTTTCAGTTTTTGTTAGAACCTGTATAAGGTTTTTGTGAATATTTGTCTATTGGAAACAGTGTAAACTTTGTGAATGAATGCAATGGATGGTTTTAAAATTTGCTGACTTTTAAATGATGTTAGTTGACGCCATATGTAAGTTGGATTTGTTTTTGCTCTAACATACCATTATCATAGGTTATGTACCTGAATGTTTGGGTATATACCCTATGGTAGTGGAATGTTGCAGCTGTTGTTTCCATAGATTTGGAAATTATCTAAGAGGAAGTTAAGTCATAGGAGAACTCCCTAATAGGGTTCTTTTTGGGATAAAAGACCTATTTTCCCTATAATACAGAGAACGACAACATCATTATGGAAAAACAAATGATGATTAGATGAATTGATAGCAGAAGATAAATATATTATATTTACCTTTTTCTCTAAAGCTCAAGCCCTTAAGATCATTGAAGAAGAGCCATAACATGTCTCTAACTTCCCACTTTTCTTACAACCCTTATAATCTGGATTCCAGATTGAGTCCAATAGACAAAGTTATTCTTTTATGGGTGAATTTATATAATGTACCTCTTAAATGCTAGCTTCCTAGGCAAACCTTTGTGTTTGGATGACAATACAACTAAAAGGTAAAGACTTAGATATTCTAAAATGTGTATTAATATGGAGCTCTCTAAGAATTTACCTAAAACCATCCTAGTAATATGATTGGGACTTGGTGGAGCCCTTGATGAAGACAATATGATGATCTGCTATCATTGGAAGCCCTCTCTTATTCCCATGGAAAGAGATGGATATCTACGAATAGGGTTTTTTAATAGGTGATTATGAGGAGTTAATAAGGGAGGTGAATGTTGAACAAGGCTAGGGAATAAGTATCATATTAGAGGAAACAACTCCTTGCCTTTCTAGAGAGGAGGTTCACATAGAAAATGATACAACTATTGCTAAAACTTGGTTAATATGGGAGAATATATTAACACTAATCTTAATCAGATTGTTAAAGAGTAGGCTAATGATCCTTATTAGATGGACACAAATCCTTTGCCCTTTGGTGTGAGTAAGGAGGATGAAATCCTAAGTAGGGAATTTCAGTTAACTACTAAAAGGAAATTCAACATGAGCAAATATAAGGGCTCCAAAAATAAATTTATTGATAAATGAAAATCATCACAGGGAATATAAAGGGGAATAGTTGCCTAGAAAGCTATTAGCTCTAAGGATTTTGTCTATAATACAAATCCATGAATTTTTTTTTATTTTGAAAACTAAAATTAGATTTGAGAATCTTAAAACTCTAAATAAATTGGGCTATAGGTGAAAATTTATTTCTATCCATCAAGCTTATGGGATTGAGAGAATTATTATAGGTTATGATCCTACAATTGTGGAATTTGAATTTTTTGCTATAAATTTTTATGTAAGGTAATTTTTGAAATCCTGGCTAACAGATTGAAGACTAATTTAGATTCACTAATTTATGATAACTATAGTGCCTTTATTTAAGCAGGAATTGTTGGGAATAATGTCTCTATTGTTCAGGAGATGGTGAAGGGGGATCAGATAAAGAATTCCTCTCCTAACTATTTCATCAAAGTTGATTTTCAAAAAGCTTTTGACTACCTTGAATGGGACTTTATTCTATAGAGTTTGGAGACCTTGGGATTCCCTAATGAATTTATTAGGTAGACAAATGCCTGTATATCATTCCCCCTCCTTCCCAATTTTTATTAATGTTATGCCTATCAGTTTATTTAAAAGTGCTAGAGGATTAAGACAAGGGACCCTATTTCCCCATATCTTTTTATTTTATTCATGGATGTTTTGACATAGTTTTATCCATAATATGGGCAATAACAAGCATATCAAGTACCATAGCAAATGTTTGAGGGTGGGTCTTATTAATCTAATTTTTTGTGGATGACCATTTACTCTTCTCTAAATCCTATAGTAAGTTTGTTGAACTACTAATCTCTACACTACTTACATTTAAAGAACTATCAAGGCTGAAGGTGAATTTAACAAGAGTAATTTTGACAGTTAAAGTTTATATTATGTTTTAGTAGGTGTTTTAGTATGTTTATATATGTTGATTGAATAATCTATTGCTTGTGTAGGCTTAGATTTTTTAAAAAAACCAAGGATGGTACCCTAGAGGGGATGGTTACCCTTATTTATTGAATATTAAAATTTTATGTAACAAGTATGAGGGGGACATTGACCTTACCTTATTAAGAAAAAATATAGTAATGTAGATAGTAACAAATAAAAAATAAAAACTTAATGGAATTAACGAAACCATCTAATGTAAGGAAAATGTTGTTTATATAAAGTAAGAAGTCCTCTAATGTGTCATGGTAGGTCTTCAATATTGCCAATTTCCATCGATAATTGTGTTGAGCTTGCTAGCCTAGCGAGAGCATCAACAACAAAATTGATTTCTCTGTAGATATGCGTGAAATCAAATTCAAAACCTGTAAAGATGTAGAAATTTTTTGCGTAAGATCTTTATATCTCTAAGGACAATTCATTATTCCTCTCACCGGTTGAACCAAAAGCAAAAAATCCAATCCAATACTTATCCTTTGAATCCCGTGTACATGACAATGTTGAAGCACACACTTTAAAAGACTTCAATTTAGAATATAAACTTATTCCATGATGAACATATCTTGATTCAGCGAAAATAAAACTACCATTGGAGTCTCTAACAATATAGCCAATTCCACAAACACCTGGATTACTGAGACTTGATCTATCGATATTTAATTTCATCCATGATAAAGGAGGAGCCTTCCATATCAGAACTTTTCCTCGTAGTGGTTTTTTAGGTATTAAACTATGAATCAAACCTGTTGAGACAAGAAGGTGATCCTCTATGGTACACATCTTGACAGGTTTAGTGATACTAGCATGATACAATTGTTTATGAACAAGTTGTCTCACTAAACTTGCCGTAGATTGTTAATCTTCCAAAAAAAGCTTTGTTTCGAACACACCACAGATTCCAACAGATGAAAATAGGGAGAAGTCTACATATTTCAGTTATTGCAGTAGCAGGCATTTCATTTTGCCATCAGATATTCAAAGTTTCATATAACCCAATAGTTGGATAATTTTTTCTGATGTGTATTCTCTCTTCAAAATATGACCACACTTGGAGTGCTATATTGCCAGAAAAAAGACATGGTTGATATCTTCTAGATTTTCACAAAACAACATTTAGAGACCATTGCAAATCCCACCCGTTTGAGAGTTTCTTGTAGTGGGAGCAAACTATTAAACATCCACCATACAAAATAGATATTTTCGAAGGTATTCTGGCATTACATATATATTGTAACTGGTTTTTTTATCAGACCTCATTTTAATCAACTCATGAACTAATTTGAAGGTGAAATGTCCAGAAGACATTAGCATCCATATAAGCTGATCGCGTTCTCCTCTAAATACTAGTTGTAAAGATATTAAAAATTCAACAATCTTTGAAGATAGTAGATGTTTAACACCATCAATATTTTCGTGTACGTTATTGAAGAATTTTGATAAAGTAAAATCATATGGTAGCATATTTGGTCCGTTATAATAAGAATGCAACATACCTTTGCCTGACCAATTATCCCACCAAAAAGAACTTGATCCATCCCCTATTATGATTTTAGTGGGATCTACAAAAAATTCAGAAGTATTCCTAGGGAGTTTCCAATGCCAACTTTTATTATTCCTCTTCGTCTAGTCTTAATGTTTTTACCTAAAGAGAATTTCCTTGGTGAAACTTCGACCATAACTTACTAGCGGCGATTACCAGCAGCTACATGATCCAAATCAGTAAGTGAAGAAAATCCCAGTCCATTTTCATCTTTTGCAAGAGTAAGGCTCCTCCAATTTAGCCAATGTCTTTTATTCCTTTCATCTGTATATCCCCAAAAAACATCATGTAAATTGTTGTTCTAACTAGTGAATGACTGTTCTGGGCAATTGGAAAGCAGAAAGATCATATAAAGGAATTGCAGAGAAGACATGTTTAATAAGAATCATTTGACTAGCTAACCACTCAATATCAAGTCAATTTTATCTAGTATGTGTTGAAAATAAGATAGTCGCGGACACCCTTTAATTAGTGATAAACGTGATTAACAGTGAGTGAGATTGGCTTATATGCTTAGAAGAAACATAAAAACATTTGGCTATGTTGATTTTTTGCCCGCTTACTTACTCATATGTATGTAGAAAATTCCTCAAATTATGAAGAGATCACCAATGCCCTTTGGTGAATATAATTATGTCATCTGCAAAACTCAAGTGCATCACAGGAATGCTACCTCTTAGTAATGCATAATACTCTATCTTTCCTTCTATTGCCAAGGCATTCAAACATTTAGAAAGTGCTTCAGAGAGTAAGATAAATAATAAGACGATGTAGGATCACCTTGTTTAATACCTCGTGTTGCCTTGAATTGGACAGTAGCTTGCCCATTGATTAAAATTGAAAACTAAGCTCCTTTTAAATTATTTAAAATCAAGTTATTGAAACGATCATCGAATCCTAACTTTCGTAATAGTTGTTCCAAGAAGAACCATGAAACTATATCAAAAGCCTTCATCATATCCAATTTAAAAAACATATTATGACCTCTAGTTTTTCTATTAATAGATTGAATGAGTTCTTGTGCCAATAACAGATTATCTTATATATCTCTGCCTGATAAAAATGTCACTTTTTCAGCAAAAATTAATTTAGGTAATAAAAGTTTTATCCTCTCAGTTAAATCCTTGGATAATATTTTGTTAGCAAAAGTGCAGAGGCTAATAGGGCGGAAATCAAAAAATGTAGAAAGGTTATCTTTCTTTGGAATCAACGTTATGATTGTTGATCCCATTCCACGCAAGATTGGTACGTCCAAGAAAAATTCTTGAACTACTGTGTATACATCTGAAGCTATCATATCCCAGTAATGACAAAAAAATCTAGAGAAACCATCAAAACCAGCTACACTGTTAGGATCATTTGAAATTAGTGTTGGCGTCCATTTCAGAAAATGTAAAACATGATGAATTTCTGCTTGCATCTATGCAGTCAACAGTTGCGTTAAAAAACTGGTAGCTTCACTAGTCAACTGCTCTTGCATTTCCAACCATACACCTTCATCGGTTTTGAGTTTAGTAATGCTCAATCATGCATGTTTAGTTGTTGTGTAGGCATGAAAATTTTTGTATTGAAGTCTCCTTATTTAAGCCATCTTATGCCATATTTTCGTTTCCAAATTTGCAAATAAAGCCTTTATATATTCAGTATGTTCCTTTTTCATCTGAACTTGAGCTGCTGGCGATGGGTTCTCATCAAAAGAGTTTTCCATTTCTTTATATCGTTTTTCAGTTGCTTTCATATTGAGCCTCACATTCCAGAAGTGGTCCCAATTCCACTGTCATAAACAACATTTTAATCTCGTAATTTTTTTCATTAAACCAAACATTCCATAGCTGCCCACTTCTTGTTTCCAATTTTCTTCAACTAAGCTCAAAAAATCAAGTCTATATATCCACAGTTTTTGAAACTTGAAACTGCCCGTTTGAGGTTGCGATGTTGATCGATTAAAATCACATATTAGAGCACTATGGTTGGAGGTAGCCCTGCTAAGTATTTTCACTTTGTGATCCGAGAATCTAGTGATTGATGGAATGTTGTACAATATACGATCAAGTCGTTTCCAGACACACCCTTGAGGTCTAGTACCCATCTATGTATGTAAAGAACCCTCAAATAGAAGATCATAAGTTGTTATAATGTGGAGAAAATTTTTGAAATCGTCCATAATTCCTTGGTGTGGAGTAACATTCCCTTTATATTCATCAATCGTAGATATAACATTAAAATCTCCTCTAAACATCCATAATTTATCAGTCATATTGTCAGCAATACATTCTAAGTTAGACCAAAGAATGATTCTATCTCTTCTACTACATTTGGCATATAAAGTTGTTATATATAAAGGCTCCAATGATGTCTAATCTATCAGCTCCATATGAATAAATTGCTCATGATTCTAAATAATTATAACTGCATAAGAAGACTTCCACATAACCTAAAATTTATTATTAACATTAAAGATAACTTTATGATAGCTTAATGAAACTTGCAAAGAATTCAACTTATCAGGCGAAATCATTGGTTCCATAAGGGCAAGAAAAGAAGGCTAGTGAAGCTTTTGTAATTTTTTGAGGCCACATATTGATTGTGGCATTCCTGTTGCTCTAATGTTCCAGAAAAATATTCTCGTCACTGTCATAAAGATGAGTTAATTGGTTGGGAGCTAATGATCTGGTTAAAATAGTCTTGGGCATGTCAAAATAATTTTTACGAGGTCGTCTCTTTTTGGATTCTTTCGTTATTCTTACTTGTGTATCAAATATTGATATCTTATCATCATATGCACTACTAAAAGGTATGAAATTGTAAATTAGCTTATCTTTTGGAAGTTGCGAAAGCTCATGTTCGTTAATATAAGAAGAACTTCTTTGTAATATTTAGACTTATGCCATTGATCACAAGATATAAGAGGATATTCATGTGTCAAATTCAGTCTCTAATACTAGTCTATACCTTGAAGTTCTAGATATATACCGAACTTAATTTCAATTTCAGGATTGTTCTGCTTGTCAAGCAAAGGATCATTAATAACTTCAACTACTGATTTTTGTTTGTTAAGTAGATCATCTCTTGTTGTCAAGACTTGAGGCTGTTGATTGGCAACTAAAGGGAGTTTCTAATGTAAGAGATCATTTTTTTTGTTTACTAGTGTCCTCAACTAAAGTAGGAGCTTCAATAATATTTGGGTTGATTTCGTTGTCAAGTTGTGCCTAGACTGGTTTTAGATGATAAACCTTCTTAGAATCCACAAATGTTAATGGTTTTGAGATAACTTTTAATACTGGATGCTTGACATGAAAGATATCTTCAGAGTGGTGAACATGCAAACAATGTGGACAGTAGGATGGTATCTCTTAATCTGGGACAATTTTTTGCTAGAAACCTATCGAGTTTTCTATTTTTATCCATATATGCATAGAGAGTGACTTCATCAAATCGATCTCTACTTGTAATCTTGCAATATTGGGTCATTTAAATTTTTTTGTCGCATAATCTAATCGAAGAGGCTGACTAAAATTTTTTGCAATAATAAACAAAGCTTCTTTGTTCATAAATTGAATTGACAATTTGGGAAAAGTAACCTAACTTGGAACCATTGAGAATTCATAATCAACATGAAAAGTAAGAGTCCATTTAAAAACACACATAGGTTTGCCATAAATTTACCAAATTCCATATGAATATACTCTATGAAAATCAGATTCAATATGCATATTCATAATAATATGGAGAAAGTCAAGTAAACCAACTGTGGTTTTGATATCTTGAGACACAAAGAGTGTTCGAATTAAATCCAATCTGAGTCTTCCATGGGAAAATTTTCCAACAAGTGCAAAATAGAATGGGAGGGAAATCTTATCAACAATTGATTTTGGAACTATAATTGAAGGTTCACCACGGCTGGGGTAAAGTAGAAGTTGTTGCTGTGGATGCTACACTTGTTGGAGTTATGTAAATATAGTACCCTGGAAAGCAAGTGTATTTACATGTAAGTTAATCTTCTTCAGTTACAGTTTTGTAATGAAAATATTTATTATTAATAAAATAAAAGAGTTTGGTTTTAATGAGCA
>JANIJH010000009.1:14253385-14265550 GCA_024520975.1 Erythroxylum areolatum | reverse complement strand
AAAGAGTGGATTTTGGCAAGATTATGAGTATAGGAGAAGTTAGGATGGATTTAGGACCCTTTGGAGGGGTCTTGGAGAGTAAAAATTTGTTACACCCAAAGGTTACACGGCCTGCCCGTGTGAATTTACAAGGGTCGTGTTTTTCTGGGTGCATGGACACTATTTCACCCGAAGGTTACACGGTCTGACGGTGTGATTTTACACGGCCCGTATATTTTGACCATCATGACGACCGAATTTCAAATTTTGGTCTTCATGAAAGTTGTAGCCCTAGATGTCTACTTTCTAATGGTCTAATAACTAAGTCAATCCAATACCCATAGTGAGAGTTATGACGTTTTCGCCAAACGATGTCCAATTCAAGTAAGGACATGAACATGTTGGAATCGTTTGGCCATAACCTATGCGTCCGGCCTCCGATTGAGGTGATTCTTGAGGCAATTGATTCCAAAGACATGTATCTATCTCTCCATAAAATTTGGGATATTTTGGAGTTGATTTGATAAAGTTTGAAGGAAAGAAATTGAGGGGTCGGTTGGGAGACCATGATGGAGGCATGATCACACTTTGGATTTTTCAAGCATATCTTCATCTATAGAACTCCGATTGAGTTGGTTCTTGCTCCAAAATGAACTAGAGACATAGAGCTACAATTGTTTTGAAGAAAATCAATTGTGGTTATTATCATTTCGTTGTGTGGGCTCGCCCTTGTGGCTTGAGATGTTATGAGAATGATGATGAACCGATAATGGCTAAAAAGATTCCATAGAATAACCCTACAGGTTATTATGCTCACGTTTTATGAATGGTTTCCGGATGTTGGGTTCTGAAGACGGATCCAACATGTGTGGTATCAAAGCAAGAGGAAAAAAATCGATGATGGTTAAGGAGATTTCATTGGAGTACGTTCACTTCATTTGGTTTCAAGGCAAGAGTTGGGTTCCGGAAACGGTGCCCAACATCACATTCGACGACACATCACCAAAACACAATATTGATGTCATATTTA
Source organism: Erythroxylum areolatum (assembly GCA_024520975.1). Classification (NCBI taxonomy): domain Eukaryota; kingdom Viridiplantae; phylum Streptophyta; class Magnoliopsida; order Malpighiales; family Erythroxylaceae; genus Erythroxylum; species Erythroxylum areolatum. Next base: position 14,264,541 of record JANIJH010000009.1, on the reverse strand, counting down.
ATAATACATCCACCAATACAAATGCGCTGAATCTTTATCTGTTATACCTAACCATATACTATGTCTCATTTCTAGATATCCTTCTACTTTCCTCTTCTCACATCATGACAGATCATCATTCTTCTTAGTGCTTCTCAAACTCTTAACACATGCTTATGCATATAACTCATATGAATGCAACTCGGACTGGGGATCAGTTACTACTGCCTGCTATAATATGACAAAATGCTTGTACCTTGACACATATTTCAGAAAACGCCCATATAAGATAGTAATTTTGGGCTCTGATACCACATTGTAGCACCCCACCTTCTTGAGACACGTACTCGACATCCTGAGTGATGCCCGAGTGCATACCATACAGGGGTGACATGCTAGAACAATCATCCCCTTAAAAACTCAGTATAATTTTTTTCCACATTTAAAATACACGTTTGCGAAGAAATCAATATTCAATTTCGGGCCCATACTTTTTATTAACCATTCATTCAAGAGTATTACTATGCTCATTAATCAAACTTGTTTACAACATTTCCAATATGGAAAGTTATTACAATAGAAACACATTCAAATACACATTATACAAAAATTGCGGAATACATAAATAAGAAAGTATAAATGCATGCACCAATTGATCCCGACCTCTATCTCTCGCTTGAATGCAGTAAGTATACTCTCGTTTGTTTGACGGGGTACTCGTCTGAGTCTGAAAAATAATTGCAAATTTTGGGTGAGTTTTACGAACTCAGTGCATGATCATCATCGATGGCTCACTCGGTTACATAAGACACAATTCACATCATTTATTTGATAATCATATTAAATCACATACACTTAATCCATCGTTTCATATTTTACATTCAACACATTATAATCATTCATATCATGCACATGCAGTACACATGAGACTCACTTTCTATTTGTTACTTTGTTGTGATCTGATTCATAAGTTAGATAATAGAAAAAGGGTAATTACCAGTACTTACATTCTTTATAGGATTGACCCATACATGCTTATGCTAGCTACAACTACACAGTGTACTTGTAGTAAATTTTAATATTGACAAAACTAGTCAATCACTCCAAAAGCACATAAACAGTGGATTGACAATTGTCTATATTTAAATTCAACAAGGAAAGTTTCATTGTTGCAATAGATATCTGCGGTATGTGCTAATTTCCAAGGAAAGCTTCTCCATTTCTTTGCTCTTGTTACTATTACTGTCTCTATTTTCATACTTATTTTCCTCTCCCGTATGCATAGGTTATAGGGGCAAAGAAAAAAAAAGTAGGGGACAAAGCCAAGTGCTTTAATGCATTAGATAGCAACATCATACCCATGAAACATAAAACTAGGAAGAATTATAAGCTAATCAGATTGAGCCAAAATCATGAGGAAAAACCAAAAAGATTTGAACTTTCTAGTCCTTATCAAAGATTCTTTAAAGAGTAAAAAATTGAAAACAGTTTACACAATATCTAAAATAAAGCAATTGCTTAAACCCATTTCTTCATTGCCACAACTGTTTCAAGGATGTTTGATGAATGCCAATGGCAACCATAAGCTACTTGGACATCCAACCATCATAATTTACCTAAGAAATAGGATACTAAAGAAGACTTAAAAATTGGAGCTAGAAAAAAATGGAATTTAGGGAAGAAAGGTTTTATGCAGCATAACTTTTTAAACTTCGGGCTAATATTCTAAAATTGAGTTAAATTTGAGATTTGTTTACAATTTACCCATTGAACAATTATAGTTATTATTTCTCTACAAATTAAGTTTATAATAATGTTTTAATATGCAAACCCTTGTTGAGATAATTTTATTCAGATAGCCTCTTACTAAATTTAGTCTAATTTAAACATGATTCTATTAGCTCTTAGATTTTTTCTAGAGATTGAAATCTAACAAAAATATAATTCCAGATAAGGTTGTCTATCACAAATACGCCTTTGTCCTAGTTACATGACCACTCTACTTCTTTGTACACTTAGACATGACTTGGGACATAATCGTGTTCTAGTTCATGAATCTCTCTGCGTCCTTGTGCACTTAGGTATCACTTTTAATGCCCTCACCTTTGATTTCAAGAAAAGAACATTCCTTAAAAAATGCCTTCGTCCCAACCCTTGTTCACATAAAGACTTCTAAAAATCACTCGTTTATTTTTTTTGAAACATCAAAATTGTATGCCTGCGTGTGTATGAACCATATATACACCCATCAGAACGGATGATAATTTTTAAATTTACATATAAATACAGATGTCTAGCTAGTACTTGATATGGGAAAAGGGCTATATTTCAACTTGTAACGGTTCAAAATTAATAAACAATATTTAATTTTATCTAGTTTTAAATCGAGATCATATGTCAAAAATATACAAAATTTAATTTGATTCAGCTTCACTTCGATCAAATTTCAAGAATATATGTACATAACGTTTCATTTATGAGACAGAGACGCATCAATTGGAGGGTTATGCCAACTACGAAGGAGCATCGGATCATCTTTAATGGGGTTTACAGTTTCGTTTTCCTTATCTTCTTTTTCATAATATTTCCATTTGTCTTAACGCCAGGGGGTAGGGATCCCTTTTGTGAATTCAAGAACATGAACACAACAAGAAGTCTGTAACACCGGATTCGATGCAATATTAAGTTCTCCAATTTGTCAAACTACTATGAAACATTTCATCATGACTTTGATATGGTCCCCTCCTAGGCTCGCACTTCCACGAATCGAAAACATTCCCGTCTCCGTCAGCGGTCGGAACTCTTGATCTCACCATCTCTCCTTTCAAGGCAAATGCTTCTCAAACGTGAAAACACTTGTGTTTAATACGTTGGTGTTGCATGGATACTATCTTTGTTTTCTACTTCTTGTACCCAAATTGTAGAGCAAAAGGTGATCCAACTAAAGTTTGATGAAGCACTCCTCAATTTATGCAACTTCACACTTGCAACTGGCCGACAAGTGGCAACATATTTCTCGCATCCTCTTCTTCTCATCACACGTTTTCTAGATTTACTTGCTTCCTTTGAGGAGATATGGTTCCCATTATTTGCCATTTGACGTTGGAGCCAATACAGGTTTAATTATATTCGTCCTTGCGTTTAGAAAAAAAATTATAACAAAAAGAGTGTATAGAAAGGGACAAGATGATGTTACATCATAAAACTAAATCCTAAATCTTATGATGTAACATCAATTAGAATTAGTTTGGATCTGAGAATGAAAATTAATTAGTTTCCTATTATAGTAGAAGTATATTATTATTAAATGAAGTATATATATATATACATATAAAGAAAAATGAGTAAACGGGGGAAAATGCTTTTTTAGGGTTTGTTTTTATTTTTATTTTCAAATTAAGTAAAAAAGATATTTAATTTCAGTTTTTTAGTTTTGGTTTTTTCTAGTTTTGAAAAAATATATAAAATAGTTTCTATTTTTTGCTTTTTCGTAATTTGATTTAATATCAACTAAATAAATACTATTTAATTATTTAAGATATTAATTGTTAATAAGGATTATGAATAATTTAACTTAATATTATATATTTAATTAACTAAAATTAATTCTTAATATGAATTACAAATAATTTAATTTAATTTAATTTTTTAATTTTGTAATTAAAATAAATAAATTTAATTTAATAATTATTAATCAATATAATTAAATTTACTATATCTTCAAAATATAAAAATTTTAAATAAATTTTTATTTAATAATTAAGATATATTTGAAATAAATATTAATTTTTGAATAAAGATTTAATTTTTAAATTATTTATTTTAATAAAATAAAAAAATCGTGCATAATTTGTTAATAATATTATATAAGATATTAAAATAAATTTATTTAATTAAAAATAATTTATCTTTAAATTATATATATATAATTAATTAATTAATATCAACAATAAAAAATAGAAAGTAAAAATTACAATAAAAAATGGATCACGAGTTGCTTGCTTTTTTACTACTTGAATTCCAACCTATAATTAAAGACGTGACTAGTAGCCGTGTGATGAAAGTGCACAACTTTTAATGGGTAGCTTAAACTTTGTAAAAAGTTGATAAACTCAGCTTACTCTTCCTCATAGCCCGTTATAATAGAGGAATATACACAAACAGGCACAGTAATACTTCATTCATATCAGCAAATTGAGAAATATATATAAAGAAAGATCATCCAAAACAAAGTTCTGGAAGAAAGGACTATGATCCAAATCACCACTACAACTTTGTATTACTGAGCCTGAGGTCAAGGAATCTCAAAGATGATTAAAAAACGTAATTCTAAATTACCCCAGCAACGAAGCAATCAATGGATGCCGACCTCCGGTGGCTGCCGTGCACGTAGCCCTTATAGAGAGTGGAGCAACAGTCAGCTAGTTTTTTGGACGGTGGGGACTACATGTTGATGGCCCACGTGTTTAAAGTATGGACTGAAATCATCATTAGAGGCACATTCATTAACATTCTCTCGTAATTTATCTCTGAAGGCGAGTCCACCACTCGTTCCTGATCATTGTTAAAACACCATCAGTCTGTCTAAGAATGATCATTTGGGATAGAAGTAGTTCAATTTGATTGAGGGAAATATAATACACATCATCCGACGGCATTGTAGAAAATTTTAAATTTTGGCTTATCAAAACATTTGTTTGAAGAATTTTCTGTTTTTTGTTTCCAGTAAAGATATTTGTAATGAAAAAAAAGTAAGAAGACTCAAATTTTGTTTTCTTCTACTTTGCGGCATAGTGGATGTCTGTCCCTGATACGAGACAAAAATTACGGCTTTCCTACACAGTAGTTTCCATTGGCATGTCAGTACTAACACTACTGTTGCTTTTTGTTTTGAGTTCAACTTGCTCCAGTCAGAGAAACCAAACCCAATACTTCAGAAAAAGGAGCTGAGGTTGTAGCATCCAAGAGCTACAGTCGTCAAAATACATCTGTTATTATGTAACAAAAGGTGGCTGGTTTCTCTCCAGGTATGGAAGTTAATCTTCTGAGTTCTGATTTATTTTGTTTAACTATCATCACATGAAAAATTAATAAGAGGAAATTTTCTGATGTTTTGGTATTTCGTATCCATATGATTGATTATATGAGACGAAGTTTCATATATATGATACCTGATGATATGATTCCCGGGGTACTGATAACTTTCGATGGATGGAATGATAGATGAGTTAATATAATAAGGATATGCAACTTTGGGTTTTGGTGTTTTGACTTTTGCTACTGTTTCTCTCGTTGAAATTGTTGGCAGAACGCCATGTGGTGAGCACAGATGTAAGCACATGACTTTCCATATATCCATGCTCTGATACTGGAAAAGCCTGCAGCAAAACCTGGGTTTTGGGTTTTTCAAGAGAATCAATTACAGAGGCTGACCACCTGACTGGCGCTAGGTAAGAAAAAACCCAGTTTTTATGGGAGCAAGTGAAACTAGGGAACTGTGAATCTGTGAAACTGTGTTGAAGGAAACAGCTCATTGATTCATCTGAAGGACCAGTCCATTAGTGCATGAAGAAAATTAGGAAGCTTTTATTATTTTAGCTATTTCTGCTTTCACAACCCAGTTCAGGTGCTATCTGCATATTAGTCTCTCCAAGCACTTCAATCAATTGGACTCTTCTGTCGTTCATTCTTTCTTTGGCATTCTATTTATATGATTTGCAATATTCTCGCGCACTCCCACATGTAACATTTTCCATTTCTTGCAGTCTTCTCTTTTGATTTTTGAACAAGAAAAGTAATCGTGATCGGACAGTTGAAAACATGCCCTTGCTTGCAGTCCGTACTTTGTCTATCCAGAGCAAGCTTCCTTAAATTAGCCTAACACCGTTCTTTATGCCCCTTGATATTGGAGAAACAACAGAAACTCCTCAGTTTCAGACTTTCAGTTCTTAGCCATTTTCAATAATCTCTGAAGTCGATGCTCAAGTTTGCAAACTAGTTTCCCCATACAAGTCAGATTTTTCATCCATCCCCTTTTCAGATCCTAAATCTTTCGAGTGGGAAAACAATTTGTGAATGTAAATTCTTCTGATATACAAAACGATCAAGGTGCTCATTATATTGACGAACTTCAGAAACCAGCGTCAAATGGATTTTGCCTTGTGTTTCTCCAGAAACCATCTATCTTGGGTTGTTCTTCTTGGCCCACTGCTAATCCTCGCAAGTATTTTGACCTATGGGTTTTCAGCCATGCTTCTCATATCCACTGTACTAATCTTAAGCAGCATTATCTTCACGTTCTCAAATCGAAAACAAAGGTCGGAAGATGAGTCGTCTAAGGATGAGATACTCAGAGCAGATCAGGAAATCTCTGCCCGTATAGAATGTGTCGCAACTAATCAAGCAGGAAGGCCTGAAAGTGAATGCATAAGGCAAAAAGATGATGTCAGAGTAGAAGATGACAGGAGCGAGGTGGGTGATGATTGTTTAGCCAAGTCGTCAGCAGTTGTTCTTTCAGAAAGTGACGGCCTCGCTAGTTCATCAACGAGCGAGGAATCAGAAGTGGAGTGGTCATTTCAAGATAACATGCTCCATAGCACGGATTGGTCCGATGGATCCATGTCCGACGAGGAAGGCCTCATTGAAATAGCCCTGACAAGTGGGGGGCATTATGCTGGTGATAAAGAAGAAGACCCCAAGTTACAAGTTAAGAAAAAGTTGCCAGATTTTGCACCAGCTACCTTTCTTAAGCAGCAGTATGGATTGACAGAGCTTTTGACAGAACTAAATGAGATGAACGAAGAGGACAACTTGATTGAGATTGACATATTTATGGGCTCCATAAAATGTCCAAGGTTTGAGATTGAAGCTTAAGTTAGCTTCATTTTTCTGCAATTGATTGCACTATATATACCGATAAAGTTTTTGATCCTCGTGGAGTTGGAGTTATCCTGGGATTTTACGTTGAATACTTACTGTGATATCTTTTGAGGTTGTTCAATTTTAGTTATCAAAAGTAAAGCTTGATGCTTCTTACCTTAATATCAATGATTTGAAGCTTCTTATCTTAATGCGCAATCATGCAAATTTAACAAACTTTGGATACCCATTAAAGCACTTTTTGCTAAAGTTTGAAGGCCATGGCCAGCTTGATGAAATTTCAATCTCATCTTTTTCCACTTATCAAGTAAGCTTTGTCGACTGTAATGCTACCACCTTCCACTTTCAACATTTTTCTGGATCCACTGTTGATATCATACTGATGTTGAAATTTCTAAGTTGCTTTTAATCATGATGCTGTTTGAATATTTGAACTGTTAAGGTTGCAATTATGGGGTTATATAAAGCAGAGGTCATACTTTCTTGTAATATTGAATTTCTAAAAATATATCTAGTTAAATGTAAAATAAAATAAAAAGTAAAAAATAATTATTCTAAAATAATAATTAAAAACTTTGAATTATTAATTATTTTATTAAAATTTTGAGCTTACGCACAGGTGCATGTAAAGGACTTTAAGTACAATTCAGCAGTAGCTTGTTGAACGCATACCAGCCCTTGCCCGCGAACAACGCTTTCTCTACTATTATATCTCATATCATAAATTAAATCATATCAATTATTAAAAAAATAATAGGAGTTTTCTCATATAAATATAAAAAGGAATTTTGAAGCAAAATATATTTAAAAACAAAAATAAAAAATAGAGAAGTTACTATATAAATAAATTTAGAAGAATGATAACTTGCTCTGTTGAGATGAAATTTAGACTTTAATTTTCTAATTAAAAATAGCTTAGAATTAAATTTTGGATGGTGTTATAAGACTTTTAATGACTAACTCTAACCTTTGGGGAGAAAAAGTTATCTCAAATGTTTATTTTCCATAAAATTCAGCTAAAGTCCTCCGTCCAAAGTACTCACAACATTATATTATAAAATATAGCCTATCACTTATCAAATTTCCCTCCACGTAAGCTTTTGCTTGTCATTAAGTAAATTAATTAAATTACTCTTAACTTAAACAAGCAACAATTCTGCGAAAGACTTTAACAAATCCATAAATTTATTTAAAACTATCAATCTTTCATTCAATTGCATTATCCATCAATTAGTCAGGCATGTAGATACTTGCATTATATCATAAACAATTCAATTTAATTCAAGAATCCCTCAAACATCAACATAAGATGCAAAACTCAACTTAATATATAAAGTAAACATACATTAGCAGGATGCTTAAACTTTCAAATATTTTAATAACTTGAACTAATAAAAAATAAAGCATAAAAGTTTGAATTAAAGAAGGAGCATTTTGAGACTTGTCTGAGAAGTCATCTAATCTTTTGATGTAGAAGCAAACACCTTGTTATAAACGCTTCCACTTACTCGATTATGTCATGATTTTAAATGATTACTAATACCACTATTTAAGTTCAATATTTTCATTTATGTTCAAGACAAAGAATTGAATTTATTTATGCTCACTTTGTTATAGAGAATTTAAAATATTGTATTAATATATGAAAAATGTTTTTCATACAAAACTAATAACTAAGTTTAAGGACAAAGGAGTTTATCTTATTCCATCTCCATTCATTAAAAAATTGGCCTCTTCAAGGCTTGGATGACCCATTATCATTCAATGCCTAAATTCACTTATAGACCGACACTCTTTGACCAAGTTGTATGTTGGTGTTCTTTCTCCCTGAACTATTGATAATGGAACATCTGGAGCTAAAGTCTTCTTCATATGCTGCAAAATTTCGCAAGGCTACCTTTTGTGGTATTATATATCTTGCTCGATTTGTGCACTAGCCACCTAATTGATTCCTCCTATAAGAGCTCATTTTTCTCTTTTTCTTTGATTTGTCTTTCAAGATATCATTGAACTCTTGATGAATTTTTGGCTATTGATAATGCATGCAGTAGGATTTTTAAAATGTTCTCCTTTCCTATTCGACTGATTGTTATAGCTAAGAGTATTGCACCTTCAGGCTCTCTCTAATTATTGAATTTCAATACGAGAATTTTCATAGTTGATTAGTAGATGTATGATTAGGGATTCATCATATTAATTCCATATTTGGTTGACAGCTTCTTACCTTCTGCTTGAGTGACAACTACTCCTACACCATTGTATAACCTCTTTTAGAATTTCCTATTTATTATTCTCATTTCCTCTTAAGCTTCTGGTATTGCATTATGCCTATATCTTGTAAATGGTTCTTCCCAAATTGACAAAGATCACAATCTTATCTCCCTTATTGATTTATTTTTCCATCCTTAACCATTTTAGCATATCCTCATAATTGAAGCATTTGCTATAAATATGGCATAATTGTTGTACTTTATCTTATATCCATTTAGACAAACTATAGCTATAGAAAAAATGTGTTATCGATTCATTAGTTTCCTTATATAGTAAGCACATATCTAGAATGTTAAAGAACACTAACTTGTCTTTGGTTAATAGCACTTGCTTGAAAATTAGCCATATTAGAAAGAATATCTTAGGCATTAGGTTCTTATTTCATATAATATTGCACCTTATCACTTGTTCCCTTTCTCCTTTCAACACTTCTCTATAAGAATATTTAGTGAATTTACTACATAAGTGATGGAGCTAGGTATATTTATCTGCCATATTAGGATTGGGGTTGTAGTATAGTAGTATTGTTTCTACTTCCAAGGGGAAGTTATACCATTAGTTCCCTCTTATCCATAACTTTACCTTATCTTTTGTGCTATGCTATTTTCTTTTTCCTCCAAGGTTTTTGTTACATGTTTGTCATGCTTCTCATGGTCTCTTATTTTCTCTGTTTTCTGTTTTCTTTTTTTTTTCCATTTGGTTCTTTTCTCTTCTCCTTTTTCACTACATTTTTCCTCTATCCCTTAACCAGACTCACCTGGCTTTCTTTTTTTTGATCTCCAACCCCCTACTAATTTGTTGTGGGTTTTCTATTTTGATTATTGCTTACTAGCCCTCCTTCCTCCTAGTCTCCTTATCGTTTTTCCCTTGTTATGTCGTTTTTTCATTCTTGTATGTCTCTCTCTCTCTCTCAGTTTTTTCTTTTTTTTCTTATTTCATTACCGCAAGCTTTTCTTTCTTTTGTAAATCATTTCTCATATAATTTTTTTTACTTTTAGACCTTTAAATATTTTTATTTTCTAATGTATTTGTGAAAACTCCTCCTATTTTCATTTGCAAATTAACTATCTTTCGAATCTAAACAAAAAAGTAAGTTTAAGGATAATTAAGCATGCCTAATTTTTTTAAATTAGTGTAAATTAAATTTTAATTATTGAAAAAATACAACTAAAGCACTCTGTTTATGTTTCCATGCTCCTTGACTCCTCGCCTAAAGTAAAAACAATTATATAAAAATAGATAACTAAATCACATGTCTATTGTAATATCCCAGCTCCTAGAATTTATTAAGAGATTAAACTGTGAGATTGAGTCACATGAGTTATTTCACTTAAGAATTTACAAGGTGCATTTCATTCACATGCATAATATTTGTATACACATATGAATCATGATTTAGAAAATACTAGAAGATAGTATATGCACTCAACTAACATATTTCGAAGTATGGAACGACAATGAATGTGATATGAATGTGCATTCCCAATATTTTGCATTTTGATTTACCAATAACATGAATTGATGGATTATAATTAGTGAATTGAGAATTTGTCATTACAATTGAGTAATTGATGAGGTGATATGTGCTTCTAGTCTTAAAAAAAATTTAAAGAGCAAGACAAATTGATACATGAGAATTTAGGTTGATTATGCCTATGAAATGATGACATGTGGCATTGGGAATAAGTGACAAACGAATCAGTTAAATGGATGACAAGTGGCTTGAGTATAATTGTGACAAGTGGCCCTTTAAATATGTGACAAATGACATTTTAGACTTGTGCAATGTGGAGCAATAGAATGGTGACATGTGTAGCTTTGTAAATGGTGACATGTATAGCTTTACAAATGGTGAAATGTGTAGCCTTACTGTAACATCCCGTCACTGATGGGATGGGTATAGTAGTTTGCATTCATCATTTGGCATGTTCATGCATAAATTAGCCTCTATATATTTGATAATTGGCAATTATTGCACAAGCATATGTATGTACATACATGTATGACATATTCCCGGTATGATTGTG
>JANIJH010000009.1:14240168-14253285 GCA_024520975.1 Erythroxylum areolatum | reverse complement strand
ACCCTTATCGTGGGTTATGTGTCGGAACGACCTGCGGGCGTCCCGGTGTGTACCCTACGGTAAGGGGGCGCTACACTTACAATTGGTGACTTGTAGTCGTATAAGTAGTGACATATGGAGGCTTAAATGAGTGACATGTGGAGTCTAAAGAAAGTGACACATGGACCAATATAATAGCAACATATGGACCAATAGAAGGATAACATATGTACCAATAGAATGGTGACACATGGACCAATGGAATGATGACATATGGATTAGTTTGACTTCCTTAGAATTTTCTAGAGAAAATGGATGAAAAAGGCAATAAAAGTGAGAGTGAAGGTCGCCCATAAGGTTAGAAGAGGGAGAAAAACAAAAATGAGAAGAGAAGGAGAGAAAGAGGGGAAGAGAAGAGGAGAAGGAAAGAAGTTATCAAAGTAAGTTGAAATTTTGGTTTAAATTTCATCTTTCTCTTTCAACCTGTCTTTCATATCCTTAAAGCACGAATTTGAAGAAACTCAAAGCATGAAAGTTGTAATATAGATCTTAACTTACCCTCTGTGAAAGTGGCTTGACAAAATAGTGACTAGAGCTCGAGTTATGCTTGTTTCCCTAATACTGTCTGTGATAGACTCCTGTGCAGGAACCTTGTATTATTTCTTAATTTTTGAGGACCTTAGAGTCCTAATTAGTGAAAGTATAAGACATGAAAAATTATTATTGATGTATTATTAATGCTTCTATGAAACGATTTTGTTAGCATATATCTTTATAATGATTTATTGAAGGTTGAGTGTTGGGTGCTAGTCTATTTCTTACTAGAAATATGATAGAATTTGGATGAAGATTATAGTTTAAAAGGAGATGTCGTTAGTGTAATTTTTTTGATATATTCATATTAATGGAAGTCTAGTTTTAGGGGGAACAAGAATTATGACATTTTGATCTTTATAAAAAGAGTTATGATTAAAAGAAGACAACTTGTTCATAAAAGAACATTAGGAAGAAAAGGATGTAAACATTGCACATAAGGTTAAGTTAGCTTGATGGCTGAGGAGACATTGAGTTGAATTAGTAAGTGAATTATTGACCTATTGACATATGTTAGAATAATATTTATGATGATTGAGTAGGGATGAATTTGGTTGTGGTGGTGTATGAATATGAGATATATGTTTGAGTAGTAAATACATTGTATATTTGTATGTATAAAGACTCAAGAGCAGTGGATCAAGGAGCTCGTACCAAGGATTGTTGAAGTCAAGAGAGTGTACACCTTTTAAGATGAGTTGAGGAATCCATATCTCTCAAATAGGATTAGGACTTCCCAAGGCATGCATGATGACTTGTATGTGAATTTTAAACCTAGGTAATACATAGTAGAATTAAATCTCAAATAGATGCTAGTATACTTGTATATTTAATAAATGACATTATTTTGAATAAATCTTTGCACCTAGAGTGTAATTGATATTTTTATTACATATTTTAAGAAATAATAGTGTTTTCAACAATCTTGCACTTGAAGTGCAAAGGACAATGTTTTATTTTCTGAAACTACATTTTTGAACAATTTTGTACTTAGAGTGCAAAAGATAACTTTTATTGCATGAAACAATATTTTAAAATTTACGTATGTATAATCGAGTCATATATGCTGTGTGTTTGTGTTCTCTTTTGGCTTAGAGCCATAGCAAGGTTCTATTTTATCAGTTAGATCGATAAATAAAAGCATGATGCCTTACTTGATTTTTTATACCTAATATTTGTATATGATTTTTTTTGTGATTGGTGAGATAACGATTAGTCAATCGTGTACTGAGAATAGCAGATTAAGTGACCCCGTACCCTTGACACTGGTACATAAAAGTCGAGTTCTCTTATCGACACCTTTTTACAGGACTTGCGGGTGATTGCATACCTAGAGGTCTAGTCACCGACTAGGTCATCATCTAGGGTCATGACGTTCTTGTCGACTGTAGTCTGGACTCATCACGGATGAAAGTCGAGCCAACACTAGAAATCGATGGGTGTGCACACTAGTTTGGCCGACTAGTGGCGACACATATGATTGTTTTTTCCTATTATGAGATTTGTTTTATGACGATATTTGATTTATAAATGTGATACTTTTATGCTTTTGTGTACTGGAATTAAAACCTATGTTCACCGGATGAGTGATTAATAGACTAGGCCTATGTGGTTCCTACCTAGTATATGTTGAGTCATAAGCTAGGCCTATGTGTTTATATGTCATATATGTTCACTTCATAGGTGGTTATATGTATGCTAGATACGTGAAAAAACCAATCCTTAGGTTATCTAGACCGTCTTGGTATGTATTAGGTTCTATTTGTGATATATATTTTCCTGCTAACTAAGTACATAGTGTACTCACCCCCTCCGCCTTCCAATCATGCAGGTTAATTTGATGAGCTTGAAACTCTGAGTGTATCGTGTGTTTTTTGATATTTTTTGGGCATTACTACGCGTGGGTAGTCTTTGTTTTGTATTTTTTTTGTATAGTGGCTCATGAACTATTTTTATTAAATTGTTTATGTTGATATGCTTTATGATTTTGTAAATTACTTTTGATTATCTTGTGGTTTGTAAATAACCTTATGTATAAACCTTTTGTATTGTTGTTGAGATTGCTCTTGAGTGGACTTAAGTATAGAAGTTGTGGTCGAGTTTTAAATGTAAATATAGAAGTACGTTTAAAACTGATTTACATGTATTTTAATTGAGTTTTGGAATTTTCAAAATACAGTCGTTGTACTGTCCAAATATTTTTAAAGGATATTCAGTTAGCCTTGTATAGTCAGGTTAAGGGCACCGTGAGTGTCCTTAACCCGAGTATACGGCAGTTCTCATATGCCCAATGTGGTACCGGATCGTGACACCTATAGAGCAATCCTTATTCCATTACCATTATATAAAAACACACAAAACCACTTATACCTATATGTTATGTACCATCTTTAAGGACTAATCAAGGGTGTATTCACGCACGTAGTAATATTATTCAATCATCATATCATAATAAACATTTACTAATGCCAATACAAATCATACGATATCTTGTATCTTCCTAACGTACGAGCAAAACGTTCATCCCAACTAATGGATTAATTTATATCCAATACAGCTTTAGATATTTGTTCTGACCAACAAATTTATTATTGCTCCGATCTAGCTTCAGATATTCCTCTGAATGAACATATTACTTTTCATCCTAATACAACACCAAATATTCGCCCTAATAACATATTGGTTTATACTCTTAACCTATTTAGTTAATGATGATTACCAAAATTTTAAAAAAAGATAAGTAATATTAATTGTAAACAAGTGTGCATGTACAATATAAACATCCAAAGCTACAAGGATAATTAACAGAAAGTTTAACAAGTTTGTGAAATTACTAATGCATATGATAATGGTTCCTCTAGTCCTAAGTAGTAGAGAAGTTAAAACAAATCTCTATATTAATATGGATTCCTTAGCCATAACATATAATTTGACTTTGATCATTCTTCTAACGATTTCTCTAACAGTGGTTTCATGGTTGCCAAAAATCCTAACATTCCTTTTCTTCCAAATGTAATACACTAACGTACTAAACGCCATCTTAAATATCATAATAACTTTCATCATATCCCATCCAACTTTCACAGTTCAAACATCTCAACAAAGCATATACACCCATCGTAGGCATTCCATATGTAAAAAACAAGTAAATCTGAATGTTATTCGAAAGGCTACTCTTCATTGAAAGGGGAATCTGGCTTAAATAGCCTTATAAGCAAAAAACAAAACAAACTACCCGTTGGAGTATCCCAACAATTTCTACGGAACTAGCTAACAGAACATCCCTTAATAATAGGGATTTTATTAACGTTGAAACAAACCCAATAATTATCAACTAAGCAAATAACTAACACGATCATATCCCAACATGCATAAATAAATCAATGATCACATAATTTACATATAGAAATAACATAATAAAAGTCAGTAATACACAACACGCAAGTCAGCAATAGTATTTGTTTAACACCTTAAAACACACTTTACATACACAATTGTAACTATACGTCAATAAACATGTAATTACACACTTAATAAACATGCTAAAATTCTATTGAATCAATAGGATGATAAAATTCTAAAATACACCATTGCTAATACACTAGACTTTATATAAAAATCAATTATTTAAATGATGAAAATAGTTGTAAAATTTTATTAATAACTAACAATACACAATCAATCAATCATACATTCTAATTTCCAAAAGGAAAACAATCATACCTCTTAGAATGCTCGATTGATATATAGTATATGTTATGGGTATGAAATTTATGTTAAATCCCTTTTTTATAGGAATTAAACTAACGCTACTTAAATCACAACCCTTATTATTGAATTTCACAAAAATCACCCTCATATGATTTCCTTCACATCTTCCATTACTTTTACTTTCAATTTTCTTAATAATAAGTCAACAAATTTTTTTAAAAAGTAGTTTTTCAAAGATTTCAATTAGTCAAACTCTAGTTAAATGTTTACTTTTACAAAAATGATACTCATTATTGGTTTTGATTGTAAAAATTTTATAAAGTTTCTATTTACTTTTAGAAACTCTTCAATCACCTTAATTTTATATTCTTATCAATCTCTAGCCTTAGTCTTGCCACCCAGCAGAACGTTTCCGGAGCCTTGGGCGAGTATCAGAACAGATGTAAAGTTATTCTTGGATTGGCTATCACCTAGTGCATGTAAAGTTGGTCTTCTAATGAAATTTAATGTTTTTACATGTGACAATAGTGCATCTAAATAGTATTCAATGTGACAATAATACATATAATCAGTTAATATATCTAGTTCATGGGAAAGTAGAGATAAATAAATTGCATGTAATGTGCTATTACAGTTTATAGATTTTTGAAATCCATGCTGTTACAATACAAGAAGGTACGTTTTCCAGAAGCTGTGGCTGTAAGAACAGCAGAAATACCCGTATACTCTCTTTCTGACCTAGCCTTGCATATTTCTGCAATGTACTTGAAGAGCTGGTGTTCTCTATTATAAGGTTGGTCCATGTAGTCGCCAATTGGCATCCACTAACGAAGCAAAATGACCAAAAGAACAGAAGCTGTTATGATTGTACAATCTTAATTCAGGCTTTGACTTGGAATCAGCGTCTGATTGCATTTAGAATGAAGTGGAAATTGGAAGTAGTTCATGAATAAACAAATAATAGGTCCAGCTTAAGAGGGAATTAATACAATACATATTACTGATCCGTGCAACTAACTAGGAACAGTACCTGGGCGTCTTCAATCTGTGAATCTTGCTTTTGGATGTCAAAATGGAGTGGCTTTAACATGCAGACAAAAAATAAGTCTGATTTCCTGAAGAAGGATTGGTGACTTTGCCTGCACAGAATGAATAATACTTGTGTCATGAGCAGACCTGGGTTTAAGCGATCATAAAACCATCCATAAGCATGAGAAATGATCCAGAGCATAGAGTCTTTTAGAAGGCATGTGCCTCTAGCATTAATTAGCTTACAAGAAAGAGAGGCGACAAGTTTATAACGCCAGAGAACTAATTAATATCGAGCATAAATTTTACCTGAATGCCAAAATTTCAACAAATTCAACGTCAATCTGATGCAAATGAAAAAGAAAAAGAAAAGCAAGATCTTAGAGGACAACTGGACTCAAGAATACAAACATGTCTAGCAATTTACATCAACTTGACAGGCTGCAAATTAAGATGTTGCTACTCACTCCTGTTTCTTCTTTAACTTCCCGAATTGCTGCTGCACATATGTCCTCTTGCTGTCGTTGGAAAAAGTCAATTAATGATCCTATATTGCCACGATGTATTTTTCTCTCACACACTCACCTCATTAACTACTCCAGTGGGCAACTTCCACACTCCAGTACCTCTAAATCCACCATGCTTCTCCTTAACTACAAGAACCTGCATTGGAAATGATAGTTAACTTTATAATACCATACTATGAAAATTTACTTGATCCAAAAGTGGTTAGGACAAGATAGGCTTAAAGCTTTGGATTGCAAAAACATGAGCAGACCCTCAAATTTGAAAATGAATGCAAGAATCGTCAGGTACCTCTCCTTCGGTATTCATCACAAATGCTCCTATACCCACTCTATGTGAGGCATTTACTGGAAGAGTATCAGGAGTTTCAGGTAGCCAAAATACTAGCATCAAATAATCTGGTTCAGCATGATGATACCGAAATCCTTCCTACATGGATAATATTATCCAGAACCACAAAGAAATCATGAATAATATTCAATTTCAGTCTTTTAAAGTTAGCTACTTTTTTTGTTTTCCTAGTTTCTGATCCTTTGTTCAACATTATATCCCTAGTTTATATTTTTCAAGAGTGAAAACCACCATGAGTAAGGATACGGTTTTGCTTTTACCTGAACTACAGGGTGGACAAGATGTGCTAGTCCAATGGGCAATTTGATCCAAACTCCCTTCTTTCCCTGAAAAATATAGCATGAATTATAGTGTTCAAGACTCTTTTAAGTGGATATGATAAAGATAATATAGAAATGATGATTATGTACCTGTTGCCTCCATTTCAACATGGAAGATCTAAGTAAAGTAATAAAAATCTGAGAGTCCATGTGCTCCTTCATCTCTAAAGTAACTCCGTCATACGAATCCTCAATTGCTCCAGGGAATTCAACGCATCCAGCTCCATTTTCTGGTGTGATATGGGCCTCAACTGGCAATGAACTTGCGGAAGATGACATGTTCCTCACAAACAATGAAGTCTCTCTTGGGCAAGCTGGAGGAATTAATTAATTAAAGAGTAACTAGGCGTCAACTCACATACAAACCCAAGAAAATTAATCCCTTATCTCTAAATCTTATGCACTAAGAAAAGAGCACATAACAATGATTATTGGCAATTAGATCGCCACAAAATAACGTTGTTTAACTAAATACATAGTCACTTTTCTCACTACACAATTCGTAGGGGTTGAGATTCATACAATACTTTCACACACTACACAACCTTTCTTTTTCTCTCACTTTTCTTTTTTGATTTTGTAAAATACAATGTAATGACCAAATGGTCATATTTATAGAGAGGCAGAGTAGGACTATAAGGCCAGCTTCAATGAATCTGACCAAAGGTATTCAAACAATTTAGCTTGGTTTTTTGAACAAGTCAAATACAAAACCTAGTTCACTGTATCTGCCTTAACATTATACAGGAAAGAAGTAATCGGCTTAAAAGAAGATTTTCGACAACATTTACGTATGGGAGACAGAGCATATGCAAGGTTAAGTTCAAAACAAGGAAACAGATATAATGTAAGAGCACATGCTAATTGTACCAATTCAGTAGGCCGTACATCCTGAAACTCCCAAGCAATTGGAAAATGAGGAATTGCCCAGAAAACAAGATTGTACAACTGCTGAAGATTAACAAGATAAGAAAACTATGTCGATAGGGCAGCCAACCGGATTATTCTCAACACCATAGATAAGAATAGTTGCAAGTCACGTGGTGTTTCTTACGAACAAAGAATGCAAAGTCCAGAATAAGAATATAAAAATGAAAGTAAAAGCAGATCCACCGTTTCAGTTCCATATATTGAACACTTCTTTTACCCGCCATTCTTGTTAGACTTGTACCTGCGAGTTTGGGTCTGACGAGACCGCTTCTCGTCGGTCAACAGTCAAAATGTTGTCTCCTTGACGTCGAGCCTTACGTAAGTAAAACTGGAAAATTGCAAGCCTCCAGATGTATTACAGATGTTCCAAGGAAGGCCATGGATCAAAGATGTATGTTGTACTCATTGTTTTTCCGATATTCCTATATTCGTGGCATTTTAGAGAATGAAGGTTAGAGGATAAGGAAGAGGAATAAAATAAAGCAACCAGATCCTATATTCGTGGCATTTTAGAGAATGAAGGTTAGAGGATAAGGAAGAGGAATAAAATAAAGCAACTAGATCCTCGTTGTCTCCATCGACATTCTTGTCAATGGGACCTGACAAGACGCAAAGTCCCAAGAACTGTCTGGAAGTGGAATGAGCAACTACTACATAAAAGAAATTTTATTTAACTGAGAAAGTGTGGTAATAGTCTTGGAAAATGAGGCCGGAATCTATCCAAACGAAATAATTACAATTTTTTTTTATTCGGATAAACTTTTTGGTATTTTAATTTCTCAAAAAATAATTAATATAAATTATAAGAAAGTGAAAACTTAACTTGTATCTTATTTTGAAGCTTGATTTTTATCTTGTTGAATTTCTCGAACCGTTTTCGAAATCGATTTGTCTCAACACTATAGTCGCACAAATTTGTAACCTTTAACAGAATCGACAGAATAAGTTGAGTAAACTTAGTAATTTTTATGAAAAATGTTAAGCATAAAGTGATAGCTTTATAAAACTTAAATCTATTTATAATAAACTTGGACATTTTAGTAATTTAATTGAATTAAATTCTAATTTTAATTTTTAATTAAAATTATACATAATTCTAATTAAATATCAATTATATCCAAGTAAGATTCAACATCTAATATTGATCTTTATTTATTAAATATCTCATATTTAATCATAAAATTTCTCAAACTTTATAATCAAGTCTAACTTGACGAATTCTAAAAGAAAAGTCTAACTTGATTAAATTAACTTTGTTCTCTTCAACTTATTTTATATTAGAGATCCATTAAATTCCTAAATATATTGGTAATGATTATAAATTCTAATTCTAATTCATAATTAGAGTTAGATAAATTAAAACTCCTTTTATTTTTAATTTATCTTTAATTCTTCATTTAAATAATTTATAATCATAAATCAAGATTAGCATTTAGCAACGCATTATAACCAGCCAAATATTTAAAAATGTCAAAGTAATTTTAACTAACCTTTCTGTGTATGATTTTTTTCTAAGATTTTAAGAACTAGACTAGACCAACCAATTCGACCGAAAATAATATGAATCCGCTAGCTATCCAGTTCAGTTTTATTTAATAACTTTTTTTTGATAGTAAACGTTACAAACGTAAAAACCAACATTGACCGGAAAGGCAACAAAACTAACCCAAGCCAACAGACTTACCCCTTACACCTGGAACTTACTAGCCTTTCACAATTAACATCAAGAGCAATAGAATTATCTGAATTTAAAATGGAAACTAAGCAAGAAGGACGAACATTCCAGTATTGTGGGTTTGCATGTAATAAGGTCACCCTCGCTAATGAATGAGCTGCCTTATTGGCAATCTTACGCGTCCAGTGGAAGGACAGGTGAAGGAAATGTCGCTTGATAGCTAGACAGTCAAGTGCCAAAATTCCAATCTCAGAACGATGTGATGAAGGACCTATAATTGTCTGAACTGCCGACAAACAATCGGACTCCACTATAACCTTATCAAAATGTTGATCTTTGAACCAAGATAGAGCTTCCCTTATGGACATAAGTTCAGCAAGAACTGGATCATACGAAACAGGATAATAGCCTGATAAAGCAGCAACGAACCGCCCTCTGCCATCCCTTAATACAACGGCAAAGCCCGTGGCATTCTTATCTCTAAAAATAGTCGCATCCACATTACATTTGAAGTAGCCTTCCGGGGGCCTAACCCAAATTGAACTAGTGGTTCTTACAACTCCAGCCCTGGTGTTAGCCTTCTCAAAGGTCTCCTACGCCTCTTGCCAGTCTTTAAGGAAGCTATCAGCAAAATTAGCAATCAGCCGAGGAGGGCTAGTCTTCCCTTGCCACACTCGAAGATTACGGTGAAACCATACACTCCACAACATCGTCAACACATGTTCAATACTAGGAGACGACTGGATGCTTAATATGTGTTCTACAAAGGATGCAATTCCATTGCTTGGGCGACTCCAACCCATCGAGGACCAAACTGCTTCGGCTGGTGGACAATCCATCAAAACGTGATTCATATCTTCTGTGTGACCACAAACATCACATGCGGTATTAAGCATGATTCCTTTCCTATGCAGGCGATCTTTATAGGGAAGAAAATCACGGAGACATCGCCAAGTGAAATCCTTGACCTTTGGAGGAAGAGCCAGATTCCACAACCGGCTTCAAGAACCATCTATGAATTGGCTGCCAATATCAGTGAATAAAGTAAGAGCCAGCTTATAGCCAGTTTTTACCGAGTAAGACCCGTCCTGACTATAATGGCAAATCAATTTATCAAGGGGTCTTGACATAGCTATTGGTATCTTTGACACCCGATCCACGTCATAAGGAGTAAGCAGTCCTTCCAACATTTGAACGTCCCAGCCGGACCCATCTCCCTTAATCAAATCGCACACCTTAATGTTGCTAAAATCCGAACTGAAAGGGGAGGTGACGTGAAAGTTATTTCCCTCGAAAATCCATGGATCCGTAAAAACATTAATCGAGGCTCCGTCTCCAACCCTCCATCGAACCCCTTGCCACAAAATGTCTTTGTCCGCATAAATACTTTTCCAGATGAAATTGGAATTACAATCCCTTGCCTCCATAAAGCTACAGGAGGGGAAATATTTGGCTTTAAAAATTTTACTCGAAAGTGAGTCGGGAATCACCAGAAAACGCCATGCTTGTTTGCAAAGCATAGCTAGATTGAAACAGTGAAGATCTCGGAACCCCATGCCTCTAAAATTTTTAGGAACACACAATCTATCCCAACTCGCCCAATGGATGTTCTTTCTGTTACTAGTACCCGATCTCCACTAGAATGAGTTCATCATTCGCTGTAAATCGTCACATGTGCCTCGGGGAATAAGAAAAACACTCATACAATACGCAAGCAGAGCTTGTGCAACGGTCTTGATGACAATTTCCTTACCTGGTTTATAGAGCATCCTATTTTTCCAGCTGGCGACACGTTTGCTCAGACGATCCTTAATGAAAGCGAAGACTTGCTTTTTCCTTCTTCCGATAAGAGAAGGCAGACCCAGATATCTCCCATGATCAATGGGGGTGCTGAACCCTAAAATAGCTTCGACCGCGTTTCTATCATAAGGAAGCGTGTTGGAGCTGAACATAATACCTGACTTCTGAAAATTGACAGCCTAGCCTGAAGCTGCGTCATAGCTGGCCAGAACCCTCTTGATATGCTGTCCTTCTATCGTATTTGCTCGGAAAAAGAGGAAACTGTCATCTGCGAAAAAAATGTGAGAAACACTAGGGCTGCCAGAGCAAATAGAGATCCCATGTATATCACCTCTAGCCTCGTTTTTCCTTAACAACGCCGATAAACCCTCGAAACACAGAATGAACAGATACGGAGACAAAGGGTCTCCCTGTCTTTACCCACGCTTCGGGATAATCGGGCCTACTTTAGAACCGTTGAACGCCACGGAGTACCTCACAGTAGTGACACATGCCATAACAATCTCCACCCATTTGCTATCAAAACCCAGCTTTAATAACATAAACCGAAGATATTTCCAGTCTACCCAGTCATAAGCTTTGCTAATATCGATCTTAAGAGCAGCTTCTCCAATCCTTCCTTTCCCTTTATTCTTCATGTAATGTATAATTTCAAAAGCCACCATGATGTTGTCAGTGATAAGGCGACCAGGGACAAACGCCGACTGCATGGGAGATATAATCCTTGGTAGAATGCTTTTAAGGCGGTTCGCAATCACTTTAGCAATGAGTTTGTAGATGACGTTACACAGAGCTATAGGTCGAAGGTCTTTCATGCATATAGGCTTTTCTTTTTTAGGAATCAACACCATCGTCGTATCATTAAGAGTTGCTGGAAACTGACCTTCCTCCATCCAAGAACGACAATTTTCAAAAATATCAGTCCCCACTATATGCCAGTACTTTTGGAAAAATGCCAGATTCATACCGTCTGGTCCCGGAGCCTTATCCGGGTGCATTTCGAACATAGCTGTTTTGAACTCCTCATAGCGCAAAGGAGCTAAAAGATGGTCATTATCCTCCTTTTTAACCACCGAAGTAACGTTTTCAAACTCACCAAAATCTGTAACACCCGAACCTGAGAAAAGAGTCTTGAAATAGTCGAGAATAATGTTTCCGATACCCTCATCATCCACGGCTTGCTGTCCGTTGTCACCCAGGAGTAATGTAATTTGATTGAGCCTTTTCCTTTTCGAGGCTTGTGTGTGAAAATATTTAGAATTAGCTTCACTGTATTGCATCCAGAAGATTTTCGACCTTTGCTTCCAATAGATATCTTCTTGTGCCAAAACACGATTAAGCGCAGCTTTTTGCTCCCTATACAAAGCAAACTGATGATGTTGCCGAGAGAGCTACATGTTTCGTTTGATAAATTTTATGCTCTCAGAAAAATTATTCCCATGTTGCTTCTGCCACTTGAGCAACCTGATGCCGCACTCCCTTAAGCGGGAGAGAATGTTCAAGTGTCCATTAGCCATCCAGAAGCCTGAAACGAAATCAGCAAAGCCAACCTCCGTCAGCCATTTATTCTCAAACTTGAAACGGTGGGTCCTCTTAGTGGGAATTCGACGCATAACCACCAGTTTAATCGGATTGTGATCTGAAGTAGAGCTCACTAAATTATAAAGTTTATGAAAAGGAAAAACCTCCATCCATTCTTTGTTAACAAACGCACGGTCTAATCGTTCCAATGTGAGAGAGTCTGAATCTCTCCCTCTTTCCCAAGTATACCTGAAACTTAACAACGGAATATCCGCCAATTCACAATCCGTGATACATTGCCGGAATCCTTCCACCAATGAACTAGGATAGTCCACTCCTCCCAATTTATCGTTAACAGAAAGTAAGTTGTTGAAATCTCCAAAACAAACCCAAGGTAAATCATGGAGTCGAGTAAGGGAACGCAAAAGCTCCCAACTGGTACGTTTTCGGTTAGACTCTGGGTAACCGTAGAATCCGGTAAGTCTCCATTTGGGATTAAGCGAGTAATCAATAATCAAATCTATGTGGTTGTTCGAGAAACCGGTGACAGTAGCTGAGACATTATTAAACCAGAACATGGCCAGACTGCCACTGCGGCCAAGCCAATCTGTAACATCCCACCCTCAATTGGAAGGGTAAAATAGTAAATTTGACATAGGATGGAATAGATTTGGAGTGCATA
>JANIJH010000009.1:14142597-14154941 GCA_024520975.1 Erythroxylum areolatum | reverse complement strand
TATGAATCCGAATCATCTTTTATGTTTCCGACTGACTTACCAATCCATAGTTCTATTCATACCACAGTTGCATAGAGGCCACTTAATAACGAATTTAGTTCTCCACTTTACACCTATATTATCATCTCAGTGCATCTGGCCAAGGCGATACACTTCGAAGAATTTCATTTTACGCTTTTTAGTTTGCATCTCTATCTGTTAGACCACAAATCTCAAGAGATTTATAACCTCAATGTAAATCAACTCGACTCATTGCCATTTACTTGGATTACTTAATCCCTATTACAGATTCATTCCACCTATCAACATTATTGTCCTGCTCACTATAATAAAGGACTGAACGACTCCTTTTTGGCTGTAAGACCACTTATACATTATTCGAATAGTGACATTAGTATAACGATTGTTATGCCACAATCAATCCACACTATACACAATATACATCAATCTCATGTCCCAATGAGCTCCAAAATATCGGTTTTACATTTTCCTTTTGTAGTCCAGTCTATTGGTTATTCACACCTATAGTCATTCGATTTTACATTCTAAACCTTCTTCAATTACTCTTTCAATGTACTCTGGTGAGAGGCGTGCACTTAAAGTGCAACAAAACCTTGAGGTCTTGGGTTCGAGTCGTGGCTCACCCAAGAACCAAAGAGGACAACACCGAGGGGAAAAACCCCGGTAGCGGTCGCGGGCCTCTTAAGGTACCAAGGGGGGAGGCCCCGGTACACAAAGTTCGGGTCGCTACATTTACACTCAGATCTATCATCCAGGGCAATAACCCTTAAGATCCAACCCGTATATTCTCATACGGAAGGTAAATCTAGTCCTCCTGTTCATTACTTTAAATCTAACGGAGATCCAATTTATGTTAGTCATCATCATGAACACTTTGTCTGGGATGTCAACCCATCCATGTGCAAACCAAACTATGAAATCTGTCTCAACCCTGAGTCAGATAGTGATGATAATGATCCAAGATATAAACAGAGAAGGAAGAAAAAATCAAAGCCCAAATCTCAATGCTTACCTTCTCGTGACTATCACCCTCTTGGCGGTGATTTAGATCTAGATGATCATAATGGTCTATCCATGATAGAAAGATCCAGACCAAATTCTCTTAGAGAGATGCTTCGGTCATCTAAATCTATGTCAGATACATGCAAATCTACTAGTGGATCTAGCAGATCTATGCCAGCAATTCCTGTTATGACTCCTACTCCTATACCCTATATGATGGGAAGGCCATACGAGGATGACTTTCCTCAAATATCAAAGAGTACTGATGAAACACAGCGAGTTATCTTCAACCCTTGTATCAGAGCGTCAGACATCTAACACAGTATCACAGAACAAAGTTCTGAGAAGGGTGGATTCCAAAATGGATGGAATTAGCCAACAAAACATTGCTAATCATAAGAAAGTCGATTCTATTTCAAAATAGATACAAACGATGTATCGATCTTACAAAGCCCATATTCAGTGTCTTGATGCTGAACTCAAATAATACATCTCTGCCCATTATATAAGGCCAAACTTTGACTTCAAAGTTCTTGAGATACAAAAAATACAAGGAATTATGCAACAAATTGAAGCTGATATGCATTCTACACAATCAAGGACAATCTATGGCTCATCCTCTTCGAATTTTCCAACTACACAACCAACATATCTATCTCCTATGTATCAGAAGTATCCAGAAGAAGTTGAATACTCAAAGGTATTTAAATTCAATTACCCTTTGATTAGATAGTATATACATCATCAGACAACTCAAAAGAAACACTGAGGATCAAAATCAAAGTCTACATCTAATCATATGCCTAAACCTCGAGTTTCTGAGTGTTCAAAGGTTCCAAAAGCATCAACTTCATATACACCTTTTGAACCTACTAAATAGTGGTATCAAAGCCACCATGTTCGATCTAGGTTTGCCTAACATCGCGATTTCAAACCCCCAGATGTTAAAGGGATGCGACCGCTTGCGTAAGTCCAGAATGAAGGTACATTAGGGTTTCTAGAGTGGGGGAATATTTAGGTAAATTTTCACCATTACCTTGTAAGGCCTTATAGGGTAGCTCAGTTTCCCATAAGTGATGGCAGGTTAAAATGTGGGACATGTCACACCTCCATTTGTCTAAAGATTGGAACCATTCAAGGAATGTCCTAGAAAATCGTGTTTGTGAGTCTTCTTTACCTTTGTTGAGTCCGTATAGTATATATTCTCGTGACTAATAAGAATGTCTGGGCCTAGTAGATTACTTCCAAGAACCGTTAAGTTAAGAAAATTGTCAAATTGATAGGGATTTAGGTTTTGATTGATTAAATCATATTTTTGTTATATTTTTTGTTTGTATACGGTTTAATTTAAACGCTTTTAAAATATTAAGATTCAATTTGAACGTTATGAAATGTGAAGCCCTAATTTGAATTTATATATCAATGTTAGAATTAAATTTGCTCTTTTGGAATTTATATAATGCTTAAACTACTGACTACTTAAGATTATAAACTTGCAATTAAATCATAAATAAAAGTTCTGTGATGAAATATTATAGGTTTGCACATATATTAACAAATGTTAGATGTTCATAAATTTATAAGATAAAAGCAATTTTTTGTAGATATCTAAGTGCTATTTTAAACCATACTTAAGCTCTTTGTCCATATGTTAATCTATGTAACCTTGTCAATTAAAATAATATAAAGAAAATACAAAGTTTAACTGATTAGTTAGCCTCAATATCTTTCATTAAAAAAAATTCAATTTGAATTTTCATGATCAAGTTTGACAAATTATAATAGTTAAAATAATTCACATTGTTATGATATCATTATGTGGCTAATATATATCAAAGAAAAGGTGAATATTTTATTAGTTTAGTTATAATGCATATCTTATATACTACAAGGATTAACAACTACTTATTTATTATTTGTAGTTAAGATGTTTATTTAATACTTTTTGTTAAGATATTGTGATTATAATATTAATTTCTCAAATATAATTTAATTTCCTTTATTTGACTTTTTTTAGAAATTAAGTAAATACATTGAAGCTATTATGAAAATCTTGATAATACAACCAATATAAAGCCATTCAAATGTAAGAACTCAAGCTATTTCTAAAATCAACTAAAACTTACTAGAATAAAATGTATCTAAGTGTGCTAAAACTCAATTGATAATGTTTAGGCTTATGTTTGGAGTACCATTTCTTCTAATAACAAATAATAACGTCAGAGACTAACCATTTAGAGCTTGTTCATATATAATCCAGAAGTATGTTACAAGAGGAACCTAAGTTTAGACTGTATTCAAAGTTAACTTTTTAAGCCATTAATTATTCCTTTGTGAGGACAATAAGAACATAAAGAAGAGCATCCTTGTCAGATATTGTTTTTGTACTACCTTTATATTTCTTTCTCACCAAAGAGCATTTATGGTGTAAGGAAAACCTGCAAAACCAGGTGGTCACCATTATAAAGGTTATGAGACTAATATGAACATAGTAAAGTATCATTAGGATTTATTAGAGAAGGAAAGCTACTTATCTACAACATTCCTCTCTAGATATGGTAATAGAAGTCACATATAAAGAAAAGGTGCTCTATAAACCTTCCTCTTGGTTGAAGAGATAGCATATAATTGGAATATTCATAAACCCCTTAGTTTTATCAATTATAGATGATTTTCCTTTTACAATAAGTTAGAGAATAATTGAAGCCCTTGGGTTAGCTTGGTTGAACCAAACCTAGTTATGCCATTTAACTCTTGGATTTTGCATTCTTAACAACAATCTACATAAGGAATTAGTGAAATAACCTATAAAGCTTATGTTTCTCCTATATCATCCTTCATTTCTAGTGAAATAACCTATAAAGCTTATGTTTCTCCTGTATCATCCTTCATTTCTAGTATAAGAACAAAACTTATTAGGAGATAACCTCAATAATTGAACATAGTCCAAAAAAAGTTGTTTCCTTATTGAATGGTTCATAAATTTAATCCATCCAAGTAATAAGCACAAATCCATCTATCCCGAATTGCCTATCTATTACCTAAAAGCCTTCATAATATTTTAATCACCATCATATTATTGGTAGTTCTGATAGGGATGGCTCATTATTATCCTTTACCTTAGGCATACTTAATTTGCTCTATTTTACCTTAGTCATAGCGTGTTTACTATTGTACTTACCTATAGAAAGATTCTCAAGCTCTTTTAAATTGTTTTAACAATGCTTATAGATAGCCCGAGATGAGAAGATTAATTCACATGGAGCCTATTTAAAATCAAGTTGGTGAGCTAAATCCTACTAGCTAGTGAGATGTTTTGTTACAATAACTTGAAATCCTCTTCTGTATCCTTTTAATTCGCTGTAGATATTCAACATATGAGAACTTATTTATAGTGATAGAGATACCTAGATAGGTAAAAAGAGGCTTCTTTGATTGTAGACTTGTTCAAGTAGAAAATCAATTAGCTAAGTGGAGTGAACTTAAGGAGACACATCTAAATTTTATCCTTGTTAATAGGGAGACTTGTAAGCTCCTAAAATGTGTTTAATGCAATCACTAGAGCACTTAATTAATTAGCTTATACTCTTAAGAGAAGAATAAGATCAGCTACCAAGAACATGCTACTTAACTTCAACTTCTTACACTTAGTAGAATAAAATGTTGTCTCATATCAACCTATCTTTAAAGAAAGTTAGTTATAAGTGATCAATATATCTTAGGAGCATCTCCTTTAGCCTTCTTGCTATAAGCTTCAAAATTTATGTCATAGTATAGGATAGGCCTAAATTCTTTCAAAGAGTAAAAGGAAGGTACCTTAGCAATGAGACATATGAAGCTTCTATTATATTCCTTCAACATTTTTCCATATTTGGGAAACTCGAAAGCAACATTTGTTACCATTGTTTTGATATATATCCATGCTTTTATAAAATGAAACAACTCATTCTAATAGGGCTAAAGTACTTATTAGGATGAAGAGAGAATAAAGCTTCCTCCATATCTCTAACACTGAGTGGTCTAACTAGGAGAATAATTTTCCTACTTGAAATTTGCTCATTCATAATTGATTATAATAATTACATAAATAAGTGACAATTAAAACTATTTTTCATTATTAATATAATTTCCTTGCTTCAAAGTAAAAGAAAATATTTTGTTGTTGCTCCTCTTACTAAGAACTAAGTTATGAAAGAAGGAAGTATTTTTATCACCATCCTTAAGCCAATTTATTCTAGATCTTTGCTTCCAAGTAGAGTGATTAAACTCAACTCTATGAGTGTAATTCAATAAAGCT
Source organism: Erythroxylum areolatum (assembly GCA_024520975.1). Lineage (NCBI taxonomy): Eukaryota > Viridiplantae > Streptophyta > Magnoliopsida > Malpighiales > Erythroxylaceae > Erythroxylum > Erythroxylum areolatum. The sequence goes on along the minus strand of JANIJH010000009.1, from coordinate 14,149,621 downwards.
ATCCTCTCCTTTGCTTAGAAGTCCATATTTATAGGGGAAATTTCAAGGTTAGATTAAGCTCTATTCAATCTTTCCCTTCCTTGAGAGAAAACAAAATTAATGTTACCAAATCTCCTTTTATTAAGGTTCTTTAAGTCCTCTGTTAATAATTCGATCTTTCTCATTCAGATATAGAGTTTGTGCCCTTGCATTGTTGGAGAAGATTTGTATTAAAATAGGTAGATATAGTGCTTGCACCCTTGCATTATTGGAGTAGATTTATATTAAAATAGGAATATGATCTGAAAATATTGGTTCTCAAAAGTTGATTTACTATTAGTGTCATGACCTGAAACCACATCGGGCACATGACAGCTGCTACATACCTAGGCTAAAGATACTTACGGTACCCTTAACCTGACTATACAAGGCTAACTGAATATCCTTTGAAAACATTTAGATAGCATAACAGATTTATTTTGAAAATTGCAAAACTCAATTAAAATACATGTAAATCAGTTTTAAACACACTTCTTGTTAGACCACAAATTTTTTCTTTCATTTTATTTTATTTTATTTATTTATTTTTTTTTTTTTTTTATTTTCTTAGAATTTAATCATTAATTTAGCAAGCATAAGTAGCAATTAGGATTTAGAATAGAAATGTTAGAATTAAATTCGTAAGAATGTATTGCATAAAGGGCATTTTTGGAAGATCACTTAAGTTTAAAAGCCATAAGGCTTTAAAGGAAAGGCAAAGTGGACTTTCATTCTTATTAAGGATATAAAAGGAAGAAGAAAAGTGTTGTCTTGTTTTAAGAAGAAGAAGAAATGAAATAAGAAAGAAAGGGAGAGAGAGTGTCGTTGTTGGAGAAAAAAGAAGGGAGAAAATTAGGGTTTCATTTTTTCTAAGCTTTCTAGAGAGATTTTAAGGTTGTTCAAGAAGAGAAAAAGAAAGAGGAAGAGAAGAGCTTTCATTTGAGCCAATAATCTCATTATTTGGTGAAGTTTCAAGGTAAGTTTAATTTTCATCCTTTGGATTTATGGAAAGCTTTTAGTTCATAAAGCTTAGGAAATGTATGGGTTTAAGTATTCTAAAATCAATTTTAGTGAATATGCTTTGTGGGAGTTTTCAATTGAATTCCTATTGAATGGAATTTTTTCCATTGTTAAAGGTAATCAAGAAAGGCAAGAGGAGAGGCATCTTTGAGCATGTATTTAAGCAAAGACTTCAAGGTGGGTTACATATTTATAGTAGAGTTAATGAGCCATAGAGGTTTTCAAATTTAATAGAATTAAATCATTTCAACCACTTTATTAAATGTTGCATTTATTTGCTTCTTGAATGAATTGAGAAATTTGTTACATGTTTGGTTCATGAATTGTGTTGAAGATGTATGAAATGAAGATAGAATTGGTTTGTTGGAAATAAATTATGCTTATGAAAATCATGTTTTCAAAATGTGCCTTTTGGGCAATATGTTTTCAAGTTATGAAATTCATGTTATGTGGACTAGTGGTGGTCCATTCTGTTATGTCATGTGCACGTCGACTCTGTTAAAGGCTTCTCCCGCTTGCCCGCTAGTGGTATGGAGCTCTCTCATACTCCCTCATATTTACAAACTACACAAAACTATTACGTGGATTTGTGATAGTCCATTCTGTTATTACCAGAGATTCACAAGAACTCCTTCATGGACCTACCCAAACTATTTTGATTTGCTTATGTGTTTATGATATGTTGACAAGTTGACAAATACATGTTTATGTGCTTATGAATTGCTTGACAAGTTGAGAATTTTAAGAAATATGCATTTATGGATTAAATGCAACGTTGAAATGGCAATGAATATTTTTAAATGATTTGACTTATTCTTCATTATAAACTTGTTACCCACGAGCTTGTAAGCTCACCCCCAATTCTTCCCCATCTTTAGGTGATATAAGAGATCAAGTGATCGAGCATAAGGGCATCACTACAAATCTGCATATTTTGTATTTTAAGTTAGCTTTTGTAAAACACAAGGCTTTAGCCGCATTTCAAACATTATTTGTTCATGTAAAGTTTGTATTTTTTTAGATTATGATGTAAGGTGGCTTGAAATGCCCGTTAAATCTTTGTAAAACTCTTCTTTTAATGTCAATGAAGTGTATTTATGTTTTGCCCATAATTTTCAAACGATATAGAATATGAACTTGTTGGATATTGGAAATTTTAGGTTAAGGGGTGGTGAGAAATGTATGTTTGTATGTGTTTTTGCATTGTTTGATATTGGGGTCTAGGTTTAGGTCTGAGGTTTCGCCATGGTGAAGCCACAAGTTTGCCATGGTGAACCTTTTCTGAGAGCGACTCTTGCCTATACAAGGAATGTCGCCGTGGCAAAGGATGAACTTTCACCGCGTCATACTTTTCCCGAGAGGGTTAGAATAAATCTGGAACTTTGCCGCGATGAAGTCTTCGACTTTGTCACAGCATATTTCACCCAAAGGGTATGTTGCACAACCTCGGGACTTCACCACGGCGAGATCAAAAGTTAGCTGTGACGAACTTTTCTCGAAGAGTCCTCACATGTGTTCCCATCGTTTCGCTACGGCGATCCCCACCCACTAGAACCCAACACTTCTATATTTACATTAAAACTCTATCATAAATTATGGACTTTTAAGTCCACTCATTCAGTAAACCTAGGTTCCAATTCTAGTATATAAGAGCAAAAAAATATCATATGTATAAATCAAATTTTGTCAGGAACCTAAATCTCATAATAGGCCTAAATAGTTATATGTGTCACCACTAATCGGCTAAACTAGTGTGCACACCCACTAATTTTTTATGTTGGCTCGACTTTCATCTATGATAAGTCTAGACTACGATTGACAAAAGCGTCATGACCCTAAGTGATGACCTCGTTGATGACCAAACCTCTAGATGTTCAATCACCTGCAAGTTCCATAAAATGGTATTGATATGAGGACTCGACTTTTATCTAGCAGCATTAAGGGTACGGGGGTTGCTTAATCTATTAGGCCTAGCACACGAATGGCCAATCGTTACCTCACCAATTATAAAAATCATATACAAATCTTAAGTACTAAAATCATGTAAGACATCATGCCTTTATTTATCAGTTTAACTGATAAAATGGAACCTTGTCATAGCTCTAAGCCAAAAGATAACACATACACACAGCATACATGAGTCGATTATGCATATGTAAGTTCCAAAACACTATTTCATACAACAAAAGTCATCTTTTGCACTCCAAGTACAAAGTTATTCAAAAATGTAGTTTCAGTTAATAAAACTTTGTCCTTTGCACTTCAAGTGTAGGTTTGTTGAAAGCAATATCATTTCTCAAAATACGTAGTAAAAACATCAGTTTTACTCTAAGAGCAAAGAGTTATTCAAAACAATGTCATTTATTAAATACACAAGTATACTAGCATCTATTTAATATAATTTTAGTTCCTTTATTTGAATTTTTTTTAGAAATTATGTAAATACATTGCTAACTAAAAGAGTTAAGTACAAATGAAAACTAAGCTATTATGAAAATCTTGATAATACAATCAATATAAAGCCATTCAAATGTAAGAACTCAAGCTATTTCTAAATTCAACTAAAACTTACAAGAATAACATGTATCTAAGTGTCCTAAAACTTAATGATAGTGTTAAGGCTTATGTTTAGAGTACCATTTCTTCTAATAAAAAATAATAATGTCGGAGCTTGATTAGGTTAACCATTTAGAGCTTGTTCATATATAATCCAGAAGTATATTACAAGAGGAAGCTAAGTTTAGATTGCTTTCAAAGTTAACTTTTTGAGCCATTAATTATTCCTTTGTGAGGACAATAAGAACATAAAGAAGAGCATCCTTGTCAGATATTGTTTTTGTACTACCTTCATATTTCTTTCTCACCAAAGAGCATTTATGGTGTTTCCCAAGGAAAACCTGCAAAACCAGATGTTCACCATTACAAAGGTTATGAAACTAATATGAACATAGCAAAGTATCATTAAGATTTATTAGAGAAGGAAAGCTACTTATCTACAACATTCCTCTCTAGATATAATATTTCCCCTTTTTTTGGAAACTAATATTTCCCCTTTTTTGGATGAATGGTAAGTTAGTATTAAACCAAAAAAATTATATACAAGGTCATTAGGGCATATCCAGACCAAATGATGTAATCAAAATATCATAACAGTTCAATGACAACAATAAAATCAAATAGTGATCAAAGTTTCAGGATGCATTCTATAAAAAATCTTATAAATCATAGTCTTTATCTGAAATACTAAATCAAAGCATGTAAAAGAAGTAGAGTATAAAATAACTGCATTTCTTGTCTTCCACAGAGTGTAGATGGTGCAATAAAATGTTTGTCTCGTAGCCTTGCTTCTCAATCTTGCTCCAGTTTAATCTTTACGAATCCATTTAATAGCACTAGTTAATGTAGACGTCCCCCTTGTAACATCTCGTTACCCATGTTAAGGCTAAAATAGTAATATGAAAGATTACTAAGAGATTAGAAATGTATTGCATGCTCATGCATTATATAATATACACATACATGTGAATATTAAACTTTTGCGCATAAAAATAATTGTACATGTATTCATGGATAATTCTGGGTATAATTGTTTATAAATGTGATTATATTGAGAGTTGTGGTTTTTATATATGGAAAATTAATTTGGAGAGTGTATTTAGTGATTTAGAATTTTTGGTGAATTTTGGGAAAATTTCTAAAAAATTTGGGTAATTTTGGACTAAGAAAAATGTCAAGTGGCAAGACAAATGATAAATGGTAGTAGAATTTACTATCAATTGGCAATGAAAATTTTGATAAACGACTTTGAGATTATTTGACAAGTGTCATTGAAAATTGGGAGACAATTGGAATAGAAATTGGAATTGATTAGACTAGTTAAATGATAGAACCTAGTTTAATGCTTTAGAAATTGGACATGTGGCAAGTGACAAGTGTCACTTGCCAAACCATGTCCTAAGTTATTACTCTTTTAATTGAAAGACCCTTTTGTCTCTCACGATGCTTTAATTTGAAAGACCACTTAGTGATTTTGGTCTTACTCTCTTCTTTTTCTTGGTTATCTTCTTCTTTATGTCATTTTGTTACCAATCTCTACCAACACTAAACCTAGCTCTCTAATCTCTTACTTGCTTCCCTTTCACCTTGCTCTCTCTTTCATTCTCACCATAAACCTATCCCCACCACCTTTCGAAGGATGATCGTGGGTTGTATAGGAAGGTAGGGATTTTTCGTATTCTTGAAGATTTCGAAGATTTTGAAGCAATATCAAGTAAGTATTATGTGAATCCTTTAGAGTTGTTGGTTTATGAAACAAAAATGGTGACTTATTTGTCATTGCATGATCATAAAGAAAAATGGTTGTTGTTTTTTTAACACCGTGGGTTTAAGATATGAAAAAAAAATCTTGATGTATGATTTCGAATATTTGATAATCTAGATGTCTTAAGATAGTGTATAAATCATTTATAAGTTAAAAGATCATAGGAAATGTGTATGATTAAGTGTAGAAAAAAATTTGGAGAGAAGAAAAATAGAGATTGTACAGAAAAATTGAAGTGTAAAGAATGTTGAAATACAAAACATGAAGAAGATGCATGACTGATATTTGGTTTTTAATGATAGTTAGAGGTTAATGACATGAAATGGTGTCTTGTGAATGTATGTTTCATGGATAATGAAGAGTATTTAAATTTCTTGCTTTTATATATATGCTTGATGAGAAAGAAGCTATAAGTCATGCTACACATGTTTTTAAGACGGATTGGTTGTGAAAATGAAGTTTTAATGAGAACTGGAAGTTGATGAGTATAGAAATGAGTTTATGAGCTGTTTGTGTTAATGGATGAGTTGAAATGGAGTTGAGAATGAGGAGTAGATGGAGTAGAAAAGGTAATCTTTGTATGAATTGTGTTAGGGTAAGATCTGGAAACAAAATTGGTAGTTGATCTGGAAAATGTAGCAGCAACATGATCTCTGAGTATGCTTATGTGTTTTAGCCATAACTTTTTCACTAGTTATTAAAATGAGATGATTCTTAATTTGGATTAAACTAGAGACATCTAGCTACATTTTTTATGAAGACATAAAATTTAAATAACCTATAGAGCTTATGTTTTGCCTATAGCATCCTCCATATCTAGTATAAGAACAAAACTTATTAGGAGATAAGTGAATGAAGTCCTTAGTAACATTTCTAATTGAGGCATGCTTCGGGATAGATGTATGCAATGATCTGAGCTCACTTAATTCTCTAAAAAAACCACAATTAGTTCAGTTATCAAACTAGAATCTTACGTTTACTCCATTCTCGACTTAAAAAGTGATTTCATGTCTAACTGTGTCCATTAACCTCAATAATTGAACATAGTCCAGAAAGAGTTATTTCTTTATTGAATTGTTTGTAAATTTAATCCATCCAAGTAACAAGCATATATCCATCTATCCCAAATTGCCTATCTATTAACTAAAAGCCTCCATAACATTTTAATCACCATCATATTATTGGTAGTTCTGATAGGGATGGCTCATAATTATCCTTTACCTTAGGCATACTTAATTCACTTCATTTTACCTTAGTCATAGCATGTTCAATATAGTAGTTACCTATAGAAAGATTCTCAAGTTCTTCTAAATTGTTTTAACAATGCTTATAGATAGCTCGAGATGAGAAGATTTATGTTGGGCCCCGAATTTTTTTTTTATTAATTGATGTTATTAAGTATAAATTGATTTTGATTGTGTGATTTATTGCTTAGTTTGTTTGAATTGGAAGTGTTAATGGAAAATTTAGATTAATTTAAGTATAGTATAGTATGAATGGAAATGAAAGAATATAATGTATGAGGGCAAAATGGGAAGATCACTTAAGTTGAAAAGGTTAAGGCATTACAAGGAGGGACAAAATGGACCTTGTACTTCCATTTAGGCTTAAGGAAAGGAATTTAGAAAGAAAGAAAGGGAAAGTGAAGGAAGAAAAGAAGAGAGT
>JANIJH010000009.1:14129620-14142497 GCA_024520975.1 Erythroxylum areolatum | reverse complement strand
TATTAAAGCTTTGTAAAACTCATCTTTGGTTATTAATGAGACATAGATGTTTTTGTTCCAACTCTTTCGCATTGAATTATTTAGAAGTTTGCTTAAGTGTATTTTGTTAAGTTTTGGGATGAGTTGATTTAATAAAACAAGAGAAAGTTTCAGGTTTGTTTTACTGTGGGCCGAAGGAGGCGTTCACCACGACGAGGCCGTGTGCTCGCCGCGGTGAAGCTGCATGTTGGGTTCACCGTGGCGAGTGCTGCTTCGCGCGCCGCGGCGAGAACCCTTTCGCTCGTCGCGATGAGGGCTTAATTGCTCACCGCGGCGTAGCTAGCCCGAGAGCGTTCGCCGCAGCGAGACATCACATGCCACGGCGACGCCCCCTTGTGCTTTCGAGGGATTTTCTTTCTTCTTTTAATTTATATGTTTCACCTCACGCACTAAGCACCACGCTTTCATGTCTGATGTTGGGCTCCAGAAACAGGGTCCAACAATTTATCCACATGGAGCATGCTTAAGATCAAGTTGATGAGCTAAATCCTACCAGCTAGTGAGATGTTTTGTTACACTAACTTGAAATACTCCTCTGTATCCTTTCAATCAGCAGAGATATTCATTATATGAGGACTTATTTATAGTGATAGAGATAACTAGATAGGTAAAACAAGGCTTCTTTGATTTTAGGCTTGTCCGGGTAGAAAATCAGTTAGCTAAGTGGAGTGCACTTAAAGAGACACATCTAAATTTTATCCTTGTTAATAGGGAGACTTGAAAGCTCCTAAAATGTGTTTAATGCATTCACTAGAGCACTTAAGTAATTAGCTTATACTCTTAAGAGAATAATAAGATCATCTACAAAGAACAAGCTACTTAACTTCAACTTCTTACACTTAATATAATAAAATATTGTCTTGTATCAACCTATCTTTGAAGAAAGCTAGTTATAAGTGATCAATATGTCTTGGGAGTATCTCCTTTAGCCTTCTTGCTATAAGCTTCAAAATTTATGTCACGGTATAAGATAGGTCTAAATTCTTTCAAAGAGTAAAGGGAAGGTGCCTTGGGAGTGAGACGTATGAAGGTCTTATTAAATCCTTCAACATTTTTCCATGTTTGGGAAACTCAAAAGCAACATTTGTTACCATTGTTTTGATATATATCCATGCTTCTATAAAAAGAAGCAATTCATTCTATTAGGGCTAAAGTACTTATTAGGATGAAGAGAGAATAAAGCTTCCTCCATATCTCTAACACTGAGTGGTCTAACTAGGAGATCAATTTTCCTACTTGAAATTTGTTCATTCATAATTGATTATAATAATTACTTAAATGAGTGACAATTAGTTGGAGAACCAAGAGAGTTGAATTAAAAAATTGAAACTCTTGTTCATTGTTAATATAATTTCCTTACTTAGAAGTAAAAGAAAATATTTTGTTGTTGCTTCTCTTACCAAGAACTAAGTTGTGAAAGAAGGAAGTATCTTTATCACCATCCTTTTCCAAATAGAGTGATTAAACTCAACTCCATGAGCCTAATTCAATAAATTTATCCTCTCCCATGCATAGAAGTCCATATTTATAGGGGAAATTTCAAGGTGAGATTGAGCTTATTCAATCTTTCCCTTCCTTGAGAGAATATAAGATTAATGTTACAAACGCTCCTTCTATCAAGGTTCTTTAATTCCTCTGTTATCAATTTGATCTTTCTCATTCAGATATAGAGTTTGTGCCCTTGTATTATTGCAGAAGATTTGTATTAAAATAGTCAGATATAGTGTTTGTGCCCTTGTATTAGTTGAGTAGATTTGTATTAAAATAGGAGTATGATCTGAAAACATTGGGTTCTCAAAAGTTGCTTTACTATTAGGAAGTGTAAACATCCAATGCCCAAGGCCTATCAAGTTTTTTTGTTTTTTTAGTAACCAAGGGCTCTTCTACTTGTTGTTCCATGTGTAAAGAGTCCGTCCATTTTAAGGTCAATCTTCATCGGATGTCTCGTACACAATCCCTTAAGTCTTCCGAGAAGTTCCTCCATAGATGTGTTTACTCTTCTATTTGATTGTAATCAGCTCTCTAACATTCCTTTGTATTACATATACGACATGTCATTGCTTTCTTCGCATTAGTTCGTAAAAATAAATTTTCTTTTACTTTTCTTTCATTTTTTTAATTAAAAAATGAGGGAAAGTTGATATCCATTAACACATCATCTTAATTATTTAAATGTGGTTTCTAATTATAATTAGACCAGCATATGGATGAGCATCTTAAATACTTGAATATAGATTAATACCTCACAAATACACACATATATTACTTAAATTAGATCGAATCCAATTAAAATTCATTCTAAAAATTGTAAAAGAAACTTTAAACTCATATTCGACTAAAATGAATCTTATGCTAAAATTTAAGATTGATTATTATAGAATTTTAAATTTAAACACTAAAATATTAATATTTTATTATTTATAAAATAAAATAATTTAAAATAAATTGACATTTCTGATAATAGTATACACAAAAATATCAATTATAATTAAATTAAATTATTTAAATAAGTATAAAATTTTATAATTCTTATACATTAATCGATTTAGAATAATTAATGAAAGATACTTATAAATTAAAATAATTATAAGTTAAAATTAGTCTCTTTCTAAAAAATTTTATACAATTCAAATTAAACTTTAAAAATTTTTCAACTTATTTTTAAATTCAAACCTATCTCATAAGTAATTTAATTATCAAGTTTTAAAAAAAGTTAAATACTTTGAAAAACATAAAACGCTAATTTGGAGGTGAACGTCAAAAGCTGTGATGGGAATCAACTTTACATGTACATTTGTAAATTGATGCTTAGTCAAAATTCGCCGCGCCCCTATTAAAATAAGCCGTGGTGATGGGAAAGGGACGTTGCTTTGGTCCACGTCGAAAGAATTAGATGAGATGCAATAAAATATTAATCGACATGGGATGGATGGAAGGTGCTTCAAATATAGAAAAGTAAACAAAAAAGTCTACGTCCCAGGTCTTCACCAGCTCACTCAATTGTCTTAAATCATAGCCATCTACTTTGCCTGGAAATTTCCTTCCTCCTCCACTGCAATGAGGGACAAGAGAAAGCCAAGGCAAGAAGCAGAAAGAAAGTTTGCAAGTGAAAATGGCTGATGGAGCTGTAAATTTCTTACTCGACAAACTAACTACCATCCTTCTGCACAAAGCTTCATTGTTGGGAGATGTTTGTGATGAAATAGAGAAAATCAAGCTTGAGTTGGAAAGCATGAGATCCTTCATAAGGGATGCAGAAAGAAGAAAAGTCAAGAGTGAGTCCGCAGCAACATGGATGAAGCAAGTGAGAGATGTTGCGTATGAAGTTGAGGACATCGTAGACGAGTTCATGCATCACAGGGACAGAGAAATGCGTAAAAGTGATTTCAAAGGTATTGTTCAAGACGTGGTCAACTTCCCCAAACGCATGTGTAAGAGGCATTATTTTTCTTCAAAGCTTCAGCATATCAAATTTAAGGTACAAGAAGTATCAGAAAGAAGCCAGCGATATGGTTTCGTTCAGCTTGATGAGGCAAACACCACAAATGTGGCCAGTGATATATGGCAGCAGTATGGAGACTCGTCAATATTCGTGGATGAGGATGAGATAGTGGGCATGGAAGCAAATACAGAGCAGTTGCTTGGATGGTTAATGGAAGAAGAACCTCGCAGGACTACCATTTCAATTGTGGGAATGGGCGGTCTTGGTAAGACCACTCTAGTCACGAGGGTGTACAACAATCAGATAATCAAAAGATGCTTTGATTGCTGGGCTTGGATGTCTGTGTCACAAACATTTGGGGTGGATGAACTTCTACGAAGCATGATCAAAGAACTTTTTGCTACAACCCAACTACCAGCTCCAGATAAGCTAGGATCACTGAATTACAGGGAACTTCTGTGCTTGTTCAATGATTACCTGCATCAGAAGAGGTATGTAATAGTCTTAGATGATGTGTGGAGCATAGATCTTTGGAGTAGAATAAGGGCTGCATTTCCCAATAATAAGCATGGAAGCAGAATTATTCTTACGACAAGGAATGAGAATGTAGCAGCCTCTGTTGGGATTGGAAGCATTATCCATCGCCTTGAGCATCTTCAGGAGAAGGATGCCTGGTCCCTATTTTGCAAGAAGGCATTCTGGAATGACCCAGATCACCGCTGTCCCAAGGAAATTCAGTCTCTGGCTGAGGCTATAATGAAGAAATGCCAAGGCTTGCCACTTGCAATAGTGGCTGTTGGGGGTCTCATGTGCTCAAAAAGCAAAACAGTCGGGGAATGGAGGAAAGTGTATGAAAGCATCAATTGGCAGCTAAGTAATAATCAAATGCTGGAAAGTCTGAAAGGCGTCTTGTTGTCGAGTTTCAATGATTTACCCTTCTACCTCAAGCAGTGTTTTCTATATTGTTGTGTCTTTCGTGATGGTTACCCAATAAAGACCAAGAATCTCATTCGACTGTGGATAGCAGAAGGATTCATAAGTGGAAGAAAGGGGATGACCATGGAGGAGATAGCAGAGGAATATCTCATGGAACTCATCCTTCGAAGTATGATACAAGTCACAGAGACTAATGATGCAGGGAGGGCAAAAACATGTCGATTGCATGATGTTATGCGTGAACTGGCCATGACAATGTCTGAAAAGGAGAACTTCTGCACATCATATGAAGATCATCAATCCAGGATGGAAGGAAAAGTACACCAATTATCAATTTATAATACAGTTGAAAACATCCACATCAGCACTAATACGTCTCATCATCTTCGCTCTTTTTTTGTGTTCCCCACTGATGCATGCTCCTCATTCTCTCTAACTTGCATCTTATCAAAATTCAGATTGTTAAGGATCCTTAATGTAGAAGGAGTTCCTGTTGAAGCCATACCAAGTGCACTGGTCAAGTTGTTCAATTTAAGGTACCTGAACTTGAGAAACACCAAAATTAGGGAGCTACCGAAGTCAATGGGAAGGCTGAAATATCTACAAACGCTGGATGTCCGAAACACATTTGTCCAGAGGCTGCCCGGTGGAATATCAAAACTATCTAAGTTGCGACATCTTTGCATGTACCGGAAAATTGATCAGACTTCAGAAACTAGTTTTCTCAGAAGCCTGCAAGTGCCTGCCGGAATATGGAATATCAAAAGCTTACAAACGTTAGCATACATTGAAGCAGATAAGGAACTAATCCAACATCTGGGGAACTTGTCAGATCTAAAGAAGTTGGAAATTACGAAGGTGAGAGCTGAAGACGGACAAGCACTCTGCTCTTCAATCAAAAGAATGACAGGGCTTATCAGCTTAGGTGTGATGGCTTCTAGCATGGAAGAAGAACTTCAATTGGAAGCTTTACCTCTGCCTCCATTGTTCCTTCAGAAACTTACTTTGTTTGGAAAACTGAACAGGTTACCTGGGTGGGTTGGATCCTTGGCAAGTCTATCTCACTTGTCTCTAGGCTATTCTTGTCTAAAAGAAGATTTGCTGCCTTCTCTCCATTTGCTTTCTAGCCTCATGTCCCTTCAACTTAAGAACGCTTATGATGGTACATTTATGCACTTCAAGACAGGATGGTTTCCCAAACTCATCAAACTTAGTTTTCAAGATCTTGCAAGACTGGATATCATGAAGCTGGAAGAGGGTTCACTACCAAGTATTAGAGAGTTATACCTAATACGTTGTCAGAAGATGACCAAGTTGCCTAGTGGCATTCAGCATCTTACTGGACTCCAGAAGTTGCATTTGGAGGAAATGCCAGAAGAACTTATGCAGGGCTTTCAAGATTTGGTTGGTGAAGATCAAGAAAACGTACAACACATAGCCACAATCAAACTCATATATATAAGCGAAGGAAAGCGGATTGTTGAAGAACTATGATGAATTCTAATTTCTCTTCATTTAAAGCTTCTACTTGTTGTCCTATTGATTCTTTTCCTAGCAATGGCTGTAAATACTGAGAAATTGGGGTAGAATATGTTCCTGCAAACTGCAAAATAAACTTGAAACTTTTTCATATTAATTTCCCAAAAATTAAGATCACTTAAAATTTTATAAAACAATTAATACATAAATTATAATAAGTATGAATCATAATTCGTACATTATTATAAAACTTGATCTACGATCTGTTACAAAGAAGGTTAGGCAAGGGGTATCCGCTTCTTTAGAGTTTAAACCTATATATAATAGGTTTTGGACATTTTAGTAATTTAATTAAAATTAAATTTTAATTTTAATTAGATTATAATTAGACTTACTATTAATTCTAATTAAATAACAATCATGCTTAAATAAGATCTAATATCTCATATCAATCCTTATTTATTAAATATTTAATATTTAATAATAAAGTTTCTCAAACTTTACAATCAGGTTCAACTTATTTAAAACATTTTTTCTTTAATTATAATCTTAAATCATATTTAGAATTAGATAAATTAAACTTTTTTAATTTATTTTAATTTTTTAATTAAATAATTTATACTTATAAAGCAAGATTGACGTCTAATAAAACATCATGACTACCAAAATATTTAGAATATTAAAGCAAATTTCTCTAATCTTTCCATACATATTTTTTTTTCATGTAATTCACTCATTTTATCATACAATATTCCTATTAGACATAAAACATGAACTTAATGTCTACTTTATTTAAATCCAATTATATTAGTTCTCCACCATTAGTATTTGATTCAATTAATAACATTTGAAAATATTTCAAAGTGTCATTCCATCTTGACCAAGGATTTTGAAATTAATATTAATTGAGAACAATGAAACATTCTCTCTAATCACTTTAGAGTAATAAATTATATATTGATCATTAAACTACCTTCATATATTAGAGAGATGAATCCTAGATTGATCACTCAGCCACCTCCATATATTTCATACTATATCCAATGACTACCGATTGAGCTGCTCCTGATTAGAATGAGTCATACATAGTATGAAAACAATACCTATATGAGATAACTAGGAGATCTCAAGTCAAAAGATCACTTATACAATCATCACAATAAGAATTTCTATAGAAATATAAGTAATATTCAAAATAGATTTCTCATGTGAGTTAGTTCAATAAACTTATTCTCTAACAAGGACCTACATGTTTATTTAAGTATCTTCACACTTTAGTCTATAAGATCAATCACTTTCTTCATAGTGAAGAAACATCATATGTGCTAGTCTTTTTATGCTCTATTAATGTCCTGTCTTAATAGAATGATCACTAGAAACAATTGAGGTACAATACATAAATATAATATGAATTCCATTATTATGATCTCAACATAAATTAATTTGCAATGTATATTTATGTCATACATTTTATTATATATATATATATATAATCAAGAATGCCTTTAAATAATTGTCACTAAATTACAACCAATTGATTGGTTGTAGGGAAAAAACCAATAATCTCCTATTTGCACTAGTCAATTGTTTAAGTATCTTATACCATATCATGACATGGCAATCATATTACTACTAAGAGAGTGGTTTAATGGGAGAATTCTACAAGATTCAAGATTCTCTAAGCACTTCCTTAAATCTTACAATTTTCATTACAATTATCATTATAATTAAAATAAATTACCCAAATACATACTTGGATCTTTAATAAGACCTTAGCTCCTTTCATATGCGTAATGGCTCTAATGTTCTACAAAACATTAATGCCTAAACAATACAATGAACTATAACAAGTTCATTAAATAACTTATTAATCCAAATAATCATTTCCACTAAATAAAAAATATATTATAACTTAATTAACAACCATTTTACATTGGGACTTTTCCAATCTTAAAATAATATTATTTCAAGTAAAATATATATTAACTAGGATTTACTTTTAAAGTTAATATCCTTATAACCTTAAATTCAAAATATGAACTCATACATGGAATAATGGATACATTTAATACTTCACAATTATCGAATATCTCAAAAACTAAACATCTTTAGTACATTAACTACATACCTGGAGTAGAATAGGTAAAAAAAACCTCCAATATATCTTCATAAATCTAATTTCCAAAATTAAGTTATTGCTTTTTCATATCCAATATGTATTGTTCTTGGACAATTATGTTTTCAACAATTGAAAATATGAATTATTGTTTTCTTTATAAGCAATATGTCTCTGTATACTCCCACTAACTTTCTTGCAAACATGATAAATTCACAATCATATCCAAAATAAACTTTTTGAATTCATCATGAAAGTGAATCTTTTAACATATCATAGCCTTTTGACTATAAATTAAACGGATCAATAAAGGTATTAATTCCAACTGAATGCATTATCATGAGATTTGAACTTCTCAAATTTTATCTTATTCTCACTATTATCTTGAGAACCATTCTCATATAACTGTATACTAAAACAAATAATTTGTTTGATTGGTCTATAAGATTATATCCAACCTTTTAGATATCTCATAACTTTTTATTATTTGATTTAATTATAAACTTATTAGATAATACATGCTTCAACTAAGCATCACATCCCAAATCATTAACTTGACTCTTTCAAAGTCTTAGTGATTCATATCTCATATAAAATTCTTAGTGCTTCATATTAATATAAAATCTTGCTAATTGATCTAATTAGAACTTTTAAGGGTAAGTTGTAGAACTAGGCTTAGTTATAAGAGAAATAAATATTGCATTATATAATTTCTCAAATTTTATATTCCTTATTACACAAATTCATACTATTATAGAATTTAGTTGTAAAGGCATTCACCAAAGAATCTCATTCTCTTACATCGATCTTATCGAAGTGTTTCAGTATTCTCAATGATTAATTTCTCCTTAACTATAAAACTTTTTCTAATATTAAAAGAAACCACTTTTAAAATTAAATAAAGCATTTTTTAATTTAAATAAGAAAGTTGTTTATATTATTTGTTTAGATATTGATTTCTTAATTAATTATAAATTATTTTATTTTTTCAAAAATATTAAATAAAGCTCAATTTTCTCAATTAATAAATGAAAACACCTTTCCAAATTTAATTAAAAATCTAATAAATCAAGAAAATTATTATTATTCGTAAATAAAAAACTATTTCTAAATAAATAAATAATAATCATTTAAATAAAACAGTAAATTTAATTTATTTCAATCAAATTGAAATAAATAAATTTTAACTAGAAATAGGTTTCTAAATTATTACTTAACAAAATATTTTTCTTAATTTTAAGAAGTCTAGTTAATTAATTCAAATCTATTGAAATATAATTAATTTTAATTTTAGAACTGCCTTTTAGTATTAACTAGAAATCAATACAATTATTAATCTTAATTAAATTAAGAAAAATAATTAATATAATTTTAGAATTAATGTTGAATTTAAAACTCTTTTAAATTCTAATTGAAGTAAAGGTATTTTTATAAGGGTTAGTTTGTTCTTATTATGGTTTTATTTAGACTTGGATTAAACTAATTCTTATCTTCAAACAAACCAAAATCAGCTCTTGAATACCCTTATTCTACTAGCTAAACGAGCTTTATTCTAATCCTAGAGTATCCTAACCCTATATCGAAACGCCCTATATTTCAAACTCAAGATAACACCCCAATTATAACCCTGGAATATGTTTACCCTTGTTGCCAAACAACTCATTCTTCTTCCTAAATGAAACCATAATTTCATAAACTAAAAACCTTAGCCAACACTACCGTTGCTGCTGCCTTGCTCCTGCCACTACCGTCTGCTATCCACCCCCTGCCACGCCTCTTCCTGCTGCAGGTAATGCTTCACCAATACAGATTGCCGCCAGCGACACATTGCCCAGACACGCCTGTGTCTGCTTGCTCCTGGTGGCAGTTCAAGTCATCGTCTGTCTGCTACCGCCTACCGTCGACGCCTCCACAAGCTGGTGACATCAGTACTTCACGCCAAGTCACAGTCGCACGTTGCACATGTCTATTGAGTCTAGATTTTCTGTCCAATTTTGTGATGTCTTATTTCGACCCATAAATCTCAGCCTTTTATTTAATTGGGTTCCGCGTTCCTCCTCGCCTTTGTCTCTACCGCCAGATCCAGATTGATGCAGCAGCAATCACGCATCTCTGACAGTGAAGAGAACCATACCCTCCATGCCGTCGCACCTATAGCTTCCACCAGCCCAGTTCACCGCCTTTGAGGCCATCTTCCCGCAACTACAGTTGCCAGGAGCTTTCAGCAGCTCCAAACTGCAGGCAAGTTACACAAGCCCAGTAGCGTGAGGTGCTTCTTTGGGTAGTAAGCCTCTGCACTTTCTCCTGGCCGTGCAAAGACTAAATCCGACCTCAGTTTTATAACCCTTCACTTTCACGGCCTTTCCTACGAGTATTTTGACTTCTATGGTTTTCCTAAAAGCGTCTTTGGTCCACTTATATTTGAGACCTGATCCTTTGACCCAGGTGCTCTGCCCTATTCTGTGTTAAAGGATCTCAACTATCCATTTAAGTTAAATGGATGGTTGAGATCCTCCGGTATAGGGTAGGAAGGCCTTATATTTTTCTATTGATGATTTTACCTTCGGTTTCTTATTTTTAGTTTTTTTCTTTAAAAAAACAGGAAAGTTTGTTTAATTAAGATTTATAATATAAAAATTAAAAATAAAAATATATTTGACTGAAATTTGTAATAAAAATTAAAAATAAAAATACGTTTTGTTTTATTCTATTACTATTTTTATAATTATACTCTTATGTCTAATAATTATAATATAATACATTATATTTTTAAAATAATTAATTATCATTATAACTAAAATTAAAATATATGCAAATCAAATATTATTTAAAAATTACACATTAATTATATATAATAAAATTACATCAATGAAAAATTATATTAAATCATTCTAATCAATAAAATATGTCCATCATATTATAATTCTTGAAAATATAATAATATTATCATTTATAAAAAGAAACATAAATTAATCAGAAATAACATAATCACTCCACATTTATTTAACAATTTCATCTTGCTTCTAAGACATACTTCGAAGTTATGCTGAAGTGATATTATACTTTATTTGAGAACTTGTATCTTCAGTTTCGCTTTCCCTAATTTGTTCTTTATTTTTAGTACAAATGTCAAATAATTCATATCTTTATCCATACATTCTAATATAGTTGTATATAACAACAACCAATAACAATGTATTTTTGTTTCTTCGTATCATAACTCAACATGCTTTTAAGTACAGAGAATCTTGCTTTTAGATCACCAAAACATCTTTCAAAAACATTTCTTAATAAAGAATGTTTGTAGTTAAACAATTCTTGTGGACCTTGAGATTTTCCTCTACCTCTATAATCTCGCAAATGATATCTTTCATCTCAATATGGTGAAAAAAAATCCAGGCATATTAGTGTAGGCCGAATCAACCAAATAGTACTTGCCTAACATATAAAAAACATAATATTAACAAAAAAATATTTAAAATGAATTATAATTACTATGTTTATTTAAAATAATATATTACATTATGGAGGCATAGGAAATTGATTTGCTGGATTTGTTACTGTTTCTAAAAGAATTCGAGAGTCATTTGTTATACCTTCCTATCCAGCTATTACATATGTAAAACGCATGTTAAATAAGCAACAATACATAATATTTTGGGTTGGATTAATTCTTTTACCCCTGTATGATATTTGTTCATTAGTCAGAACATGTGTATTAATATGTGTACCATCTATTGCTCCTACACAATCCTAAAAATTAAAATAATTATTAATTATAAGAATATAATAAAATAGTAATTAAATATATAAATGTACCTGAAATATGGAAAGAATTTTGAATTATGTTGAATCTCAGGAGGTGTATTAGTAAAAGATGGTAGAGTAATGACTCTTTTTGCAAGACGATTTACTGCATATAAAACTTTACGAAAGTACTTCGAAATTGTCTAGGTCAAATGTTGAAAGCATTTTGCCTTGACTCTAGTGGTCTCACTATGCCCTATAGTCATCAAGAAAATTGTTACTTGTTCCTCCACTGTCAAATGACTTGTTACCTTTAAGCCTCCTAAACTCTTCAACTCATCACATAAGCTCAAGAAAATTATCTTTCTCATTCTTAAGTTTTCATAAATCCTTGTAGGATTTCCATTCAAAAGTTCTATCATCCAATCATGACTTGGTAGAGTAGAAGTTCTACATAGTTGCTTTTATAAATAAAAATAATTGTTCTCTCCCCCAGCTAGAAAAATAATAATTACCTTATTACGTTCATTATTAGAATTTGATACGAAATCCATATATCTACAATGATAACATTAAATAATTAATAAAAATTCAATCAAAAAGTTTAACCGAATGTAGACAAAATATTCATACAAATCACAAACTTAAAATGTTCAAACTACAGAATAATGTTTAAAATAAAAGTGTCAAATTAGTAAGAATTTGATATACAATAATATGAAAATATAACTAAAGTGACATAATCCAATGCATCTTTCTTGTATCTATTATCTTCATAAAAATATCCCTATAAAGTGGAAAATTATATAAAGTCATTATAACTTTTTTCATATTGCAGATCCTCAACACCCAATTTATCTAAGAACTTCATCCATTCCATCATTATGTTACACTCTTGAGATCTACTCTCTGCAATGGATGATGTTTCACTCAGTTTTTTCGCAAGTAAATCATTCTTCCTTTTTAATTGTTCACCAAGTACAAGCAAAACCCCTTCTACAATGTTATAATGTGTCTTTTTTGCCTTCTTATTCTTAGGATATTTCTTTCTCTTAGATATAGAACTTATATGTTGATCTTCTTTTTCATTATACGAGTAATCTTCATCAACATCATTT
>JANIJH010000009.1:14065722-14094517 GCA_024520975.1 Erythroxylum areolatum | reverse complement strand
TCGGATCTCCACAGATCCCGAATTTTGCAAAAGACTGAACCATGTTTAGAAAATTATCTAACTCACTTTGATTAAATCAATCTCATTCAATTTAATATCAAAAATTCACAAATTTTCCTTGAAGATGTAGATAATTGTCTTAGGAATCCAATGCTTCAAAAACCAAGTCAATCAGATATCGGACGGAAAATATATAAGCAAAAGATTGAACAAAGGTCGGATTAGGAAAGAAAATGACAAAAATAGAAGAAATCAAATGACGTCGCAGCCGGGAGGGAAAACGACGTCGGATTGGAGGATGGCCCGGCTCGCCCTCACGAGCTGTAGCACTAACGAGGGTGAGTCATGACGCTGGCGAGGTCAGTCCTCGCCTGTTCCTGTTTCAATAATTTTTTTTCCACAATATAAAATCCAAAAATTTCATAAATCATAACTCTTAATTACGAACTCCAAATTTGACAAATTTGGTATCAATAGAAAGCTTAAAGGAAGTTCTACAACTTTCATGAAGAACTCGAAAACTAATTCAACCTCTAATGTGATCAAATTTCTTATCAAAGATTCTGTCCAATTTAATAAATCCCTAAGCAATAATTCAACTTTGAAAAATTCTATCTTTCAACTCCAAAGTTCAAAAATGTCATATTTTATATCAATGCAAAGATCAGAAAGAAACCTACAACTTTCATGAAGGATAGAAAAATCAATTTGACCCATAAGGGAGTTAATTTTTTTCAATCAAAGGTTCTGTCCTCTAAAAATCATTCTAAAACAGTAACAGCAACTTGCAAAAATCATAACTTCACATTCCATGATCCAAAAATTTGCATATTTCATATCAATGGAAAGATCAGAACATAGTCTACAACTTTCATGAAGAATTTAATCACAAATTCAACCTCTAATTAGGTCAATTTTTCAGTCAAAGATTCTGCCAAACCTGTGTCATCCTAAAGCACATCCAAACTTTACAATTTCAAATCTTTCAATTCTCACATCCACAAATAACAGATGATACATCATTAAAAAACTCGGAGAATCTTCTATGACTTTCATGTAGACTACTTATTCCAATTCAAATAACATCAATACTGAAATTGGCTTCAAAGCAATACATACAAACTTGCCCTTAATAGCATTATTCAAAAACAAAGCAAATTAACCTTATCTTCGGAAACTCATAACTTTCAATCCCGATATCGAAAAATATCATACTTTATGGCGACAAAAAGTTCTTAATATAAGCTACAAGTTTCATGAAGATCATTTTCTCAAATTCTGCCTAAATCAAAAAGTCAACTCTCTATGACCAAAAAGTCAAAATTTTCTTAATTCTTCAAATTTTTACACTTTTTCTCTTTATTTCTTGCTTTTCAACTCCATTTCCATCAACTCATTCATTTTTTAGTATTTCTAATTTTCACTAAAAATTTGGGGTCCAATAGGTAACTAACAAAATATAGTTATCTTGTTTCATTTTGTGAGTTTTATGATCAAGATGGAAGAACAAGTTAATGAGTTTTTTCATGAGGGCAATGTCACTAAGTTGATGATGAGTTTTTTCCTTAAGGCTATGTTTGGTTAGGGATTTATTAATGGATTATGTTTGGTTAGGGGTTTATTAATGGAATGGAATAAAATGTAATATTATTTTATCGTTTAGGAGGAAGGTTTATAATAAAATAGAATAAATGAGATAGAAAAAGAGGGTTTCATATTACATCTCATTTTATCATAAACATTAAAAATGAGAAACTTCCGATTCAAGAGGTTTAGGATAGAATATAAAATGATAAACAATTTTTCACTATATTACATTATAAACCGTTCTTCCAAACAACATTTCATTATATTACATTAAAAGCCCTTTCATCCCTCCTAAACAACAATTTTCTAATATTACATCAATTTACATTTCATTCTATTAAAACCTTACATCCAACCAAATATAACCTAAAAATCAAATGAATTTGTCTATATCCCAACAGAACGATGGTAATTTACCGACGAAACTAAACTCCATCACTTATTTCTTCCGCAAAATATCGTCACCTATTTCTATGATGACTTTTACTATTCCGTCAGCAAATTTTCACAAATAAATTCCTGCCACCTTTACCGATAGATTCTTTTTCCGTTGCAAAATACCATTTTCTCGACAAGTTTACTGATGGAATTAAATTTCCATCGCTAATTTACTACATAATTATTTATGTTGGTAATTTGTTATTTTCTTACAGTGGTCAATTTTGTATCAATCCATGATTCAATCTTTTATTTATTACCTCTTGTACATTCCTAAAATTAAGCAAAAGCAAAGAGGTAACTAACAAAAGATAGTCATCTTGCTTCATTTTGTGAGTTTTATGATCAAGATAGAAGAAACAAGTTGATGAGTTTTTCCACGAGGGCAATGTCACTAAGTTGACGATGGGTTTTTTTTTTCTCTTAAAGCTATGTTTGGTTGGAGATTTATTAATGAAATGGAATAAAATGTAGTATTATTTCATCGTTTGAGATGAGAGTTTATAGTAGAATGAAATGAAATAGAAAATGAGGGTTTTATATTACATCTCGTTATATCCTAAACAGTAAAAATGATAAATTTCCGATTTGAAAAGTTTAGAATAGAATGTAAAATGATAAACAACATTTCACTATATTATATTATAAACCCTTTTTCTAAACAACATTTCACTATATTATATTATGAACCCTTCTATCATTCTCAAACAACAATTTTCTAATATTATATTCATTGATATTTCATTTCACTATAAACTACTCAATTTCATTAAAAAATCTTTCGTTGAATTAAACATAGCTTAAAAATCAAATGAATTTGTCTATACCTCAATTAATAGAAAAATATGGCAGCGGCTCCTTGTTTATTATATTAAGAAACTGCTTGATATAAAAATAAGAGTTTTTACACTGGGAAGTCATATTAATAATCTGGCAAGATTAGAAAAAAAATACAAAATAAAACCAGTGTGTGTGTCAAAACATGTGAATTGATTAGTTCTCCATCTTCGTCTTCTATCTATCTATTGGCATCCCTTAAACGCCACGTCTTCGTCCACCCTATAAATACAAGTGACTGATGTAGAGCTGGCCACGACAACACTTCTTGGATTGGATGTAATGTCTGTCTCTGTCCCGTTTCTCCTTCTCCAAAAGTAGCTTATTAGATCTTTTTTCTTAATATAGCTAAAATGTAAAATTCTAATTGTTGCAATAAAAATCAATTGCCGTCTTCCAAGAGAAGGTAACAACACGTTAAGGCCAGAAAAAGCAATAACACATCAAGTGAAGCGAAGCGACTACTTGTTGCCTGCTTGTTCCTTTCAATTGTTTTGCTATTTTATAATTTACTTATTGGTACTGTTTCTTCTAATTCTTCGGATACCTCAGACCTCACATGTACTAGACACCAAGTGACTGCGTCACCGCCTTGAATCAATGCGGTGTGGAGGTCGTTAAAGATTCCACGAAATTCAATTTTCCGTTTCTTGTTGTATTTGAAAAGCAGCACAAGTAGTACAGCTCCAAATAAAACAAGCAGAGCCTTCAAAACCTCCTGTTGGAAACCAGGACACGCTAGGACCTCTCCTCCAACCCCTTCTTTTCCTCCTTTACTTGTTCCTTAAGACTTTGCTCTCCCTCTCAATCTATTTTGACAACGACAGTGACTGACGTTTATCAGTTCTTTTGTTCAAACCAATTAAATACAACTCCCAGAAGCTACAACTTTACATTGGTATAAAGGGTATCCCTCAATTCGAGATTTGTTTCTTTTTAATTATTCAATTGGTAAGCGTTCTCTCCAAACTGGGTTTGTTCGACTTTCGAGAAAATCGGGGAAAAACGAAATCTTGGTATGTCAGTTCATTGACTGTGCATAGTTGTCCGGTTCATTTATGTTTGTGTTTGTGAATTTGGTTGAGTCTATTCCTCTGAGTAGGTCAGGCTGATATTGATTTGTTTATATAGAGGAAGTTGCGGTAGCTTCGTTAGACTAATACTAACACTTCTTTTTTCAAAAAAAAATTGCTTCTTTGCCTGTTCTCCAGAAACTTTTAGGAAAATTTGTGGTTACTGGCCCATAGTCTTCGATTATTGTCTTCGAAGAACGATTTCTGTTACGATTTATTTTTAATCTTGAAATGTCTGGTTCAAGCAAGTTCTGTCTGATTTCAGGTTTGTCATTCATTCTGTCACAAAGCTTTTTATTGTGTGTGTTGCTGATTTCCAGGTTCCTGTTAATTGGATGGCGGCAATATTGGCTTCACAAAGCTGTTATTGTCGCAACAATTATTCAATGGGTCAAGGGACAGTGTTGGAAAATCTCAGTTTCTTGAGTTCAATTCCCAACTCATTAGCAAAATTTGAGAAGCAATTATGCACCACGGATTGGACTAAAAAGTTGAAATTTCAAGTGGAAATGCAACAGATTGAGTCTTCGGCGTCAAGACCAGGGACCAACAGAAGGACAGTCAAAATGGTACCCGCTAGCGAGGTAACAAAGAAAGCGACCCTTAATGGAAAGAAAGTAGAACTAGTAAATGGTACAAATCGGGTTATTAATGGAGCAAGTATAGTTAAAAAGGATCCTGCTGCTGCAATTGTTAAGAGACCAAGATATAGAGACACAGGAAAGCTCCCACCGTTGGAAGATTTAAAGGTTCTCCCCACTGATGAAGGTTTTAGCTGGGCAAATGACAATTACAATGACATACAAAGGAGTATTGACGTTTGGTCTTTTGTTCTTTCATTGCGTATTCGTGTGTTATTTGATAATGCAAAATGGGTATATGTAGGAGGCTTTACAGAAGAAAAGCAGGTAAATCTCGCAGTTTATTAAACTTTCTGGGTGATGTGGCTGTCAAACAGACCAAAATCATGCCTACAGTTTCCATTTATTTACGTCTATAAATTATATTAATTTGACAATAATGTCTGTAGTTTGCTTTTTTCTCCACTAAAATGTTGTGCAGAAAATTCGAAGGCAAAAGACTGCTTCATGGCTGAGGGAGCGTGTATTACAGCTTGGTCCAACCTTTATCAAACTTGGACAATTATCTTCTACTAGGTCAGATCTATTTCCAAGAGAGTTTGTTGATGAACTTGCCAAGTTGCAGGTACCTCTTGATTCCAGTTTGTATTGGTTTTGAATAAGATATTCTTTCACTTCTATAAGCAAGTGATACCATTGTTGACCTATCTCTGTTCTATTTTCCAGGATAGGGTTCCAGCATTTTCACCACAAAAAGCAAGAAGCTTCATTGAGAGAGAGATGGGAGTTGCCATCCATATTCTGTTCAAGGAGTTTGAAGATCAACCCATCGCTGCAGCTAGTCTTGGTCAGGTGCTAGATTAATGTTAATGTCAAAACTGGAACTCATATTATGTTAGTTGGTGCGCTTTATTCAGATTGTAGTTGGGCATATTATCAGGGTTCTCTACCTTTTAATTGGTTTCAAACAGACAATTGTATTATGATAAAAATAAGCATTGAGACTCCATGTAAATAATTGGTATGACAGTATGAAGCAAAAATTGAACATTCTTCCTGTCCGACTAAATAAGACAAAATATACAATTTATGAGCATTCACTCGTCAAAAGATCTTCTATCATTCTAACCTGCTCCAGTAAACTTATGAAACTTCCTTTAAGACTTAAGAAAAAATGTCGCTTTTATGATGTCATTTTGGAAATGTTTATGTAATGGTTGTAGTTGACCATGGTATTTACCTTCTTATAGATGTCATTATGCCATTGCTTTAGTGTTCATATATGTCTATCACACTGATTTATTTTTATTTCACTTGTTCCTTTGTAGATTGTAGATAGAACATACATATACTGTGTGTTATCTTGTTGACACCAATTCCTAGGTGGTAAAGTGATTAATATGTAGAGATTATATCATGGAATTTTTGATATAGAAACTGAAACTATAGCCGCTGTTGGGAAAAGAGTCAAGTGCACTGCCAAAAAAGTGCATTTCTACCTTTAACTTTATGAGTTCAACTGTGATGCCCATATAACTAGTGAATTGAGATTGCTTAAGTGCTTCACATTCTTTGTTGGTGAAGCTGACTGCAAATTTTCTCTTGTTTCTAGGTGCATCGGGCTATCCTGCATAATGGAGAGAAAGTAGTTGTGAAAGTTCAAAGGCCTGGTCTTAAGAAGCTTTTTGACATTGATTTGAGTTAGTGACTTTAATTTGTTACCTTTATGATCATACTGTCATTTCACTTCCTTGTTTATATTTCAAATGCCTACTTTGGTTCATGAAACTCTATGATGCAAAAAAGTTCAAAGCCTATCAAAAAGTAAAAAAGAAAAAATTAGTCAACCATAAGCTTTAATTTGATGGATGAAGGATAAGTTGACAGCAAGGACAATATGAGCTGAAATTTAGATATGTTATGATTTCTTATTAGATAGGAAGTAGTAGTTTTAGATATGTTATTCTAGTTTTTCAAGACGTACACCCAAAAAAAAATTTAGAATAGGATAAAAAATTTGTAGGGATGCTTTCTTACTTGAATAAGAGTTCTAAGAATTTCTCTATAAATATGTGGATACTCGCCTTTTAATGACAACATATCCTGAAATTTTTTCTACAAATTTGAGTTTTTAATTAGATGTGACTCTTTCTTCTAAAAGTGATTTTTAGACCTTACGAGTGTTTCCTAGTTTCCTACTCTTCATTTTTTATGCTTCTCACTAAATTTCAGCAATTCTAACCTGAAGTTTTAGCAATCAAAACCATAAATTCTAACTATATTAAACTTAAATTTCAACCATATTAAACCCTAAAATCTAAATTTTTCAGCAATTAAACCTTAGAAAAATGTCAGTTATACCAAATCTAAAATTTCAACGTTTTAAGCTAAAATTCAAAATGAAAACTTTATATTATAGGTGCCTAATATCAATCATATTTCGTAATTTTGTGAGTCTTAACTACTAGTTAATATTTCTTCTATTTGTTCTATATCAATTTGGTATCAGAGCTTTGATTTACAATGTGACATGTAGTGGAAAGGCGTATAGAAGAATACTTGGTGATTAAAAGCGAGGTGAAATAGTTTTGAGAATTATGAAAAAAATTGGACATTGAAGATCTTTGATCACAAGGTGCTTCAAAAACCAACTTACATGTAAAAATTCCTACAAAAAAGTATGTTCGACAATTTTTGGAGAGACTAGACAACCTTGGTATACATTCCCTAAAGGGCAAAACTAGTACAAGCAAAAATTATGCAAACTAACAGCCTGTATTTGATGCTAAACATAGAGAAGATAGTAATAGGCAAGATGAAGGGACTGATATTGATTATCATGTACTGAATAGGAAAATTTTTGCTAAACAACTAGATTCTGATTTTGATTTCTCAAACTCAGAGGAAGTGTATATTATGGGTGCTGAAATTATTGACGCCTCTCCTTCAGCTGATCAATTAGAATTTTCAAGCCTAGATGTAGAAGGTGCTCAATTACTTAATGGCATGGAGAGTTTGCACTGGAAGATGATCATGGCATGGAGAGTTTGCAGTGGGAGATGATCAAAGTGTTAAAGACGAAGAAAAATAGAACCAAGTGGATTCTTTGGCAAACTCTAAAGCTAGAACAACTAAACAAGATCAAACTCTTAAACATGAAGATGGAATGCTTGAACAAGAGGTTGAAACCCTTGAACAACAAATCAAAACACAAGAATTACATGTTGAAACAATAGGGCGGTAGGCCAAAGGAATAGGACAGCAAGATAAAATAATAGAACAAGTAGATTAAAAGATTAACCAGCTACTACTTCGAGTTCAAGAGCTTGTGGGCTCAAAATTTGATGTTCTTGCTACTGTTAATGAAGATTATGTTGCAATAGGTGACTGAGAAGTAAGTTTGAATGAAGATGCAAAAATAACAACAACATAGGAATAAAGGAGAAGTTATGAGTGCACTTGCAAAGTCAAAACTCAATATGACAAGAAGTTAATGCATTTGACTACAAGAAGGAACAATATGTGTGTTCTCGATGCCTATATAGTAGAGAATTCATGTGGTTTTGTAACGAAGCCATCTGCAAATCTCGATGCCTATATAGTAGAGAATTCATGTGGTTTTGTAACGAAGCCATCTGCAAATATAATGGTCAAGACTTATGATGTTGTCCACACTACTAAACTATTCTTCAAAGAGTCCATGGATTACCTTTAACTATCGTCTCTAATTGTGATGTGAAGTTTATGGTTTATTTTTGGAGAATTCTATGAAAAATATTGAACACTAAGCTTTAATTTTCAAGTTCTTTTCGTTCTCAAACTGATGGACAAACAAAGTTTGTGAATAGAAGCTTGGGAGACTTATTAAAATGTTTGGTTGGAGATGATATGAATAATTAAGGCCTACATCTTCTTTTGGCAGAATTTGCATACAACAATTCAACAAATAGGTCAACTAGTAAGAGTCCTTTTGAGATAGCTTTTGGAATTCAACCAAGAAAGTCTCTTGATCTAGCTTTTTTACCATAAACAGCATGAGTTAGTGTTGAAGATGAAGGTTTTGCACAACATATGAAGAGTATCTTTGATGAGATATGACGAAAGATAACAACCACGAACTTGATTTATAAAGAATATGTTGATCAACATTGTATATTGGTGGAATTTAACGAAGGGCATGTGGTTATGGTATTCATCCAAAGCATTTTTCAAAAAGAATATATAAGAAAATTCATTCACACAGTACTAGACCTTATAAGATTCTCAAGAAGATAAGTATTAATGCTTATGTTTTGGAATTACCAAGTGACATGGGAATTAATCCTATCTTTAACATTGCAAACTTAACTATTTATCATGGACATGATTGTACACAATCTCAGTAATAGGAAGAATTTCAATTATTTGTTATCTTCAAGAGAAGCTAGAGAATATTCTTTATGAACAAATTGTAGCTATAAGATCTTAAGGATATTGACGATTGCTTATTAAGTACAATGGAAGATTAATTTCTGACAGGGCTTGAATTTTAGAATCTGAATTTCAGAAGTTAAATCTAGACCTATATGATCAATATTTGTCATATTCTACATTGAGGATGACTTTAGACAAGCCAAAAAATTGATGCAAAAGAATTTAAAGTCTATAAAAGAACTTTGGGGAAAAATTAGTTAAGCACAAGCCTTAATTTGGTAAGATTAAGGACAAAAATTAAGTTGACAATAAAGACAATAAGAGTAAAAATTTAGATTATGTTAGGATTTTTTATTAGATCGGAAGTAGTAGTTTTGAATATATTATCCTAGTTGTTTAGAACTTACACTTATGGAATTTTTTTAGAATATGAATTAAATTTGTTAGGGACCATTTCTTAATTAAATTTTTTAAGAACTTCTTTACAAATATGTGTGTACTCAGCCCTTCAATAATAACATTTCCTAAATTTTTTATAAATTTTGAGTTTTCAATTAAAAGATGTGATGCTTTTTTTAATAGTGATTCTTAGAGTCCTTCTGTTGTTTTTGTTCCTCACTAGATTCTAGCTATTCTAACCTAAAGCTCCGGCAACCAAAAAACCCTAAATTCTATCAAACCTAAATTCTAATCATAATAATCCTTGAAATCCTATCATAAAATTTCTAGCAATCAAACCCTAGTCAAACTTAAGTATATCAAATCTGAAATTTCAGCATTCCAAGCTGAAATCCAAACCTAAAACTTTATATTCTAACAGCCAAATATCAGTCATATTTCTTAATTTTGTGAGTTTTAGTTGCTAATTAATAATTATTCTATTTGTCATACATCACTCTGTTATTATCCCATGAGGTTGTTCTTGCAAAAGAATTTCTGTTGTTTTAATGTAATTTGTTGGATAGGGAAGCTGCCTGGTCCCGCAGTTCTTGCGTGACCCTAAGTTCCCGTAAATCCCATTATGAGAATTAAACCCCACCGATGACCCACTACGGTTCGGGTTGAAGGATCTCCGCTCCATTCCACCCGTGAATGATAAAGTGAGACAGAAAACTAAGTGATTGTGATTTACTGGTTTGACAAAAGAAAATGGAAAATAAAAAAGATGACTGATGTGCACATAATGCGGAGAAAGTTTTATTTTCAAGCTATACTTTTGCAAACCATAAACCAGTGAAGCATCAAGATGTGAACTGAAAAATGATTAGCTGTTTAATGAAAAATCATATAAATGAGCTTGAACATCAGTGACTTTGTGACCTTTGAGCTAATTTTTGTATATCATGTCCATTAAATATGTTCCAAGGATCACGGAACTGACTCGTCTAAATTTAAAGTTTCGATCTTCTTTCTGACTGTAAATTCCTTTTATCAGGAAATTTGAAGCTGGTGGCAGAGTATTTTCAGAAAAGTGAAACTCTTGGTGGTCCCTCTAGGGACTGGATTGGTATATACGAAGAATGTGCAAGGTAAGCAGCTTACATTTGTCATATAAGCAGCTAGTAGTATTATAAAGCGAAAAACTAGTATCAATATTAACTGATTGATGAAGATCCTTCAGGGCTGAAACCTCATGTTCTTGATACTGCTCTTTATTTTTACCTTTTTATTTCTACTTGCTATTCTGGCACAGTGATTTTCAACTTGA
Source organism: Erythroxylum areolatum (assembly GCA_024520975.1). Taxonomy (NCBI): domain Eukaryota; kingdom Viridiplantae; phylum Streptophyta; class Magnoliopsida; order Malpighiales; family Erythroxylaceae; genus Erythroxylum; species Erythroxylum areolatum. Next base: position 14,083,880 of record JANIJH010000009.1, on the reverse strand, counting down.
CAGATAATGATAGATATTGATGGAACAAAATTTTAGCTACATATTGAATATCATAGTGGAGCTACATATGATGCTAATTGATATTGTCCCCATTAATTTTAGAACCTATATTGATTTCAGGATATTGTACCAAGAGATTGATTACATTAACGAGGGAAGAAATGCAGACAGATTCCGCCGAGATTTTAGGAATATAAAATGGGTCCGAGTTCCTGTATGTTTCTTGCTACAAGCTTCTTAATGTATCTTTCCTGCTTGATCTCATTGGCTACATCTATCGATATATGTTAATTCTCGAATGTTCATTTAATACAATTTACTGATTCTTATCTTGTAAACTGGCTTTTCCTCATTGCAGAATGTGTTTTGGGACTATACCGCAACAAAAGTATTGACCTTGGAGTATGTACCAGGTTTCAAGCTAAACTTAAGTACCTTCGAAATCCAAGAAACAAGGAATTTAAATTTTGAGTTTGCTCTCACAAGATGGTGTTGAGATGACATGTTCTTCTCTTGTATGCAGGTGTCAAAATAAATATGCTGGAAAAATTAGACAAAAAAGGATTTAGTCGTTCTCGAATTGCCTCACGGGCTATTGAAGCCTACTTGATTCAGGTATGGAGCACTAATACTGCTTTTGTTCATTAATTTAAAAAGTTAATCCATATGTTCTATTCATTGGCTATAATGCCTTGGAATTCCCTGCATTCCTCATTATTGAGATACCATTTGACTGCTTATGTTAGATATATTTTGATCATTCATTGGATTTTGTTCATGATTCAGATTTTGCGAACTGGTTTCTTTCATGCGGATCCTCATCCTGGAAATCTTGCCATTGATGTGGATGAAGCACTCATATATTATGACTTCGGTATGATGGGAGAGATTAAATCTTTCACCCGTGAAAGATTACTTGAACTTTTCTATTCAGTTTATGAGAAAGACGCGAAAAAGGTTTGACATTTTCCTTTGTTGTATGCATTCTCTGTAAAATGGTAGGTTAGTCTATTGAGTCAAGAAGCCCGGGTTTAATGCAGATTTTTTTAGAGGTTTGTTTGTACAATTTTTAGTGATATATGATATGATGTTGATGCTTGTAGAAAGTAGTGTGTGATTGTGTTGTGCTTTTCAGCCTCCAGTATGTCAATAACACTGGGACCCTTTTTGTCTTTCTTTCTTAGTCTCTTTGCTGACCTTGTACTTATAATATAAGGAGGAGTGTTATGGTGCGTGGTGCCTATTTGTTAGTGCTAGGAAACATAGGATGTACTGACTAACAGAAATGAACCCTATGAAAATTTGTCCCTGTCCACTTGAAGTCTTATGGATCTCCAACATTTGACACTAGTTAATAATAGGCTCATTCTGTCCATAAGTATGAATACAAACTTCTGTCAAAATTTATTTCTAAATCTTTTTTAGGTATAAGACGCAAACACTCTCTGATTTATTTGATTTCTCAAAATCCCTTCGTGTTTAATATTTGAAAAAAGCTTTTATACTTTGTTATAAAGATTCATTCATCCCTTCTGTTAATTTTCTCATTAAAAAACTTGATGGAATTGATACGTGAAACTATTTGAAAAATGTCATGTGTCAGTTCCGCTAAAAAAGTTGACAGAAAACTAATATAAGGGATATGTGTCTTTTTAATAAAGTATGAGGACTTTTTTTTAGAATATTAAATCAGGAGTTTTTATAAATGAGTCAAACCGTAGTAGAGGTCTGTGTCTTTATCCCAATTTTGTTTCGTTAGTAGAACAAAGTTGAAAATGGTTCAGATGCAATTTTAGCTAACGTGTGCCACTCAACACCTCAAAGTCTCTAAACATTCTACTTAGGAAATTGACAGAGACAACTAAAGTTATGAATACTAGAAATATGGTTTCACTTTGTTTAGATAGCCCGGCAAGCTAATTGAAAGAAACTTTTCCACAATCACCTGTTCTAGAAACTTCATGAATTTGAAGTTTTGCACAACCAAGTTTTTTGTGCACACAACACACAAAATATTGAACATATACAGATTCTTGTTAATAATACATTATCTTTTATCTTTGCAACAGAATATTTGTTGGAACATTAAATTCAATGTTAATGATCACATATTGTACTCTTGTTGATTTTTTTGAGTGACCAGCAAGTTGAAAAAACAATGCAATCAACTTCATCTAGCGTATGAGGTTTTTTTTTTTCACTTGCTTGTTTAGTCTCAACTGATAACTACCTACAAATGCAGGTTATGCAAAGCCTAATAGATCTTGAAGCCCTTCAACCCACAGGAGATTTGTCATCAGTAAGTACATTTGCCATACAATCGATATTGAGAAAATGATCGTGGTCACTTAGTAAGTGCTTTTGATATACACTTGGTACTATGGTCCTTTAAAGTACTTCTCTTTCCCTCTTCTTAGGTGAGGAGATCTGTGCAGTTTTTCCTGGACAATTTGTTGAGCCAATCACCTGATCAACAACAGACTTTGGCTGCAATTGGAGAGGTATGCAGCAAAAATGCCTAAAAGTCTCCATTAGGAGACTATCAATCTGTGTAATTGTGATGATTTCCTATTTATTCCTAAGGTCGACTTTCTTTATGTAATTGATTCTTACCATTATATGAAGGCTCCGAGGGTCTTGAGATCGGATCAAGTCCTCAATTGCATTCTCTGATATTGCCTTTTAACAGTCTCCTATCACGTATGTATAATGTTTTCGATGATTGAGACATAGGCTATGCATATGATTCTTCATAGTACACTTTTTTGGTGAGGGAATTAGAAAGGAGGAATGAGAGGAAGGGAAGGAATGACATTAATCAAGAATATGTTTTCTTTGAATTGATTTATTATAAAAGCTTGCCTTTCCAAATCGGCCTTTTCATAGAGAGGGTAAATTTAAACATTTGGCCTTATTTTTCCTGTCTTTGGATTTGGTAGATTTGAAGAAAGGTAATTTTTAAGCAGAGATCTATACCAAGGAATGAAAAATGAGCACAATGTGGTGGAAAAAATTCTCCAAAATTCTGTTCCTTTATTTGAGATTGAAAATATAATTCATATGTATATTCTTGTCTGAATTAAAGAAATCTGGTGATGCACTCATAAATTTTATGATATTGTGTGCCCAGAGAGCCTATTTTCATGACATCTATCCTTGCAGGATTTATTTGCAATAGCTCAGGATCAGCCATTCCGGTTCCCATCCACGTTCACCTTTGTTTTAAGAGCATTTTCAACACTTGAAGGTATTTTCTTTCTCTCTATCCCTCTCCTTATATCTCTCTTTACCCTCCCAAGAACAAAAAACAGCAAGTACATGATATTGTTGACTTCGATAAATGCTATGTTTTACCTTTCTTCTTTTGCTTAATTTCTATCTTTTCGAATTATGTCACTCACTTACAGGTATTGGGTACACCCTTGACCCTGATTTTTCTTTCACGAAGGTTGCTGCACCTTACGCACAGGTTGCTTATCATTATTCCTTCCTTGTAACTGCTTCCCCTATGCCCTTTTTAGTGCCTTGGAAGGTTCATTAACATTGTCAACCCTTACAGGAGCTCTTAGATTTAAGACAAAGGCAGCGCTCTGGAACGCAACTGGTGCAGGAAATAAGGAAACAAGCTAATGATGTACTAACTTGTATCCCTCTTATCACAACTTTCTCATATTTGCAGTTTTCTTCCTAGAATTAGTGTCAAATTCTGTAGCTTCTAAGGTGCTTCCTTATGAAATCCAATAGATTACAAAGTATATAAGCCTCCATTGAGAACACTGGCACGTCATTTCAGGCTAGAAATTCCACAATATCCATGCCATACAGAGTTCAGCGCATTGAGGAATTTGTGAAACAACTTGAAGCAGGAGACTTGAAACTTCGAGTTCGTGTGCTTGAGGTATCTTGCCCTTTTCTTTTGTTAAATTTTCTAAAATATGAGTTTAGCCTTGCTTCTAATAAGAACAATCATTTACCAGTCTGAGAGAGCAGCTCGGAAAGCGACAATACTACAGATGGCAACCATGTATTCAGTAATTGGAGGTACCCTATTAAATCTTGGAATGACCTTCACTACACAAGGCAGTCAATTTTTTGCCAATGGATCTTTTGTTGGGGCAGGTGAGTACTTAGTTCACCACTATTTCGTAAGATCAGAGTTGTTAGGCCATCCACGGTACAGAATCCACCATGTTTTGTGACTGAACTCGTCCGTAATGTGTGTACATGCAGGAGTTTTTCTAACATTGTTTCTAAGGTCAATGCAACGGGTGAAGAAGCTTGATAAGTTTGAAAAGATGATATGATTTCAGCCCTGCATCTAATTCTATTACACCTCTATCGAATTTCACACATTCTATTTTATATTTGTCAACTGATACAGCCATTTCTTTTCTTTTTCTTTCTTTATATGAAACTAAAGGAAAAATGTTTAGAAGAGGTAGATGCATTCAGTTGACATATTGATGCCAAGTTGTAAGAAAGCAAGATGAAAATGGAAATTTTATAGCTAAAATATTTGTTCTTTAACTTCAGTGAAGCAGTGGGAAGTCAGACTTTTACCTAAATTTTTTGATCTAGTATTATCTAATGCTTCAAAATGAAGTTTATTTTTCTGATCATCATTTAATTAGCAAGCAATCAAATTTTTGTGTTCTTTTTTATCCTAGTTATTGATATATCAAGTAGGCAAGCACTAGTAGTTAATACTTTCGCTTATATTGTTTTTCTATTCCACGTAAGGGCTAATTGAATATCAAGTAGGCAAGCACTCAGACAAGTAGTCAAAACTGTTGTCTTTCTATTCCACATAAGGGCTAATTGAATATCAAGTAGGCAAGCACTGAGACAAGTAGTCAAAACTTTTGCTTATATTGTCTTTCTTTTCCACAGAAGGGGCTAATTGACTACTTGTTTTGTAATTTTAGATTTTTGATGAAGATTTCAACGTTTCTTTCTTCTTGTATTATATAAACACAAAAACTAAAGAAAAGCTTGAGAATTACACCATCATACCTATTAGGAAGGGAATAAGTGAAGATCCAATTGATAGTGGCTTCCCATTCCATGATAATATGTTTAAAATTACTAAAATTTGTTTCTAGATGATAGGAGAGAATGTGATTTTGTAACAATCCTGAGCAAAGGCGATAGCTTATGGTTATCAATAGAATGAAGTTGGTTGATCTCTAGTCTAAAGTTTTCTTTTGACCACTAGCCATAAAATGAAGCTAGTTCTGGAAAGGTATTCAAGGAACCATATTTTCCGCCACTGAATAGTAGGACTGAGGTCTTTAATAAGGTGAAAAACCGAGAAGTTTATGAATGGCTTTGAAAAATGCATTGTCACTTATGGCTTATGTTGTTGGAGAAATGCCTAGACATTGGAACTAGTCACTCCCATTAATTATTGTGAATGATGACTTCAACTTTTATTTAAAATTTTAATCCTTTTGTTATGGCTTTTATGGCAATATAGAGGGTTAAGTAAGTATCAATCGTCGTGCTAGAATAAAGCTTTTTTTCATTACAAATAGTGAACATGACATTCCTCATTGTTAATCTGTGGATAAGGATTTGTCTAAATGTTTATGAAGTTTTCATCTTAGGTTTAACAACCTGAAAGACTCTTTCTTTGAGAAAATTACTGTGAACCTATTTAATTCATAGAGCTTGATCGTCATTGAACGGTCTTCATATGTGTTGGTAAAGCAACATCCTATTCATAATCCCAATGGACTTGATGTTTACCATACCCTTTGACTGTTACGACATCTGACCATCTGCCCTATCTCATCTTGATTAGGCTATACTTGTATGTAGCCATTTTAGCTTCATAGGAGAGCCTTTTTAAACCAGACCTTGTTCCGTTTTACTTTTTGTCTTGGTTGGATTGTTCTTATCACCAGTCCATAGAATTTTTTTTTTCCCCTTCTTTTCCATTATCTTCACAATTGACATAGAGATCTCAATATGAGTACTCCAACAAACTTGTAATCCATTGATTATCAAGGTGAAACATTGTAGCCTTGCTGCAAAAGATAAGAGCTTAATGCTCTAATTTTCAAATTTTTTATACAACAGTTATAGCAGTAGTGAGTAATCTTTGTTAGTCAACCTTGTTAAGAGTATAACCCTAAATATTTTCTGAGTATAATGTCTTCTTAGAACCTAGTATAGCTTATCAAGTTAAAGGATGTCATTGGAGCACCTATGGAAAAAATGATATAATTTTTCTTGGATAGAAAAAATAAGCTTGATGTTTGTTTAAAGCCTTGTATAATGAGCAAGATATAGAGTTTATATTGGCTTTATAAAATATTGAATCAAAAGAAGTTACAATCCATGTTTTGATGATGAATCGTAGTTACTACTAATGATTTGTTCTTTAATGTATTTAAAGAAAACAATATAAAATGAAGCCAAGAAATAATTTGTAGATGAAGCCAATAAGATACCAAGACCAAGGCAGATCAAGATACAACAAGTCTACAAATTTATTTGTAATCTTTCATGTATCTCCCACTTAATCATTTTAATGCTTTAGGGGCTCTTCATACTTAAGCATTCCATGCTTTTGAACTTATGTATAAATATTTTCTTTCATCAAAAGGAGTCAAGATTTTGATTTTAGGAAAATCCTTTTGATCTTTAAAATACTCTTTAGAAAAGTTCTAAAATAATTTTTTGATTTTTGGTTATAGAAGTGGGGTTTGATCTTTGAAAGAACTTAAAAAATCTTTAGAAATGTACTTTAGACACATTGGTCGCTGAATGTGTGGGGTTGGTTGAATAATATAGTATTTTTAGACACATTGGTCGATGAATGTTAAGAGTTTTGAAAAACTTTATACTATAAGTTTATATATGATATTATTCGATATATTGATCAATCAATATGGAACATTGATCGACCAAAATGTCAAATTGATCTACTAATATCATTATCGCTAACCATTATAATGACTATAGTTTATATTTCTAGCAATATTTTGGAGCTAATATAGATATAAATACTTGGAATTTTAGTTGCTGGACATCTTCATGACATTGGAGTTTAAGAAGAAAAACAATGACAACAGGACATGCTTTTATTTTGAAGTTGTACGGAAATTAGAAGAGGAATGGGAAAGTTTAACTTCCAAGCTTGGTGGATAGGAAGCTTAAGATAATTCCATCTTTAACTACTTAGCTTAAGATAATTCCATCTTTAACTACTTTTTCTTATTGAAATCAATCTTTCTAATTTTTTTCTACAATATTGGGTGGCTAGCATTAGATGTTGTTTCTCGCACGTGTAATAAAATGCAACTATTAATAAATAATAGATCATTGAGAAAAGGTAAAGCGAATACACAAGTTAACAATGGAGCAAAAATTGTTGTAATAATTGTATAAATTATATTTAGCTTTATCTTTTGGCCTAGAACTAAGACTAAAAAATAATAATTATTATTATTATAACTATTTGCATAGATGGTATTATATTTATTATTAGAAACTTTATTTCATTTCTTATTTAGATTTGAGTAGATTTGTCTTTGTTTTAAAAGTTAATCTCTTATAAAGATAATGTTTAATATAAAGTTAAATTACTTATAAATAATTTAGGTTATTCAAAACTTGTTTGAAGCTTGAATTGCCCCGACCACAACCTGACCAGACTCATCAATCCCTCTCTATTATCTTAATTGATCTCTCTCTAATATCCATTGCCAAATTCACTCAGATTTTTTCTTCTTTTTTTTTTATCTCAAAAAGTGTCCTAGGAAATCCCAATTATAGGAATGTATCTTTTAACTATTTATACCTAGACTAATCTCTGTTCGAACTAGGTAAGTCTTTTACGAAAGACAAAATTCTGGCTTCAAGTTTTAAATAACTACGTACATGAAAAAAATTTGACCCCACAATCTTACTTAAATTAGAAAAGTCCTTTATAAACTCACGGGCGACTTGAGATTATAGGTTCCATATTTTTTGTTGCTCCTAGATGCTAAAAGATAACCACTTCTTTATACCTTCTTTCTCACTGTAAAACTTCAAGACATCGAAAAAGATGCCAACTTAAAGACATAAAGAGATACCCGTGGCAAAATCCAAATCTGGCTCTTATCTTTTTTGCTACTTCCAAAAGATACCCGCTTCTTTTAACCTTATCCTCTCATTACAAAACTTCAAGACAACGAGAAAGATGCAAACTTTAAAACGTAAGGAGATCACCCACTGCAATTCAATATTAGAGTTAAAAGAGTACATGAAAAAGTAGACATTTTTTTGGAGTTAAAAGAGTACATGAAAAAGTAGACATTTTTTTGAAAAAAAAATGTCAAACTATAAGAGAGAAAAGAAGCAAGAATCATGAAAGAGAATAGATAAAAAAACAAAAGAGAGAAATAAGAGGACGTGATCCTCTGTCCCACTTCCTCTGAACTAACTCTGTCCTATTTAATCTCAACCATTTATTTATGTGGAGGAAGTGAGACAGAAGATCTAAGGGGAGAAATAAGAGATATATTGAGAGTCAAAGAGGAGCTAAGGGCAATGATAATGGTGAAGAAAAAGAGAGGAGTAGGTAACCTTAAGACGACATCAGATCCTCTATACCACTTAACATGTTCCAAACCTGTTTCAGTCCTAAAATGACGTTGTTTTAAGTTTGTTTACACGTAAAATGACATCGTTTTAAAACAGAAATAAAGTTGGAACAGGTTAAGTTGTACAAAGGATGTGTAATAAAGATGTATTTTTCTAAATATAGTTAGGTTTTAAGTTGGGTTAAGGAATGAAGTTCAAGCTTGAACCCAAGCTTAAACCTAATCTAATTCTTGAAAATTTATAACGAAACATGAATTTGACTTAAATCTCTATCAACACAAGTCTAATTCATTAACTTTGGGCTAGATTTGAGCTTAATTGTCAAGAGTTTGGTGGATGCATATCATAAGAATAAACATATTACATGTGAGTGGATTTTTTAAGAGAAAATTGATATGAATGATAATATAAACACGTACAAACTAAGGATAATAAATAAAGGTTACAAAAATTTTTTAAAAAGTTTATTTTTGATGAAACATTTTTGGCAATAGAGGTATTTAAGGATCTTATTTTATATAGTCACATACCATGACTGAAAGAAAGTAATCAATAAACATTAAAAAAATATTTTTACTAGTGTGAAAATTTAATTTCCTATTAAAATTTGGTCTTATATTATAATTTAATAAAAAACACTTAAAATTCCGATTCAACATCTATATTTTTTGAAGCATACAAAAATAACTTTTAAATATAAAAACTATTTAAAGTTTTTATTTATGAAATATATTTTTAATTTATTTCTTTTAATTTCTCTTAATTTAAAAACTTAGTTCAATAATTTTCGACATTTAGTGTGCCAATGGTACAATCGGATTTTTTTCAGATTCATCCAATGCTTGAATCAAGTATAATACAAAGAAGTTTATTACCACTTTAAGTAGTGTTTGTATTACAAAGTAAAACGACGATAGATGTGATCTTTAATTGGTCTTAGTAAGGGGTTATGATTAGGTGGTGATGGTATGTATGTATTTAGGCAAGTGAATTGAAATTGGAAGTTGTCTCAAGCGTATCAAACTCCTGCACAAACGATTCCATGGGCTTGCGATATTTTTGTTTTTACTAGGAAGTGCGGAGGAGTCGTGAAGAAGAGCTGGTCTGTGAAACTGAGGCATATGCCAGCATGTTTGTATGGTCAAATTCCACACAAAAGTGCAACAAGCATACTGATTCATATAGTATTGGTATTTTTCCAGCATTACCTGAAAGTATTTCATAATATGATTGTCTAAAATTGTATCATCATCACACCCAGTCTGAAATCCCACAATAAAATGAGATCTTGAAAGGTCTGATAATATGAAACCTTATCCCTATATAATAGAAAGGTTGTTTCAATAAAAGCAATTTCCTTCCTACTCGTAATAGGCACTATTGATTATCATAAACCAGACTTCTTAACTAGCCATATGATATGAGAAACCACTTACTTATGATTTATGAATTCAAACATAACTTCCAAACTAAATTAAAAATATTGATGGGAGTATTATTAGTTCTAACTAATTGTTTCCTTTGGCTTCTATCCTTCCCTGGTACCCACAATTTTGTTTTAATTAAAAAGCAAACTAAATGCACTTCTGGTTTATTGATGAAGAAAACGAAGATGGAAGCCGAATAAAATTGCAGGACATCACATACTGAGACTGACATAATGTCTTCCACGAGGTCCTAACCTCCTGTTAATTCTGGTGGACCGAGTCACCCACATGCACCGAGGAGTTGAAGCTTGATCGGCTCCTGTATGTAGTCCAGTGTACAGAAAGATAAAATAAAAGTTAATCTACTTGAAATAGAAAATTATATTCTTCCCACCATATCAGAAAATTCTCGTTTTAGTCAATGAAAAGAGCACATAAGAAACAATATAGCAAACACAATTTTTACGCTGCAACTTAACATAGCAACATTTCTTAAATGGAGTTAGTTGTTTTTTAGTTCAAATAGGCACAAATGAAATGCAACCAAACCTTTCACCAGTAGCACAAGAGAAATACGATCTACATGCATCAATATAGTGTTAATATAATAGTTGGAACTACCATTGGGTTTTGGTAATTCAAAACAAGTCATGTGGACGACGTATACGTTACCAATTATTGAAGGCCTACAGAAGCTCTACAACAAGGGCTGATGCACCTCCTCCCCCATTGCAAATACCACCAACACCGTATCTTCCCTTTTTCTGCTTTAGTACCTACATTATGCCAACAGTCTCACTACTGAATTACAAATTAACATTAACACGTGGTCCAATGTGCAGAAGCATACATACAATACAGCACACAATTATGTATCATAATCGTGGGAGGACACCAAGAAAGTTGGGATGATGGTGCAGCGTATCCATCAATTATCAAAATAATTATTCAACCAGTAGAAACATACCCCCAAGAGCGTGACCAAGATCCGGGCTCCACTGCAACCTAAAGGATGCCCCAGGGATACAGCTCCACCATGTACATTAACCTTGTCCTGTTGGCAGATAAATAATGTGTCTCATTATGCTTTCCTAAATTCAAATATTTAGCAAAAACTGACAGGGAATGTGAACTGGTATAGAGAACCAAGTGAAACAATGGGTGGAATCCATATGCAGCATTTTATGAACACAGTGTCAAGAATGGTCAATATCTTAAGACATGCATTGCACTTCTATGCACTAACATGCAGGCAAAAATACAGGAAGGACAAAAAGAATGGGATACAAACAACTATGTTCAGATACTCACTGGACTAAGTCCTAGTAGTTTCTGATTTGCAAGAGCCACAACCTGCTTAACCATTATCAATTAGGAGCTTTCCAACCAGATATGTGACCGAAGATAAGAAAACGAACAAAGAAAAATACTAACTGAGAAGGCTTCGTTTATTTCATAGTAATCAATTTGAGAAGCATCCAACCCAGCATTTGAAATAGCTTTCGGGATTGCCAGGGCCGGAGCAGTTGTAAATAACTCTGGTGCCTGCATAGTGAAATATGTTCATTATGGATGAAAATTACATGGATCACAATGTTTGAATGGCAAACTCCTCAATTCATTAATTTCAAGTGTTTGGAACTGCTCCAGCACACTTTTCGGTATTTGATATGTTCATGAATTACCTGAGCAGCATCAGCATATCCCGTGATTCTTGCAATCACTTGTAGCCCGAGCTTAAGGGCCTTTTCTCCACTCACAAGTACCAAAGCTGCTGCACCATCGCTGTTAAATATAACTTTCAGTGAAGTATTAGCTCTAATTTTGAAAAGAATAGTGCAGTAAGCACAACTCTACCCAACATATTCACAAGGAATAACATGCTTAACAACTTCAAATCATAAAACTTGATCACACCGTAAAAGGTTTTAACAAGTCATAAGTAGAAAAGTGCACCAGGCAACATAATATTTCTTGAGATAAGTATGTGCATGAGGATTTTAATGAGAAGACGCTACTTGAAATTGTGTCACTATGAAGTGTATGAAGAAAACCTTATGCTAGAGGCATTGCCAGCTGTAACAGTGCCTCCATTCTCTTTGAAACTTGGCCGAAGTTTCCGCAGTTTTGCAGCATCAAACTAGAAAATATAAAAGTCAGCACATAAGAATCTGATAGCATGACAAGTAGAAAGTTTACTGAATCTCAACCCGAGATTCGGAAGGGAATGTGCTAAATGAGGCAGCACTAGAGCGGATGACCACAAATGAAGGAAGGAAGTTGGGCTTGAAATTTAACTAAGCTTCTCACCTTCCTGGAATGGTGAATCAATTCATTCACAAATTTTAAGATCGAATGGTCAATAATGCAAAAGGAATTAGACATTATTCTTATGATTATTTCCACACTACCAATAAGCAACTAAATTAGCTAACCTCACAATTACAAGCCAACAACTGTCTGAGCAATAACATACAAAGAAGAAACAATATATACCTTTCCCAAACCTTCATCCTTATCAACAATAGTGGAAGGCCTTCCCCTTCCACCAGACACTTCAACCTGCAAGGAACTACATTAAATACATGATACTGGAAACAGACCATCAAGGAAAAATCAACATTAAATACATGACATTGAAACAAAAAATCAAGACAACATCAATAGACTGAATACTAGATGTCTGACCTGAACAATTTCCCATGTAAAGGCCCCACTATCTTGAGCAGCAATACCACGTTCAAAGCTCTGAATAGCATAGTTATCCTACAATAATCACAAAAACATGTCATTGAAAGATCAATTATAAAAATGCATGTCAAATAAATTGAAAAGAGCATCTTAAAAAGCCAGCTATTGATGTGCATGTTGTTAGGAAAGTTTTACTATATAGGAAAAGTTTACTTTCTATGATTTCCTCTTTATTATATGATTTCTTCTTTATGTATAAGATCTTTTCCTTATGTAATTGGTTCTATATAAGGCTACGAGAGTCTTGAGATTTTATCAAGCCCTCAATTACCATTCTCTGATTTTGACATGGTATCAAAGTCAAGTTAATCCCAAATCCTCAAAACCTCATACCTGTCCAAAACCTCTTTTACTGTAAAACCCTGAAACTTTTTGACCTACCCAAAACTCTTACCTCCACTCACCAAAACCAAAAACCAAACACACAAAAGCAATCAAGAGTTTCCGTCGATCACTCAATGGTGTCATCAGAAAATCATTCGTGTGTAGGCGTGTAGATATCATGCGCTGCCGTCTGACGACCTTCGACAATGGCAATTTAATGGGTCAGCTCGCCTCTTCATTGTGAACAGGGTTCTCATCTTGCTTTATGCAAAAGCCAACCAGAACTTGGGTATCTTGACAATAGTAAAGTCTTTCATATATTCCGGAATGCCGTTAGCAGTGTTACTAGCATTCGTTAGTCAGAAAACTTATCAAATATACAAAGAGGATGTCAGACTCTAATAATAAATCACTAACGAGTGTTCCGACAATTATCGCAACAATAGAGTTCTTTCAATTTGCAAATCGCCAAACAATGTTTGAATAGTAACAACTATTCTTTCTGGTATAACAATGTAGAATTGTTCTTCAAAGGTCAAAGAAAGTTGTCCCACCTCACATCAGAAAATATTGGAAAATTGGCAAGCTGATGATGCACAATTACTAAATATTTATCGATTCTATGGAACCTGAAATCTCAATCCTATTTTCTCATATTAGTACTTGTAAACAAGCTTAGGACTATACCAAGCTTCTATATTCTGGTAATATGCTTTGCATGTGTCATATCTCTGTCGAGTTATTTCAGTCCAGATAAGAAGGAATTTTGTTTGGATAATTTGGAAAAGTGAAACATGCATTTGAAGAGTTGAATTCTCTCTTTCAAATCACGTCTAATGTTAAGGAGATGCAAAATCTAAAGGAGCACTTGATGACCATGACATTTCTAGCAGGATCGAAACCTGAGTTTAAGCCTATACGAGCACAAATCTTAGGAGAAGACTTTCTATCCTTAGCTAAAGTATATTCTAGACTCTCTCACTCTATGGCTTAGGAAAGTCCACTGGAGAAAAACTCTTATAGGTCAACACTTGCGGCACAATCTAGCTCACAAACCAAAGGGGGTTATGGGGGAAGTCGAGAAGGATGTGGTGTTCATAAGGGTAGAGGAGATCATGGCAAAGACTCATGACTTCACCGCACACATTGTGATAGAGGTGGACATGATGAGACGACCTGTTGGATAAGAATCCCCATTTACAAGCAGCTCATATGTCGTCTCTTGAAGAACATTTTTTGTGTATAGCTTCACAACCATCTGTTACCCTTAAGACAACTTCTCTCAAAAATAGACTCTACTTCCACAATTAGTACATCAAACCTTGCCAAATTAGGTATTGAGTACTGTAATTCTAAAGATAATCCTTGGATTATAGACTCTGGAGCTAACAAACATATGATAGGCTCTCAAAAGAAATTTTGACATACTCATATGGAAACAATAGAGATAATGTTAAAATAGCAAATAGGTTTTTTACTTCCTTATCTAGTACAGGTTCTATTAACTGTACTCCCAATATTACCCTATCGTCAGTACTTCACGTACCCTATTTTCCTATTAATCTTCTCTCTGTCAATTCTATCACTAAGGACCTCAATTGCAAAGTTGAATTTTTTCCTGACTATTGTATTCTTCAGGATCTTCACAAAGGGGAGAGGAATAGAGCTGGTAGACTGCAGGATGGCTTATATGTCTTGGGAGAAGGGCACCTGACAGTTGCACATTCAGCGTCTTTTAGAAATGATGTGATTAATAAGGAAATTCTTCAGTGACATAGGCGGTTAGGACATCCTTCATTTTTTGTTCTAGCAAAACTTTATCCAAACTTGTTTAAAATAACTTCTTTTAATTCTTTGTTTTGTGAAGCATGCGAACTTGCTAAACATACTAGAAGTTCTTATCATTTATCAAATAATAAGAGTTCTATTCCTTTTAAGACCTTTTACTTCGATATTTGGGGTCCTACTCAAACTCCCTCTCTTTCTAGCCATAGATGATTTGTGACCTTTATTGATTGTTGCACCCGATTGACATGAGTTTATCTGATGAAAACCAAGAATGAAGTTTTTCATTCTTCCAATCTTTTCACAAAATGATTTGTACTCATCATGATGCTAGAGTTAAGATCTTACGGTCAAATAATAGAATGGAGTATATGGATGGCAAATTTCATGCTTATCTAGATTCTAATGAAATAGTACATCAAACTAGTTGTGCCTATACTAGCGAACAAAACGGAATTGCGGAAAGAAAGAACAGACACATTCTGGAGGTTGCTCGATCACTCATGTTCACAATGAATCTTCCAAAGGAATATTAGGGTGATGTAGTCCTTTCAGCAGCCTATATTTTCAACAAAATGCCACTTGAAATTTTAGATTTTAAAAGCCCTATTGAAATTTTAGATTTTAAAAGTCCTAAAACACATCTTGCAACCCTCTTCAATGAGATCAGAGATCAAAATCATTCCAAGAAAGCAGAGTACGTCAACAA
This sequence comes from Erythroxylum areolatum, assembly GCA_024520975.1. Lineage (NCBI taxonomy): Eukaryota > Viridiplantae > Streptophyta > Magnoliopsida > Malpighiales > Erythroxylaceae > Erythroxylum > Erythroxylum areolatum. The sequence continues at coordinate 14,068,289 of JANIJH010000009.1, read as the reverse complement.
ATTGGGATCATTATCAGGAGAAACATTTGTAACAAGTTCTATTATTTTGTTTCTTTTTGTCATTGAAAAATGATTAATACCTAATTTATTTGACATAAATATTAGATGAAACTCTAACGAATACTTGTATAGCTTGATTTTAGTTTTCTTATAAAGAGTCCTATGATTGTAAAATATTATGTTGTTCTTAACACTGATTATATATAAGCGAAAGCTTAATCATGCTGTTAATTTACAAGTAGATGTTATCAAAAGAACACATTTATAGATTAACCTAGGCACAATTGAATAATGTGCTAAAAATAGACCTATATAACCCTTTTGGAATTAGGGCAACCTTTTGTGAAGTATCACAGAACTTAGTACATTCTTAAATGTTAATCATAGATATATTGGTTAATGAGTTGAAAGATAAGTGGCTAGACATCAAAAGGTGATAACTGATTGCACTAGGAGACTTCATTGATCCAAGGAATTAGACTTTCTAATTAGTTAAATCAAAGGTACAAGATGATGTTAGGGAGAATTTTATTCTAAATATTATTATTTGTTTGATTATGTCTAGTGGTATTTCGATCTGTTTAATTTAATTTAGGCTTAGTTTTAATCAACCACATTCATTATTATAAATTATATAATAGTAGGAGAGTTAGACCTAGTATTTAAAATATGCTTATGGGATCGATCTATACATATGACCACACAATAACAAAACAATAGGTCCACTTAGTTCTAGTCTTAAATTAAGATAGTAGAGACATCTGCTAACAAGTTGCATGATTCCAACTAAGCTCAGCAATTTTGATTGAGCGGCAGCTAGTTGCAAGTGTTGCACATTACCTGCTCTTCCCGAGTTATTGAATGATTATCTGCACAAATTTCAGCACAGTTTCCCATTCCAAAATCATTATAAACATCCCATAGTCCATCTTTGAGCATTCCATCAACAAGGGTATCATGTCCAAGGCGAGATCCCTTCCTGCTTTTATTGATTGCTATATCAGAAATTCTCCAAACTAAAAATAACTATAATTACACCGATGGAAATAATCAACCAACCTTGCTTCTGCAAAGTATTTGGGCACATTAGACATGCTTTCCATGCCACCAGCAACAACAACATCATTGATGCCCAACTGTATACTCTGTGCTGCAAACATAGTTGCTGCAATGTCCAAAAAGGAGGAATCTCATATGGTCTAATGTTGTTCCTTGAGGGAAACAAATCATACACGATTAAAAGAAAATGTTAGAAGCCAGGAAAACACCTTTCATCCCTGCAGCACAAACTTTGTTAACAGTGGTGCAAACGACTGAATTGGGAATCCCAGCACCTAATGCTGCCTGCCTAGCAGGAGCCTGACCTAGATTTGCAGTAAGGACATTGCCAAAGAAGACCTCTTGTACAAGGGATGGATCAATGTTGGCCCTTTTAAGAGCAGCTGCAATTTACACAGGGAAGAGTAAACAAAAAAATAGAGATTCAATCTGAAGGAGATAATACAAGATTCAGCAACTGGAATGAAAAAGATCGTATCCTAACCCTCAATAGCAATAGATCCGAGCTTTGTGGCAGATATAGTCGACAATGAACCAAGAAATCCACCCAGTGGTGTACGAGCAACACCAACAATACAAACATCTGTGCAGATACAAACCAAGGTAATTGGGCAACCAGTGGCATCAATTTTGAAAAACAGCACCAATTTATAAAATGAATTCACTGTAAATAAATTCGTTAGCAGAAAACAGAGCACAAAAAGAATCATAAACCATAAATCCCAAAACTCGATCAACTCTCAATATTTCACTCTGCACTGAAGAAACTATGCTAGAAGTTACATGAATAAATTAGAAATGTTTAGCTTTACTGGAAATTTTAGTGCACCTCTGGATTTTATTTCTGATGCTGATGCTGATGCTGGAGCCATTGTGAACTACAATAGAATCTGCAGAAATTGCAAAACCAAACCAATAATCGTTTGGACAAACCATGAAAAGAAAAACGATTTCATTAAAAACAATGCTCGATCACGGGTAAGCTTATACATGACACGTGAGGACATGCTTTCCATTCCATGTCCCAGTTAAGCAGAGAAATGCAGTTTATCACTGTTGATATATAAAAATTTTCACAGAAAAAGCATGAAATTTGATTATCAATAACAAAATGCAATCTTGCCACTGGCCGACTATAACATTCCACTTCCATGAAAAATAACAAAATCAATCGATCATTTATTGATTTTGATTCTTGCTTTTGTAAAAGAAGTAAAAAGCGTAAAGTGAACCGATTCATTGGATCTGAATTCAACAAACACACCAATGGCACTTAAGAAAGAAAGAGAGAAGAGAGGTTGATCGTGTACAGCATTGTACCTAAGCACTAGAGGCAACAAGTGAGAAGTATAGTATGAGAAGCCTTTGATTCGGCACGCTCTGAACTGAAATATAGGACTGCAGTGCGTCCGGTTCCTATATTTACACGAGCTGAGAAAATGTTCAAAGTACCGAACCACGTGACTTTCTCGGTTGGGTTGGGCTGACCCACTCACGCACTTATCAGT
>JANIJH010000009.1:14033896-14061320 GCA_024520975.1 Erythroxylum areolatum | reverse complement strand
TATTTATATATTTTAAATTTAATTATATATAATTTAATTATAAAAATTAAATTAAATTAAATTATTCATAATTTTATAGATAATTAATTTTAATTTATTAAATATATAAATATAATCTTGAATTAAGTTATTCATAATTTTAATTAAAAAATTTAAAAATTGAATAATATATATTTAAATAATAGTAAATCTGATTATAAAAAAAACAAAACTACTTTTTATGGCTTTCATAATTTTTGAAAACGGGAAGAAACTAAAACCAAAACTAAAAACTAAAAACTCAAACAAACAGGATTTTTTACTAAATTTGAACACAAAAATAGAAAACTAAAAATAAAAATAAAAACAAACACCTCCTAAAATTTTCAAAAAGAAAATAATCTCAGCTGTGAAATAAATAAAGCAGACTGAGTAAAGAAAATAAAATTTGTGGTTAAATATCTAAGACTTTATGATTTTACCGAGAGTTTTCTAAAAAAATCTATGGTGAGAAACTTAAAATGTATAGTTGACTTCTAATTTTACCTAAGGTCTTTTTTTAAGAATGATTTTACCTAAGATTTAAAAATAAAACATTTGAACTTTGATTTTAAAGGGCCCTTTGTTTTGTATGATATTTAAACAAAAAGGACACATTAATTATAGGATGTTTGAACAAAAAAAAAATACGATAAAAAATAAAACATAACTCGTGATGAAATAGCTGAAATAAAATGAGGTTTTTATTGAAAAGGATAAAACGAATCTTAAAAGGAGGCTGAATTTCAAAAAAAGAAATTAGAGAATTGAAATATTTAAAATGAAAACTAAAAGACCAAACTTAAATTTGTTTAGTATTATTGGACTAAAAGCTTTTTGGAAATTTTTTCAAATTTAAAGAATTGTATTAAAATAAGGACTAAGCCTTGAAACTAGAATGTATCTTTACAAAATGATAGCTAGAGATTAGCCATAAAGTGTGACCTAAATGGATATAAAGTAAAGTTCAAAAGTAAAGAGCTAAAAGAATTTAGATAACCACTTGAACATTACATAAGAAATAGCTTGTATCATTTCACAAATACCATCTGTTGGCCATGCCTTGAAAAAGAACCAGACTAAAAGTTCTAATCATCATCATTTCTCTAATTTTACTAGCCATTGGTTAAACATTCAAGCTGGAATTTCTGAATACCCAAACATTTCTTCCAACTAAATAAATTAATGTAACCAAGATTGATAAAAAGTATCCTTAAGTAATTGTTGATGGTTTGAAGCCCAAAGAACTATATCATTCTAGTTTTTATAAGGGCAAAGCATGTTACATTTTTGTTGCAAATCCTTCTACAAGTAGCTAAGAAAGGAGCAGCTGAAGAAAAGATGTTGCTTTGATTTAAGAACTTGAAGGCAAAGTCTACAAATTAAATTAGGAAGGGGATGAGGGCCTCTAGGTTTGTCTGGTGTACTTAGGCTATTTCTAACCACTAACCAAAAGATGAAAGACACTTTAAGAGAAACATTTATTCCAAACCAACTTGCACTACGTAAGATTAGGAGCATGATTCTTGAACTGATCTCTGCATGATTTATTGGTGAAAAGATCAAATGAATTACCTAACTAGATGGTGTTATTCTTGAGGGTGGATGCTGGTTGGCAATTAGGAAAGGAGAGTCTAAAGAAGTTAGCTTCCCTATTATCTTGGAAGTGGATTCCAATATTGAAATTTGAGTTGGAGATATAGAGGCCTTATAGAGCTCCATTTGTCACACCAAAGTTAGGTAAGATTATTAAGCCATATTCTCATTTTAATAAGCCTTTGTAGACTGCTTCTTAGCTTTAAAAGTTAATACATATTCCAATAAGTATCTTTCCTTGGTTTGATGGTCCAGAAATTTTTATCCTCCAAGTAATGATCGTTGATCCGTTTGACCAACAAAGACTCTTTGTTGTTGAGTATTCTCCATATTCTTTTGGAAAGCAACACCTTATTGATTGTGTGTATTGATTGAATATCTAATCCCCCTTCTTTTGTAGGTAAACAAACTGTGTTCCAACTAACCTAAGCTTATGTTTACTTATGTCCGTCACTTGACTAGAGGTAATTCCCTGGTAACTTCTCCAAGTCCTTATAGAGCTTCTTAGTTAGGAAAAGATAACAGTGTAGAGGGTACTAAAGGATGACTAGTCAGAGCCTCCCTATATAAGTTAAACCTATATTGCACCAACTACTCATTCTTCTTCTGACTATATCAAATAGAGGCTGATAATCTTGATATGTGACTCTTCTATGGGTTATATGGATCCCCAAATAAGTAAAAGGAGGGTCTTTAGATCTTAGTACAATATCTCCATTAGCAAGTTAGTAATACTTGATGTTTCAAAGGAAAATATGATGAAGTCGTTATCTTTGTTGATGTTTAGCTCGACATGTCGCTAAAAAGTGAATTAAAAATACTTAATGCTTTAAAGGAAAACATGATGAAGCTTTTATCTTCGTAGATGCTTAGCCCTGACATATTACTAAAGGATTCCAGGGAATGCATAAGACATGTAACTGATTTAGCATTGGCTCCATTAAAAAAAGGAAGTGATCAACGAAAACCAACTTGAAGATTCTTAGTTGCTCATATTGTATGTGAAAGGTGAATCTTTTCTCTTTGTTTATACTATGTTCTATTTTTTTTTTAATTACAAAGGGAAATTACACAATTAGCTTAAAGCTCGTGATCACAAAACTCCTTGCGCATCTCTACGGAGTAGCTCCTGGACGCCTAGGGGGGGCTCCTGGAGGATATGGAGGCCTGGGCGAAAAAGTTCGGCAAGGACTGCCAAGTCGTTGGTGCACTGATTGCCTTCCCGGAAGATATGCTGGAAGTGAACCTCCCAGTCCTATGTTCTATTAATATTGAGAGCGCCACAATTGCAATAGTAAATAGATAAGGGGAAAGAAGATCCTTTTTTTTTTCTTTCTTATTCCCTTGTCCCATCCAATGGGTTCTAAAGCTTCCCCATTGATTAATACACTATATGTTAAAAGTTGTGATGTATTGTACAATCCATGCAGTAAATTGAGAAAGGAATTAAAAAAATCTTCCACAGTAGTTAATATGAATTCCTAATCTAAAAAGTCAAAAGCTTTATGCATATCTATTTTCATCGTACAATTTTACCGAGAATTTCAAGTTCCTTCCATGTACTCCTTCCCTCGATAAAAGTTGCTTGAGATGAATAAATCAAAGATAGAAGGAATAGCTTGAGCCTTTTAGCTAGAATCTTAAAGATAATCTTGTAAAATATATTACAACAAGCAATAGCTATGAAGTCCTTAACGGAAGTTGGATTGTTGGTTTTAGGAATAAGGCATAGATGAGTTTTGTCCCAGGCATTTAACATCTTGAAGTTGGAGAAAAATTCTAAAATTACTATATTCACTTGCATTTTCAAATGGTTCCATGCTTTTTGGTAGAAATAAGCATTAAACCCATCTAGGTCATGGGCTTTGTTAGGTTATAAACTAAAGACCACTTTCTCAATCTCTCCCATTGTGACAAGTTGATTAATCAAATTATTCCCTTAATAAAGAGCTAAAGATGAATGAGCTCAATGATATGCTTGATGGTTTGTAGGGGAATTGCCCAAGAATTGTTAGAAACAGTCTTTAAGATGAAGAGGCAGTTCTTTTCCTTTGCAATCACACAACATTCATCATTACTGAGAGATGTAATACTATCATAGTTCCTTCTAGTAAGCAAGGAACTATGGAATAATGTGGTGCTAACATCCTCATTTTTAGACAACTGATCGTAGCTTTTTGTTTGATTTGAGAGGACTAATTATGCAGGGCCTGAGAATATACCTTAAGAGCTTTTTTTTCTCTTCTACCTGCTTGGTCACATTCGTAGGAGAAACAGACAGATCTTTCTACACATGAATTAGGTGGGCCTTTTTCCTGTCAACGTCCAGGAATGAGCCAGTTTGAATAATGAAGCATGATCTTCAGCTCCACTATATTGTTTATAAGTTTCATGTAAAACTAACAATCCTTAAAGCCTGGAACATCCTGATTCAATCTTCTCATGATTGCTTCTTAACAATAGCATGATCGTTATACGATGATATAGTATAAGATGCTTAAAAGATTGACTTAGTGTAAGTGGAAGATTGTTAGTTTATGCTCTATAGTCAATCGGTTGATTATAGTTTAGTGATAATTATTTGAAGACATTCTTTATTTTATACATACTTAAATGTATATGATAAAGTTTATAAGATAAATATACATTATAAATAAAATTATAATGAGATTATAATTATAAAATTTATATTGTATTTATGTATTATTTTTAACTTGTTCTTAGTTATTATTATACTAATACTAGACATTAATAGAACGTAAAAATATTAATACATATTATGTTTTTTCTTATGAAGGAGGTAGTCAATCTCATAGACTAGAGATACTTAAACAAATGCATAGGTGCTTGTTAAAGAACAAGTTCACTGAACTGACCTTATATGAGAAATTCATTTAAAACATTACTTTTATATCTATGTAAATTCTCATTGTTATGATTTTGTAGAAATAATCATTTGACTTGAGAAATCTAAAGTTATCTTGTATATAGATTGCTATGCTTTGATACTACTTATGACCCGTTCTAATAATGAGTAATTCGATCGGTGGTTATTGGATGTAACATTAACTATATAAAGATAGTTGAGTGATCAATATATAATTGATCACCCTAAAGTAATTAAAAATAATCTTATGTTGTTCTCGATTTTTATTGATTCAATAAATCTTTGGCCAGGATGGAATAACATTTGTAAATAGTTTATAAATATGATTAATTAAATCAATAATTAATGGTAAAAAACTAATATGATTAGATTCAAAATAGACACTACAAGAAAAATGTAGATTAGCGATGAAAACTTAGCGACGGAAATTTTTCTGTCGGTAATTAACGACAGAAAGCATATTTCCGTCGCTAAAATTGAGTGATTTAGCGACGGTACTAATATTCGTCGCTAAATTTGGAGGGAATTTGTTCCGGTAAAATTTGCAACGGACATTAGCGACGGAACAATATAGCTGTCGATAATAAATTACCGACGAAAAATATACCGTTGAAAATTAGCGACGAAAAGCATATTTCTATCGCTAAAATTGGGTAATTTAGCGAGGGTACTAATACTCGTTGCTAAATTTGGAGGGAATTCGTCGCGGCAAAATTAGCGACGGAATTTAGCGACGGTATATGTTCCGTGGCTAAAAATGGAGAGAATTTTTGGTGGAATAAAAATTTTTGAGTTTACCTACGGAAAATTCCGTTGGTAAATGAATTTAGCGACGGAAATTTTCTTTCCGTCGGTAAAAAGATAGGAATTATTGGCGGTATAATTTTTTTTTAATTTACCTACGGAAATTTCCGTCGGTAAATTCATTTTAAATATAAACTCACCCGACATCTCCCTCCCACTTCTATCTTATTTTTCCTTTCTTCTTCCTTTTTCCTACATCTTCTCTTCGGTTTTCTTGGAGCCCATTTCTCTGTTGTTGACTCCTTTTTTGCTCGACGACGTTGTCTTCTCCGGCTATTGTCATCGTGTCTTTCGGTAGAGGTATTTTTGCAACTACTGTCATGTGTTTTTTCATATATTAGATGAAAGTTAATTTAGGTATTTATTACTTTCATTTATTTGTGTATTTTATTATTGAAAAACAACTTTAAGGTATAAATGTTAGTGATAGAAGGGACAAGACGTGATTTTAGTTGTGATGTTAAGATAAATTTTTGATACATGTAAGGTATTTGATGAAATGTTTGTTATTTGAAAAAATGATTTCAGTTTTTTATTTTCAGTTATGTTTTAGTATGAATTTTAATATTTTAATTATTTTACTTGAAATAATGAAGTTCTCTCCATGGTGGCTTCCAGAGAAACTAAACACTTTGCAGGTAAAATTTTAAAAATAGCTTTCAGCAAATTTACCGACGGAAAAAAATTCCATTGGTAAGGTATTTTCAGTTATGTTTTAGCGACGGAATTTAAAAAGAATTAAATTCCGTCGCTAATTTTCTGACAGAAGAACTTACTAACTGAACAAAATAACCGTCGGTAAATTTACCGACGGAAATTTTTACCGTCGGTAATTCCATCGGTAAATTTACCAATGAAAAATTTCCGTCGTTAAATTTAGTAACGGCCATATCTCCGACGCCTTTTTCCGTGAATAAATTTCGTTGCTAAATAAGCTTACCGACGGAATATATACAAATTCCGTCGGTAAATTCCGTCGCTAAATTCTATTTTTCTTATAGTAAGATTAAACATTAATTTCATGTTCTATGTCTAATCGAAACATTAAATGATGAAAAGATTGAATCATACGAAAAAAATTATGTATGAAAAGATTAATTAAAACTAGTTTGACATTTCTAAATATTTGAGTTGTCATAATGTGTTATTAGATAGTGTCAATCTTTGTCTATAAATATGAATTGTTTAATTAGATAATTAAAGATAAATTAAAGGAGTTTAATTTATCTAATCCTAAATATGATTAAGGGTTATAATTTGTATCCACTGCCAATATATTTAGGAAAGTAATGGATCCCTCATAATGAACGGTCTAAAACAAGAAAAAAATTATAATTAAGTTAAGGCTTGATTGTAATGTTTGAGAACCTTTATAATTCAATATGATATATTTAATAAATAATGATCAATATGAGATGTTGGATCTTATTTGAGCATAATTGATATTTAATTATAATTATTTGTAATAATAATTAAAGTTTAATTGAGATTAGAATTTAATCTCAATTAAATTATTATAATGTCCAAAACTTATTGTAAGTAGACTTAAACTCTAAAGAGTTATCCTTGCATAATCCTCTCTATAATAGTCGTAGAGTTCTTTCAACAGTCGTAGAGTTCTTTCAACAAGTTTTGTGGATATTGTTAAAGGTCCAATACTTGTGCAAATTTTGAAAACGGTTTGAAAAAAATGACAAAAAATCAAATTTTGAAATAAAATATGAATTACTATTCATACTTTATTATAATTTATATTTCAATTATTTTATAAGATTTTAGTGATGAAAAGTAAAAAAAAAAGGTAATTATTTTTGGTATATGTGAGATCAAATCTTGCCTGACTTGCCCTACAACATTTACTTTCCATTATCATTTCGTAGAGGTACGTTTCCTGCCCTTTGAATTCCTCTTTTTTTTTTTAGTTGTCCACTAGGTATCCTAAAAGGGTCTTAATTATGAGAAGGTACCTTTAAGCCATCCACTCTCAGACTAATCCCCGCTCGAGCCGGCTAGGTTCCTTGCGAGAGGTAAAGCTCATGTCTTAAGTTTTAAACGGCTGCATACATGAGGACGGTTTGAACCTGTGACCTCACTTAAGCCAAGAGAGCCTTTTACCAACTCATCTGTACCCTGGAATTTGCCCTCTGAATTCCTTAGCTACAATTGTGGTTCTTTTTTGACCGGTAAATATTTGACCTTTTCATGTTCTCCCAACTGGTTGTAGACAATAAATAATAAAATAAGTTTATGGGACATTGGTATGCTGGTCTGATAAGGCTCGTTGTATGTTGTGGGATGTGAAATAAATCATTCTTTCAAAATTTTGAGTTGCGTTTGCAAAAACCCTATTAACGTCAACTTCAGCTTGAGAAAACTGTGTCCACCGATTAGACCACCAGGACAGAAGTGCATGTTTTATTCCCGGCATAAACCAAACAACAAATGGAGCATCTTACTTGAGTGCCATAAAATTTGGCCTTTTGGGAGATTGGCAATCAGCGGATTACGTCCTTCTACTTCTAAATAAAATATATAATGTATCAATCTCTGGTAACCTTATGCTCTACCTTAGCGTCTATGTGATGATTCAATTTACAACTTATTTCCAGCACTTACGCACACAAGAGTGAGGGTTTGAGATCAACAAATAAGATTACTTTGCTACCTATGAGTTGACAAAATTCAGGCCCATCATACATAAAAGCAGCAAGAGAAGACCAGATGAGTGCCTTCTAGCTTCTACTTTCAAAGTCATTGTCACCGACATGGACTAGACTCTGGATGATCCAAGTTTTCGTTCAAACAAGCGCCGCAATAGATAAACTTGAAGGATACTAGCAGCAATCAGAGCAGCTGATTCAATCATTGCCTTTTGCACTGCTCTCTGGCCCATGTTTTCATTTACTGCAAAAGTCACACTCGAATTACATATCGGGTAAAGGAGAAATGGAAAGAAACGAGACCAAGCGGCAGATTGTGCCCAACAAAAGTTTGAAACTTCCAACTCTTTCTTTTTATTCCTGAAGCTCTAACAAATTTCTATTTCCTGAAACATTTGTTGAAAGGAAACCAAAAGGATGGAAGCCCGTCGGAACAAGGCACAATAATAAACTAGATTGTAATGAGTGATGAACTACAAATGCTAACTTTTGTAAGAAATAAGATCCGCATTAATCCAAAGTTAGTCAAGGTTTCTAACAGAGCAGCATTAATTCAAGTGTGAAGCAGCGAGCATAAAATTTGACTGTTGGCAATAGAATCCTGTCAGAACCTAAAGGAATGATCCGTTAAGAAATGTCAGGAATTGCAGGATGACTATTTTGACTGGTCTAAAATGGCTTTAGAAGAATAATTTATTACGTACCAGCATCTAATTCCTTCTTACTTGCAATAAGAAGATGCATACCTATTGCCTGGCGGTCTGTCTGAGCCTCAAGCCAATGTTGCTCGAACTGGATGTTGTAAAGAACTTCCTCCAGCCTCGCTATCTGCTCCAGCAATGGGGCAAAATGCTCTGCAGAAAAACTGTTCTACTTAGTTTAGGAAAGATGGGGGGTTGATGACAAAACTTGCATTTTCGATTTGTAGGGGTTGAAGAAGCGAGGTTGCCGTGGGGTAGGTAACGGCAGAATGATTATTTACTAAAAGCTTCTCACCATCTTTTGCATGCTGATCATAATGTGCAGCCGAGAAATGACCGACTTGGACATCAAAATCGATCGTTTCCTGATATGGGGACTTGTTAGTGAAACAGAACCGGTAAATCCCTTTCTTCTGAATTACGAACTCGAACTTCTCACTTGTCTTGTCACGAAAATCTTTAATTTGCTCGCCGGAAGGCCCCTTTATCTGATAACCATATCAGATTGTTAAAAAGGAAATGAAATGCGTAAATGTTTAACCCAGTTTTCTGTAATGAGCCCTTAAAAGATCTTGCCTCTCCACAGCACCACTATAATGCCAATGGGATCAACCAGATCAGAACATGTACGTCCATTTCAATTCTCCCATAAGTATCCCTAGCCCCAAGCTTTATCTAAAATCAATGAACAGTATCCTTATATCAACTCTCACGGCACAGAAACATCTACAGTTTGCAAAAGACGACAGCCCATCCTAACCCCCACACATCCTTGAATCTCATATATCTACACCATTTGTCATTTCCATTCTCTAGTTCTAGCAAACCCACGAAGCGGAAAACACAGATTTTGTGGAACAATTAAAAAGCAAATGATTGCACAGGTGAGAGAGATGAAAAGGAAAGGAAGAGACATACCATGAGATCGATACCTTCATTGGCCAAATGCCAGGGGTGGTCAGCCTTGATGACGACGAAGGAGACATGAAGAGTGTCACCCTCGAACAGGACATTGTGAGACATACATTCTTCCCTGTCTATTACAAACCTGATCCCAGTTGTCCCTCCCATGCAACCCAACACTATCAGTGTGCATGCTATTACCACGCATCTGAGTTTGCTCCTTTCCATCTCTTCCTGAATATAAGGAGGTTAAGGAAACAAGGAAAGAATAAAAAGACAAACTTGGCAGAGTGGTTTTATCAGTTTTACTCCTAGATTTATACTTTGGTTGTAGTTGTTCATGGAATTCGATTTCAGTTATCGACACGGTTGTAAACTAACAAACATCCAATTAAAGATCTGCTAGTGGTAGAAGATGATGTTATCTACCCCAACACGATACGAAACGAGATCGGGCCAAATGCCATCAAAATAGCCAAAATATTGAAGAAGAGTTATTTTTATCTTTACTTATTTACCCCGGTGATTTTAAAGGTCAAAGAGTTAAATTAAGCTCAGTTAAAAAATTTAAATAATTTTTTAAATTAAATATATAAAATAAGGTTTTTTTAATTAGACCCGTAAGGCTTATTTAAAAATAACTTTTTTTAAAATAAAATGATATCATTTTGTTTAAAATAGTTAGATTTAAAGTAAATTTGGGCCTAATCTACGGATCGATCAACTAAAAATATTTAAATTAGATACTAATATATTTACTAAATTTTAATTTAAACTTAAGCTTCGGAAAATATCTTAAAAGAATTTTAACTTTTTGAAAACATTCAATTTAAGTTCTAATGTTCATAAAAAAACATCTCCACCTACCATACAGAGGACAACATTTGGGAAAAAAAACTAATAATAATTATAGCATTTTTTATTGTTTATTTGTGACCCTTTTGTTAGATGTGCATCCTGATCGGTAAGTGCCCATGCCATAACATTAAGAAAATTTTCAAATGTTGTCGTTTGGTTCCTTTGCAATTCCTTAATTTACCAAACATTATCATTTGCCTCCTTTGCAATTCCTCAATCACCTCCCACCTGGACAACAACATTTATGAAATATCTCAAACGCTAGTTGTCTGGCTCCTAACTTCTATATATATACACAGCTACCCTTCCCTAATTGCATTGTAATTCCTCATCCCTTATTCCTCTTTTGTTCACATATGTTGTCTTCTATTCTCGTGCTTCTCAGTTAAAACATGCTCATCGTCTCTTCTCATCTAATCTTATGCTTGTCTTCTCGTCAAATTAGTTTTGTTTCCTATTTTTGCTTCCTAGATGTGGTGAGCAGCAATCCCTCGAAGTACATAATGGCAGTAATCTCTACATTCTTCGTGTGGAATCCTTACCTCTTATTTACTTTACTACAAGAAAATGAATGTTTAGCGGCTAAAATTAAGAACAGTATGTGAAGGTTTTTCATCGACAAACAAATTACCGACCACATGGGTTGTCGGAGAAACGACCGTAGTAATCTTTAGCAACGGAAGAGAGATATTCCGTTGGGAATTTACCGACAAGCAATTTTTTTTCCGTTACTAAATATAGTGATGGAATTTTTAAGTCTATCAGTAACTTTACTGATGGAATATTTCTATATTATCGGTAAACATCACCAATGAATAAAGTATTGAAAATCCATCGGAACATTTATTAACGGTAATTTGTTTTCCGTTTACAAATTTAGCGACAATAAGTTTTTCCGAATGGATATTGTTTTTAAATTTTTTTAATTTTGATTGGTAATCTTATGATTGATATTTAATTTTTACAATTATCTGGTAATAATATATTGAATTTTTTCTACATTTAATTTATCTAAACTGTAATATAAAGTAAAAATTATCTTAATTGATAACAAAAATTATTATCCACAACAATAAATATGTAATTCATACAAAACGACTTAAGAGTAGCAAAACAAAGCTATGCAATTGATGAAGGCAGATGATCTGACTAATGCCATGATGTACTCGTGTGATGATGTGCTGACCCTCCCCTTCATCTCATCTAACTCATTACAAAGCTGGGCTATGTACTGCATCGACCGTTGCACTGAGTTGACAAATCTGTATTGTGATCTCAAGCTGAATGACTTTCTCATTAGATGTCGACCGCCTACTAGATGCAGCTGCCTGGACGTGGAGGATTGCGAATAGCATGTGATCACAAATGAAACTAAGCCAAAGATCCTTCCACAACGATTCCTACCATCTATTACATCAAGATATGCCTAACTCTTATCAACAGTTTTAGAGTGTTGAGACTGTCTTGAATACTTTCTTCTATTTGGTCCTATCAAGAGGCAATGTTTATGTTAATAAGTGATAATTATTAAGAATTAATATTAAAATATAAATTTAACATATATTCAATTCTTTACATCGAGTGTTGATGAAGATCACACAATCATGTTTCTTAGTGTGGGTGAGAAAAAAGAGCTGACTAGATGTAGTACTTTTCCTACATCAGACTAAAATGTTATAAGTGAACTACAAATTTAAAAAATTTTGACATAGTTTTCTATATTTTTATGATATTTGCTCCCTGTTGAACAAAGAAAGTAACTTAAAAGCACAATTATATATAGTACCAGACATTTATAACATCATCATTCTTCATAATATACATATATTTTCATTCTAAAATTCATATACCAAATTAAATTGAAATACATCAAAGTAAAAAAATCAATATATAAATGTAAAGTGTAAATATTTATAAGTTTCTCTACATGCTTATGATGGGTAATATATCCTCCATCGTGTATGGGAAGACTCTCTCCTCCTGTCCTCCATGTCTGTTGGCAAAATTGCACTCTGAAATAGACATTGCTTCGGATGATGTCCAATACTATTGCTAACGACTCTATATTTCTTTAGTATATATGGAGGTCGTACATCAGTCTTATATAGCGCACAAAGAAAATCTCTATAACTTGTAAGAGCTTGCGTCTCCCATACTTTATAAATTACCATGTCAAATTTGGAATATCAAAAAAATTCCTTATAAAAAAAGAAAACACTATAAGTACTTATAACCTACAATATTTATCTAACTAATGTATAAAATTAATTAGATAAAAAATACAAAAGAATATATTTTTTGTACCTCAAACTCTTGATAATAAAAATCCTTTGTTACTTGAGAGACATTCTTCCATATATAACCCTCAAGATCAATATTCTCCTTGAACTTGAATGTCATGTTTTTTTAGCACGTTCTAGACAGAAACAACCTAATATATAAACTATTTTCGATCATTTTTAAATTAAAACATATAACTTCAGTATAAACCTATGGTGTTATTATGTATGTATTTTCACTCACATATTGTTGACTATTGTAATGTACATTCTTCCATCTACTCCCTTAGCTCTATGCTAGAGGTCGCCTTCTTCATCTGCAATATTTACCCCTGATATCTCTGTTGGTATAGGGATGATGGATAGTATAAGGCTGTTGGATGGTGTAACAAGGCTGTTGGATGGTGTAGCAATAGGTACATAAGGTGATGCCTTATCTAGATGTGTAGTAACTGGAGGTACAACACCTGATTCTGTAGCAACTGCAGCAGGTAATGCTTCACGTGGAAAGTAACTGGCTCCAAATCATGGTAACCTTATCCTTGACTGCATCATATCTTGTTTTCTCTTTGGTGGCATATGTTTAAATTAAAATTCACATTTTATTTAATATTGCAGTAATAGAACAATATAAATTGAATATACAACAATATATTGTTGATGCAATAATATGTATTTATATAATATTCTATTACAAACACAAATTAATCGCTATCATGATCACTTAATTGTAAATTAAAATCATCATCATCTTCTTTTTTTGAAGAATTATAATCAAACTCAGGCTCCTCTTCAGATCTTTCGCCCTCCTTATCCTCTCTAGTAAAAATTTCAACATATTCATTATTTGGATCGTCCAAAGGTTCATTCTCGTCATATGTAACACATGCATTTAGTTCATAAACATCTTCCTGAAACACTTCACTTTTAATTATCTTAGTTTCTCCTTTTCCATGTAATTCAAAAACACCTCTAGGTTTTACCTTACAAACGGCCAACCAATCTGACTTATCTCCTCTTAAGCTGAGAAAAGGAACATAATATGCTTGGATTACTTGCGTCGTCAATATGAAAGGATCAAATTGTCTAAATCTTCTTCGCTGGTTGATTTCAACTAGATTGTATCGGCTTTTCACTTTTGTATTAACATTAGGAGTTGGATCAAACTAGTCATACTTAAATATCACATTTCGCTCTATTGGCAATATAGGGTACTCAATTTTAAGTATCTCAATAATTTTACCATAGTAATCCATCAATTCTCTTTGTATGCAAACCCCACTATTTACTGTTGTCATGTTACGACCATGATATTTTGTATAAAATTTATATCCATTAACGAAATACACTGGATACAATTTAACAATTTGTAAAGGTTCTTTCGCAAGATCACATATGAGCTTATTCTCTATTGGATTTAGGCCTACACAAAAAATCATATTAAATAATATAATGTCATTTGAAAATTTTGATATGATAATTCAACCATTTCAATAATTGTAAGTGAAAACATATATATTTCTCGAACCATCGAGAAAAGTGTCTTTTAACGTCTTTATTGATATCATCCTATGGTTTTTTAAGGCATTAGCTAGTGTAACCATTCCTCGTATAATCTAAAGGCATTATTATGCATTTTAGTTGTGAACAATACTAACTTCGAAAACCCAAAAAATCAATTTGAAAATCAACTTCAACTTACTACACGAAAGGTTTAACCTCTTGACAGTTCAATAAAATATAACCATGGGCTGCCTTTATTAACATTCTTCTTATTGACTATCCATATGTTCATCCAAGATATGTGAATATGGATAAGTTACCATTAACATCACCCTCTCCTCCCCTATTGTCATTTTGAGGAACTTTTCTTTCTCTCTTATGCACAAGTGACTCAAAATAATGTGAACAAAATGTATTTGCTTCCTCTACTAAATAAGCCTTCCATATCAAACCTTCAATTATAACCTTGTTTTTGACATTTTTCTTTAAGTGATGCAAATACCTATATTATAAACGGTTTTTGATATACAATTTTGTGATTAAATCATACTGTAACTCCAATTTAAATATTTAATATAATTATCTCTTAAATGGATACATCCATCGATATTGAACTGGAGTAGCAAGTTTAGCCTATGCTAAATGCTTGGGTAGATGCTCCATACAATTAAAGAAACTTGGAGGAAAAATCCCTTCTAATTTGCACAAGATTACTAAAATTTCCCTTTCTAGTTTTTCTATTTCAACTAACTTTATTTCAGATGATGTTAAGCTTTTAAAAAACAAACTTAATTCTATTATAGTTTCCCAAACCTTATTAAGTAGTAACTCCTGAAATGCAATTATAATTAGCCTTCGCATAAACACATGACAATCATAACTTTTCATCCCAAATAATTTGTACTTCTTTATGTCTACACTCCTTACCAAGTTTGAAACATATCCATAAGGAAACTTTAGACTTTTCAACCATTCACACAAAATGTCCTTTTATTTTTTGTCTAAAGTGTAACATGTTTTTAGATATTTATTTGTGTAAAGATCTTTATCTAACTCATTTATTCTACAAAAAAGCTTCAAATTAGTTCGTGATTTTGATTTGTTCTTTGTCCTCCCTTCAGTGTTCATTATGGTATTACACAAATTTTCAAAAATATTTTTTTCAATATTTATCACATCTAGATTATGACGTATCAAATTAGTTTTTCAATATGAAAAATATTAAAAGAGCTTCGATTTCTCTAACTAAAATTTTTACTAATGCTTGTATTAACTTCATCAGCTTCAAGTTCTGTAACTTTTAGCAACCCTAATTCATTAATCTCCTACAATATCTCTTCCCCAGCATTGTGAGGGGGAGGAGATATTTGTACCATCCTATTCTTAATAAAATTTTGTTTATTGCATTTAAATGGATGATCTAGAGGAAGAAATTTAATGTGGTTGTCAAACCAAGATGCTTTAGCCCTGTTTGGAAGATAAAACGCATCAGAATCATTGCCACAATAAGGACAAGCTAATTCCCTTATTGTGCTCCATCTAGACAACATAGCACACGTCAAAAAATCACTAATTGTCTTCATCAAAGCTGCTCTCAACACAAAATTTTGTTTAAAAGACACATCATATGTCTCCACACCATATTCCCAAAGATGATGCAACTCAGATACCAATGGTTATAAGAATACATCAATTTCATGCTTTTCATTTCTAGGCCCTGGCCCAATCACTGTCATGAACATACATGCCTCATTCATACACATCCATGGAGGCAAATTATAAGGAGTAATTTTAATTGACCATGATAAATATTGTTGTCCAGATTGACCAAAAGGTTGGAATTCATCTGTCAACAATCCCAACATAACATTTTGACTTTCAGCTGTAAACTCATAATGGGTGTTATTGAAATGTTTTGCATCCGATGGATGACTCATTATTCCATCTTCCTGTTCATGTTCATCATGTCATCTCATGTGAGATGCAGTAACATCAAAGGCATATAGTCTTTGAAGTCTTGGAGTTAACGAGAAATAATACATTCGCTTCCAAGGTACTAATTTATGTTTTATAGTATGCTTTCTAGGTTTGAACCTAGATTGGCTACAAAATTTATGCTCTTGTAATTCCATATCATCTTCCCAAAATAACATACATCCCAATTTACAATAATCAATTTTTTAAACTGGAAAATCAAGACCCTTAATAAGTTTCTTCATATTGTAAAAATTATCAAACATTGTATGATTAGGAGGAAATGATTCTTTATACCAACCAAAAATTTTATCAAAACTTTGATAAGAGATATACCCTTCAAACTTTATGTTCAATATTCGAGCAATTGAGTCATTGTCTCACAATTTAGTCATAATTCATAGTTAGTTGATTGTAGTAAGTCAAAAAATCATTTTGCATGTGAGTTTGGTTCTTCTTGAAGATTTTCTATATTTTCCTGAAAGGTATAACCAGCTACATCATAAACTATTTAGACATAAGAATTTTCAATTGCCCCCACATTATTTGTTCTAAATATAGTCCCCTTTCAAATTCATCCACATTTATTGACGAGTTTACTTTGTTACCCCTTGTGGTGCTACAAATCAGTGGCTCCCCATATCGTATCCACTCAAAATAATTTGAAAAAAATGGAGATTCACTTCATCAATAGGAAGAAAACGAATATGTTTGCACTTTTTACATGGACATTTGATATTTGAGCCATCTATATATGCAGGTTGAGAACATGCATAGTGAATAAAAGCTTTAACTCCCTCAATATACTCTGGATTAATGAAACCATTAGGTGTTAATCGTATATACATCCAAGATCTATCATCATTACTCATTTCTACAGAACTATTATTTAAAAAAGTGAGATTAATCACATTGAAGTTCAAGTAATCATGTTTGAATTAATCACCTCCAAGTTGATTTACTAAGTTCAAACTAAAAGAAACACTATGGTACGTGGCATTGTTAAACCATATGAATCAAAAAAACAAGTTCTTGTTGTGACTCCTAAGCTAGTGGAATTTTTCACCAATAAACCTTATAGGAGCTGCATCATTGGTTTCCAACCTATATACTATCCTAAGGTTTATTATGCCTTAAATCATTGTGAATTTTTCGTAACTATACAACTTATTACTTCTTTAATTTTTTGATTCAAGTTCGTACGTTAAGTTTGAATTAAAAGAAACACTAAGGTACGTGACATTGTTACACCATATGAATCGAGAAAGCAAGTTCTCATTGTGACTCCTAGGATTGTGCAATTTTTCATCGATAAAACTCATAGGAGCTACATCATAGGTTTTCAACCTATATACCATCCTAGGGGTTTATTATGCCTCAAATCATTGTGACTTTTCCGTAAATATACAACTTACTTCTTTAATTTTTTAATTCAAGTTCGTACACTAAGTTCGAATTAAGATAAACACTAAGGTACGTGACATTGTTAAATCATATGAATTGGGAAAGCAAGTTCTCGCTATGACTCCTAGGCTCATGGATTTTTTCATTGATAAGCCTTATAGGAGTTACATCACGAGTTTATTATGCATTGGATCATCCTTTTTATCTCAAACTCATTCCATATACCGTAAATACTTATGTAATTCATACATTTACTCATCAGTGATTCAAACAAAACCCCAACATAAATACTTAGACCATTAAAGAAGAACATAAAAACTCATCAATGATTATAAGAATATTCTAACTAACAACATAAAATCATGACCTCCTTTGCATTCATACAAAACCCAAATATAAATACTCGTACTATTAAAGCAAAACATATGGTAGACATTAGTTGGACGACTTACCTGGATGGACTGACAATCACAAACTACAAAGAAGAAAGGTGAGCGATGCTCTTCAACACAAAATAGGCCATGCGAAAAAGAATATTTCGTATTTAATATAATACACTTGTTCAATAGTTTTGTATTCATATTTGTTGCATAAAATGCCAAATTTCACTATAAGCATTAACACTTGAAAGTCTTACATTCAATTATTGATATAATGTCAACAAAAGCATGTGAAATATACCAACACAAGCAAAACACTTCCAACATGTGATATAAACATCAAAAAAGAGATAAACATAATGATTTTGTTACTTCTTTTGTTGCCTTGGGAATTCTCTTACATAAGTGATAGAATAAATCGATCACAAAACTTTATCATTGTATTCCATACTAAAATAAACCAAAATTTGCCATAAGACATATGCTTATAATCTCTAACCAATATTTTGTTATTTTAGGCATAATGTAATGGAATTTATATTACAACATACAGTTCAAATACCGGCTTCATTAGTGCTCCAAACAAGCTCTTCATTATACAATTTCCTTATGATTAGAGTCAACTATCATAATCTCCCTTACTTTTATTGAAATGCAATAACACCACCAATACTTATTCTAAAGAGAGGACTAGAAACAATGAAGCAAAAGATATTCAACACCAATTCATTATCTAAATTGTTATTTCATCCATTAATGCTAATATAACTAAATAAAATACAATTACCATTCTAATCTTATATGCATTAATGGCAATATCTAAATCATTTCCAATATGTGTTGTATATGTGAAAATAATATGTAAGAAATTAATGGATGATAAGGATAGGATTTGCCCACTTTTTTTTTAGTATTTAGTTTACATCTGTGTAATAAGATTACATCAAGTTCAATGCATCAATAGATAGACCAATGTATTAGTTTTAATATAGGAATTAAGACAATTCCATTCTATAATTTCATGTAAAAGATGGTACTAGTCCTTTTATTATTTATGATAATAAGGAATCACATGAACTAATTGTATAACATGTGAAAGACGGTACTAATCCTTTTTTTAATGATAATAAGGAATCACATGAACTGATTGTTGTTTATCTCAAAGAACATATTTTTATGCCACACAAAAGCACGCCATGCATAATACATTGATATGCCATTTAAAAATGTTTTTAGGCATCAATGCTTTGGAGAAAGAGAGGGCCATAGCCACTGAATATCTTGATGTTGAGCCCTCACACATGTTTATTGACAATACTGCAATGCAGTTATTCATGATTCGAGACAAGTTTTTGACAAGCATATAATTAAGAAGAAATTTAGATATGTGGGAAAGTGAGGTGGTGGTAGAATTGATAAAGCCTATCAATATCTGATATGTGAAATTTACAGTTTGATACAATAGTGACTAATAACATATCTAGCGATAAACTCTCTAATGAGCTTTAATGATTACTGGAAGTATAGCGATGCTACCATCCGCAAGTCTTAGTGCAAAGGTATGCAAAATCATGTTATTAAAATCATGATTTTAATAATTCCTTATTATTTCAAACTCAAATAACGCACAAACTCAAACTCACAATACTCAAACTAACGTTCATATATAAGCATTTAAATGAAGACTTGAACTAATCAGAATGGCTTGTCAACAATTAGGAATTTCACTCATACAAGTAAAGGCACTAGGGATATATAACTAACTGATAAAAACTTCAAGAAGAGTTTGTTTTCATAATGGCATGTTGATCACATGGATTCTAAGTAACATAATTCATAACATATAATGCCCTAACCAATCAGTCTAAATACATATAAAGATCGCCTTCCAACCTTGTGCAAAACCTTATATATATATAAGAATAAAGAAACAAGATAATATTGAAGCACTCATAAGTAGTTAAATAGTATTAACTTAATAATAGAGAAATAACATTCATTAGAGTATCTTACCTAAGGTAGAATTGTTATTATCTTAATATTGGTATGAGTCAGGAAACACTTCAACTCTTTACATAAAAAAAGAGATATTAGAAATATAAATAGGAAGGTGTTAAATCATGAAACAAACAAATCAATTACGCACCTATAATAAAGATAAAAGGTAAATAGTAAATTTATATGTTAGATTACGTAAAGTAAAATAAAAGCCTTACAAAATACATATTTTTTACTTTTTCTCTGTTGACCTAACATCATAAAAACCTTATCTAAAGTTAAGCAAGAACCAAAAGTAATGGAGCAACAACAATTGAGAAAGAATGGTAATCTCATTTTGTATTTCTTATCATAATCTTAGTTTATTAAAAATATACCTAACAAATACAATTTTCACTCCATCTCAAGTTTTTTCTCTTCGAATGTCACTTGCCCATCATAGTCAACTATTGGGATAACACAAATATTACTTGTGAAATAGTAGGTATTTGAATGAAAATAGTTGGGTATTTGATACTTGATAAAAGATCCTGTGAAAAGTGAACGGAAAATGTTGGGTATTTGAGAGTAGAAGGGATAAAAAAGTTAAAATGTAAGACAAAACTTAAATTAAACACTAAAATGGATAGACATGTCACATCCATCTCAAACAATAACAAATGAAAGAGGCAGTGAGTTGATATATACTAGAGGAAAAAGATAATTCATCAAATATTTTAAACTAAAATAGGCGACTTAGTGAAAGTGGTAACTTTTGATCTACTTAATAACTGTTTAACCTAAAATATGGTTATACTAGTCAATTTATCATTATTTCTGTAACATCCTGTTACCTACGTTAAGGCTAGAATAGTAAATATGAGAGATTATTGAGAGATTAGAAAGCGCATTTCATGCTCATGCATATTATAGCATGCACATACACGTGAATATTAATTTTTTTGCACATTAAATGATTGTACATGCATTCATTGATATTTTTCGGATATAATTAAGTATAAATGTGATTGTATTGAGAATTGTGGTTTTTATGTGTTGAAAATGTAATTGGAGAGTATATTTATTGATTTAGAATTTTTAGTAAAAATTAAGAAAGTTCTGAAATTTTGGTGGACTAGGGAAAACGCCAAATGACAAGACAATTGATAAATGGTAGTAGAATTACTGTCCAATGACAATGGAAATTTTGATAAATGACTTTGTGATTTATTGACGAGTGTCATTGAAAACTGAGAAACAATTAGAGTAGAAACTTGATTTGACTGGACTAGCTAAAGGAAGGAACCTAGTTTAAAGTTATAAGAATAGGACATGTGGTAAGTGACAAGTGTCACTTGCCAAACCATGTCTTAGGATCACTATTCTTTTAATTGAAAGACCATCCTTGTCTTATTTCTCACAATTCTCTTGTGCTTTCTTCATCTTCTTCGTGGCTTGCTTTCTTCTCCTCCTCCATTTTCATTTTTCTCCATTCACTCTCACCTCCACCAAAGTTGAACCAACTCTCTCATCTTTCAATTACTACTTCCTTCATGTTATCTTCTTCATTGCCACAAGAAACCTAAATCCTCCAATCTCTATGATGATGTACGTGGGATGCATGGAAAATTAGGGATTCTTGGTGTTCTTGAAAAGTTTGAAGAATTAAAAGCCAAATCAAGTAAGTAGTTTGTAAATCTTCATGGGTAGTGTTTAATGAAGCTTTTGTGATGATAGTTAGAAGTTAAATGGCTTAAATGATGTTCTATGTAAGATGAACATGAGTAATGAATAGTAGATGTAAATGTCTTGCTTTTTATATTTATGATGAGTAATAATTCATAAATTGTTTTAGAGATGTTTTAAAGGTAGAATGATCATCATAATGATGTTAGGATGAGTGCAAAAAATTTATAATGAATGGTATATGCACATGTTCTGTTTTTAAGTTAATGATCAAATATAGATCATGATTTATTTGTGAATAATATTGAGTTAAAATGGATGTGAGAATGAAGAGTAAATGAAGTAGGAAAAGTGATACTTGTACAAGTTGTGTTAGGTATAAAATTTGGAAAAATAGGAAGATGAGTGCTGAAAAATGTAGCAGTAACATGTTCACTGATTATGCTTTTGTGTTTTAGCCATAACTTGTTTTGTAGTTATCCAAATAAGATTATTCTTTATTTGGATTAAACTAGAGAGATATGGATACATTTTTCATAAAGACATTAAATTTAAATTTTGTCTTTAAGAGTCTCAAAAATTGACATGAAATTGAGAACAGAGTGCAGCAAATTGGTGGATGAATGTATATGATGTGTTTTGTTTTGAGTGTATGAGAATGTGTTTTATTTTGAGTGTTTATGATCAAGTAGAGAATATGAATTATGTATGGATGATATTAAGTTGAAATTAGTTATACTTGAAGAAGTTATCAACTTGAGATGATAAATTTTGAATATGAATTAATGTTATATATAAGTGAGATATGTTATTGGAAAGAAAGATATAAATTTGGGAATGATGAGAATTAGTTGTAAGTGATGAATCAAATGAGTAGAGATTAGAGAGTTTAATGAAATCAAATTGGTATTTGAATTGTTATGAAATGATGTCACATTAGAGGAAGTAAATTTGGGATAATTTAGAGTGAAAGTAAGGTTAGGATAGATGTAGAAACCTTTGGGAAGGCTCTTGAGTGAGTTTTTGTCTCACCTATATCCGTTGGATAGACTTTAGGTCCACTAAACAGACCTTCTCAGGTTTGAAAAGACTCCTAGCCTCATCCATGTCTGTTAAACGGACCTTCACGGGTCTGTAAAACTCTCTAGCCCCGTTTATGTCAGTTTTGGTGCAGTGTATGTCCAATTAGTGGACATTCACTGTACACTTTCAGAAATTCCCAATTTTGATCATCCATCGTCCTTATCTGGGAACTCTAGATGTGTTTTTTTGAAAGAGGTTGAAACCATTCAAGGAAGGTCCAGAAGAGAGATTTAGAATTGTTGAGATCGAAAAGATGTCTGTATACATAAAAGGGAGAAAGAGAAATAACACAGGCATATTAAGTTGATAATGACCATAAATGCCATAATGCTGGTTCAGTAAGTCTATTATAAAGATGATAGACCACTTGATAAGGTATAACAGTGTCAAAGTTGTAACATCTCATTACTTGTGGGAGGATTAGAATAGTAAATGTGATTGATCTATGAGAGGCTTAAAAATGCTTCTTTATGCTCATGCATAGTATGCCATACACATATATATAAGACCAGTGAATTTATCTGCACATGAAAATAATTGCACATGCATCCATGAA
This sequence comes from Erythroxylum areolatum, assembly GCA_024520975.1. Classification (NCBI taxonomy): domain Eukaryota; kingdom Viridiplantae; phylum Streptophyta; class Magnoliopsida; order Malpighiales; family Erythroxylaceae; genus Erythroxylum; species Erythroxylum areolatum. The sequence goes on along the minus strand of JANIJH010000009.1, from coordinate 14,038,051 downwards.
TAATTCCGGGTATAATTGGATTGATTTGTGAATGTTTGAGAATTATGAATGTTTGATATGGGAAATATTAGTGATTTATGGAAGTACGGTATTTGTGAATTTTGGGGAAAATAGGAATAAATTTTGAGAATTGTAGAAAAAATGAAAAAGAAATTAAAAGGGAGCTTTGGAGATAGTTGGATTGTAAAGATGATAGTTAAAGGAGTTAGTTTCAAAAGAAACTAAGTTAGAACTTAGGTATGGGGAAAGTGAAAAGTGTCACTTAGGCTTTTATACTCTTGCTAGAAGTAGGTTACTATTCTTTGAGAGTTGACAGGTTAAGTCTTGTCCAAGTCCCTTCTTTATTATCATCTTTTTCAAACTTCCTTTTGAAACACAGAGTTCCATCAAATACTTTCTAAGAGACTTCTGTATTTTTCCTTTCCTTCACCAAACCTACTTTGTCATTTGTGTCCTCTATCCTGAGAAAAATGAGAAGTTGGTCATTGTACTCAGTGTAGTATGTAAAACGTGTGGAGTTTAGGGCTTAAAGATTTTGGAGTTTTTAGCAGGTAAGTGGTGAAGAAATCCTTTAGAGTTAGGGATTTGTGAAATAAAGTTGATAAATTACTGTTGTCTGCATGAAATTACATTTATGTATTTGTTCATAAATACTGGGTGGTTAGGAGGAAATAAATTTAATTATAGTGTTAAATTAGTCTTTGAATTTTTTTTTGGTGTTTTGGTGATGTAAAATATTGAAAGGTTAAAAATCTGGAAAAATGTTCAGTGAGTGTGCTTTAGTCTGTTAGCCATAACTTTTCCTCTAGTTGTCCAATAGAGATGATTCTTAATTTGGATTAAACTAGAGATATATGGCTACATTTCTTATAAAGACATCGAATTTCAGTTCTGTCTCTAAAAGTCTCAAAATTCTATGAAGTTATGAGGTTGGTCTAGTACGTTGGTGTGTGTGGAAAATTCGTCTTTAGAATTTAGGGGCAAATTTGGGATCGATATAAAGAGATTTTAGCAAGATGCTTTCTGGAAAGTTGTATATCTTTCTTTTATCTTTTCAAAGGTATATAGTATGAAAATTTTAGACATCAAGATCAAAAGTTATGACCTTATAAGTGGAGACGTTCTGGGGAAGAAATGAGACGGAAGGAAATGAGACGGAAGAAATGAGATGGAAGAAAATGAGACGGAAGAAAATGAGATGGAAGAAATGAGACGATAGAAATGAGACGAAAGAAAATGAGACGGAAGAAAATGAGACGGAGGAAATGAGACGGAAGAAACGACACGGAAGAAAAGAGACGGAAGAAAATGAGACGGAAGAAAATGAGATGGAAGAAAATAAGACGATAGAAATAAGACAGAAGAAAATGAGACGGAAGAAATTGAGACGATAGAAATGAGACGGAAGAAATGAGATGGAAGAAAATGAGACGAAAGAAAATGAGACGGAAGAAAATGAGATGATAGAAATGAGACGAAAGAAAATGAGACTGAAGAAAATAAGCCAATAAAAATGAGACAGAAGAAAATGAGACGGAAGAAAATGAGACAATAGAAATGAGACGAAAGAAATGAGATGGAAGAAAATGAGATGAAAGAAAATGAGATGATAGAAATGAGACGATTGAAATGAGACGATAGAACTAAGACGAAAGGAAAGTGAGACGATACAAAAGTAAGACGATAATGAAGTCAAACGATATAATTGTCCTTCCACGTCTCATAAAAGTTGTAGATCTCGAAGTCTTCTTTCCAATAGTCCAAAAACGAAGTCATTCCAACACCTTTAGTGAGAGTTATGGCAATTGCGCCGAGGCATGTACAATATGCATAAGGACATGAACATGTTGGATTCTTTTGGCCATAACTTCTTCTCTAGACATCCAAATGATTTGATTCTTAAACCATTAGATTCGTAAGACATTGATCTTCATCTTCACCAAGAATCATAGCCCTCCAAAATGAATTGAGAAAGATTAAGTGAAAAAGTAGAACGGGTACAGTGAGGGTACTCCTAAAGACTATGAACTAGTGTTATTCTACTGAACATACTTCAGTATTTTGATGATATTTTGATTGGTAAGATTCCAATTGAGTGATTTTTGATTTGGAGTAAACTAGAGAAATATAGATACAAATCTTATGAAGAAACTTAATCTTGATTCAGTTTCGAAGGTATTCAATTTCTAAATGGAAGTTGTATATAGTAAACTTTTTTTGATTAAGAACAGTCCGAAAATTTTTGAGATATATATTCCATATTACTGAACCAAATTGAGTGATTTAGTGTCAATGGAAAGAAAAGACATAGAGGAACACTTTTCTAGAAGAGAGTATGACCAAATTATCTTAGTTTCACCTTCTGATTGTATGTGAACAATAGACCCGATAGGGTGTTTAGGAAAGTCTGAAAGTAAGCCAGTAAGCAATGAATTGTGATTTCAATGGTTCTAAAGAGGCATAAACCTAAGTCTTAGTTATACTTAAATGAATTTTGGTTTGGGGATGGTGTTGAGAAGAATTTATGGACTGATACCCGAGATTATCATAAACATGCATTGTACATAATTCATTTCATACATGTGCATTATTGAACACTCTTAATGGTGCAAATTGTGATATCGTGTATGCTATTTGTTATAGAGGAGCAACTAGAACGTCCACTTCCAGACGTTACCGGATCTTCTAGGCATTAGCTTCAGGAGCAATCTGTGAGTAACCTAGATGGTCTCACTTAATTACTTGTTTGCCTAATTCATGTTTTTAATGATAAATGAATGTATTTGATTGTGGATTTCGGATAAAAGGTCCGATGATTGTGTAAGGTAGATTGAGATATTGAAATGCTGATTGTATGTGAATGTGAAGACCTATGTGCTTGTAATATGGTTGATTGTGGTATATGCATTCCATACATGAGTGCATAATCAAATAACGACAGTTGTGACCAGAGTAGCCATCGATTAGATCTTAAAGCTCAATGAGTGAAACTGAGCCTCAAGCTCACAAGTGATTCAGAGCCTTAGGCTCAATGTTTAATGAGCCCTATATGGGACAGTTTAGGCACTCGGTCATAACAACGTAATAATTGGAAAAGTGTCTCATAAGCATTTCATATGCATCTGGTTATGTATGTTTGATTGATTGAAATGCATAATTGCTTATGCTTAAGTGAAAACATGTTACTCATATGAAATGCCAATTTGTGAAATAGTTGTGATATGAATTGATGTGTTGCATGAATTAAGTGAACCATCGATGATGGTTACCTCATTGAGTTCTCAAAACTTACCAAAATTGCAACGTTGTCTTTTCAAGAATGAGAGACGACTTTAGCTACTGAGGGGCTCTATTGCTGTGTAGATTGTGAGTTGGCAAGAGAAATCATAGCTCAAAGGTCGGTCAGCTGAAATTTTTGAATGGCTTAGATAGATTTGTTATATTTTCCTCTTTCATGTAGTACTTTTGTACTAGGTTTTGTTCATGTACACATAGTGAAAATGGAAAGACTCAATGTAGACTTTCGATTTTGAGAAATGAAATGAGGAACAGTTGGTCAAAAAAAAATTGTGATTTCTTATGATGCTTTTTAAGTGAATAATGATATGATGCCTTATGAAGTGAATGTAGTGATTGAACGTAGCTCACTCTTATTGTAGGATATGTACCGGAATGACCTCCGGGCATCCCAGTGTGTACCCTGCGGTAAGGGGGTGCTACAGTATTGCATGGCATCTGCACTGGTTCTCTGACTAATATGGTATCTGCTATGCAAGCTCAAAAGTTCCTTAGGAAGGGATGTGAAGCTTATCTAGCTTTTGTGATTAATTCTAAGAAAGAGAGTGTTAAACTACAAGATATTCCAGTGGTGAGCAAATTTTTGGATGTGTTTCCTAAAGAATTACCTGGACTTCCTCCTTAAAGAAAAGCAGAGTTGTCTTATAAAGTTATGTCTGGCACAACTCCTATATTTGTTGGATAGAAAAAAGAAAACATGCCATATTTAGAGAAATGGTAGATTTCAATACTTTTTAGAAATCTAAATTGCAACAGAAGCAATATTTCCAAATCATCATGTCAATATATACATGATATGGTATAAGGATAATAAACATAAGAACAAGATGAAGATTATATTACCGACTCCTTCGCTAC
>JANIJH010000009.1:14022977-14033796 GCA_024520975.1 Erythroxylum areolatum | reverse complement strand
GTTATATTTTCCTCTTTCATGTAGTACTTTTGTACTAGGTTTTGTTCATGTACATGTAGTAAAGGTTGAAAGACTCACTGTAGACTTTTGATTTTGAGAAATGAAATGAGGAACAGTTGTTCAAAAAAAAAATATAGTGATTTCGTATGATGCCTTATGAAATGAATGTAGTGATTGAACGTAACTCACTCTTATCGTAAGATATGTACTGGAATGACCTCTGGGCATCACGGTGTGTACCCTACGGTAAGAGAGTGCTACAAAAGTAGTAGGGATGAGGAGGAACTTCGAGAGTGATGAGTGTGAGGTGAAGATAGTAGAACAGACTTTGTCATATAAGAGTAAGAGTCTCTTCTAGTGTAGTTGGAGGATTTTTAGAGAGGGGATGAAAGGATTTTGGAGTTTTGGCGTATTGAGAAAACTCCATGATGGGAAAGAGGAGAGGTATTGTTGTGGAGGGAGTGAGAAGGTTGATATTCTTTCGAAGTCAAGAGAGGAAATCAACTAGGATGTTTAGGTGGTTGGTACGTGGCGCTATTTACACCAGTGAATTAAGAATGACCCTTCTCGATGTGACTCCTAGGCTCATGAAATTTTTCATCAATAAGGCTCATCGGAGTTGCATCACGAGTTTCTTTCCTATGTATCAGTCAAAGTGATTGATAAAACATATCATCCATAAGAGATTAAGAATAAACAAAAATTGACTGTAGAATTCTAGGTATGCTAGCCGAGACATAAGCCCTTTCTCCTCAACTCTTAAGGCCTACCTTTTAAGAATTTACACTCTACAATCTTTCCTTATTTAACAACGACCTCAAACAAGATTTATGTTTAAGACTTTTTGATACACATGATTCTCATGAAGAGGTACATACTTGTCTTTTTGTATGACTAGGACTACATTACTCAAGAATCAAGCTTTCAGGAGAGAGAACTTATATGATGAATACACACAATATTTTCTATTGATAATGGTTTGAGTACAACAAAAGAGAACCCTTGCTTTTATAGATTAAGCAAAGGGATAGAGCAAACAACTTTTTAAGAAGAGATTCCTTGGGGACAATAATGCTTATACTAACTTACAAAAGCAAATAGTAAAAAGAAGAATGATTGGGAAACACTAGATCCCAAAGATATCAGAGCTGTAGTCAGAATGCCTTTTCTTCCATGGAGGGTGAGAACAAGACGAATAGCTTCAACATGAAGATGTGTATAGCTCTGCTCTCTCTAAGGAGAGATGAGCTCTTTTAGAATTTCTAACTTCATACACTGTTCTATGGTGGTAGCTTTTAAACCACATTGCTCTATACAGGAACTTTGGATTATTTCTATAACTTTTGGACGATGGGTAGAGAGAATGATTCTTATACTTCTTGTCCAAAAACGGTTACGAGAATATATACTATAGGGATTGAGCAAAGGTAACGAAGTATCAGAACTAAGACATTTTATTATTGTTTTTGAACTAAAGTTTAAAAAGAATTTTAAAAAACTAAAAACTAAGTTTTTATAATTATAAAATAAAATTTTTAATTATAAAAGAAATTTGTATTTTTATCTTTAAAATTAATGGTACGAATTTGCTAAACATAATTAATTTTTGTGATAACTTCACTAATTTTTATTTAAAAATTTAATTATAAATGATTATTCCTCATTCTTTGAGATAATATATGAATATTAATTTGGTAAATTTAAACTAATGTATTGTTAGTGAATACATAAAATCAAATAAGTTGGCTCACATAATAGCTCAAGCTATTGCGATGAAATGGTCACTTAACATGGTATCAAATCCTACCACCCACCTATTAATCAGCATAAGGTCGAACGAGCCTGTGCAAGTTTCAAGCTCAAAGGGCTTTCACTTTAGGGGGTGTGTTAGTGAATATATAAAAACCAATTAAGTTAGCCTCACACTGTAGCCTAAACTATTGTGATGAAATGGTTGCTTAACATGGTATCAGAGCTTTAAAAGATCTTGAGGGACTTATGAATGATTAATGTCTTACAATCTTAAGAGCAAAGAAGGGTAAAGAGATGCCAAGAAAGTGAAAAGATGATGGAGGGAGCCTACCTAACAAAAGTTCCGTCATAAAAAAAGGAAGGAAATATTTGTCAATATGACCATTATGAGAAGTTTGGTCATGAAGAAAAAGATTACTGACATAAAGGAAAGTCTCGATGCTTTATGAAAAAGGATTGCAAGTTTAACAATGAAGAACAAACAAATATAGTGCAAGTGATTGGAGAAGACAACAGCTTCTAGTTGGTGAGAAGTGCACCAAGATGTATCAAAGAGAGAAGTGCTCTATGGAGATTAGTGACGAGAGAAGTGCTCATGTTGAAGAATAGAGGAAAGTGCTCAAAGAAAAGAATTACAGAGAGATGTGCTCCAACTATTGAAGGGTGATGGGAAGAACATCATCAAATTTAAAAAGTCTTACAACTTTGAATCAAGAGGGAGTGTTGGAGAATAATTCAATGTTGTTAAAAAAGAAATCTTTGTTTAAAAATAAAATTTGAAAAGTAGTAAATATAACATATATTATTTGTTAAAAGATAATTTTATCTATTAAAATACTGTTATAATCTGTTAGGATTTAAATTTTTAAATTTTTTACTTGTTTGCTTAATCTTTATTTAGATATTAGCTTAATTTTTTATTTTATTGTTTATATACGTTAATTAAAATAGGAATTCATCAATAAATTGCTTCTTACATTCTCTCTTTTGTATTCTTTTCTTTTGGGTTAAATTTTAGTTCTAAAATCCAACAGTATTATTAATTTTTAATTTTTTTAATTTTTAAATTATTCAAAACATTACACTACCATGTTAAGAGTCGAAATTAGTACGTGATATAAAATTATAATATTCGCAATTTTGATGTAGGAGAATTCGTAACACTGGTATGAAAGAATAGTCGACATCGAGCACATTCCCCGTATAAAAATCTTCAGCATGTAATAGCTCTCCGTATTCTTTACAATAGGTACTGTACATGCAACACTATCAATCAAGCATGAGAACAAAAGCTAATACAATTCTCAACTTGAATGATTTCTATTGGAAGTGGAAGGCTGCAAGATCTTCCTCTCCTCTAAAGCTAGTCTCTTGTGCAATCGGTGTTGGTGCTCAGTAAATTCCACGAACAAATCTCTCAGCCGCTTCACAGTCCCGTACTCATCAGACTCCGGATATACAACCCTTAGATCGTTGTTAATCCCAGGAGTTCGATGTGGTAAGTGAGTCTGCAAATGTAAATAAATTACCAATCTAAACGATGAAATCTAAAGCTTGATTCTTCAATTATTACAGAAGTCCGCGAATAGAGTCCGTAGAAGATTATGTGCAGCACATTATATAACTCTAGAAGTGAATGCAGCAGCATCTTACATTGTACAACTTCTGAAATTCCTACAACAGAGAATTGAGATGCCCCATACATTATTAAGATGGCAACAAAAACCTTACCTGAGATTTAAGCATCAGAGTCCAAGAAGGCACTTTAAACATATTATGCCCTGATAACTTCTCAGCTACCACCAATGGCCTGCAACGAATGAATAACTGATTAAGACAACTTTGACAAACAGAATTTAAATCTTTGAAATAAGTGACAGAAAGAGCTTCTGGACACGTCATAAAGTTATATGGATTTCATCGTACACCTTGTTTTTGAGAAGCAATTATACAGCAGACATTTCTTGTCAGATCATTTAACGAACCATCTACCAGGCAAGTCCATGAAATATAAAAATCTCATTTAACTTAGATCTTGCCTGCGAGGAGACACTAATATTTCTTTCTCCAGATCCCCTTCCCCAATGGAAGAAATTCCACCCCAAGAAGTAAACTGCCAGTTCAGAACTAACTAAACTATCTAATGATCTGCAAACATAGATTGCACACACTAAAAAGGAAAAAAACAGGACAAAGAAATAACTCAAACTTGAATGAAACATACAGTATATTCAACTCTAAAGCACTACAAAGAAATCACTCAATTTTGTGAAATAAATGCCTGGTACAATCAATTCTAGTACAAAGCAATATTTGGGCAACCAATAATGTGTGCATACCTCCCTCTGCAGGACACGATAATATGATTCGGACTATCTAAAAACTTGTTTAAACTCTCAAGATTCTTCTTACAATCCAACATAATAGCCCCTTTTGTATATGTCTCTGATGGCAAACTAGGGGAAATATATGCTCGGACTGAGATTGAAGTATGTGCATGTATGAATTCCACTATAGATGAAGGCAATAAGTCTTTGTCGAGATTGTCAATCAACAGGATAGACTGGTCATCTGCGCCTCCCATATCAGTTTCTTCTGCGTCTTCTTTTATGTCCTTTCCGCTGTAAGTATCAATCTGATCCGATGCTAGAAATACAAAGAAAGTAGAAAGAAATTAATTCATATGGGAAATAACATTTGGGAACAGTTCAATGCTTTCTATCACTTTCCTGATATAATTTCCACAGTTCAAATACTTAATTCTCTGATTTTCCTGACGTATGGTCCTGTTTCCAAGCACTATAAAAGAGAAAAGAGAAAACCAGCAGACCAATAAAGTAACATTTCTTTCCTGTTTTTCCTTTCCATTTTTCTTTTCTATTGCTTTAGTGACAACAAGTAAACATAAAACATGACAGCCTGCTAGAAGAGCATATCATGCCTTACAAATGTATAGATAGCAGAAAGAAAAACTGTTTTATTTCAGCGATTTCCTGATCTCAATTCAAGTCTTATATAGTAGAATAGTGTAAGCACATACATTCCAGTGGCTGCACCTTAACTGATGATCGTCTGGCGCCTTTCCTGTTTCCTGCACTAATAAAATTATCAGTTATGCAAAATAATCAAAGATACACAAAGATCTCAAATCATCCAACATATGGAACAACTTGCATCGGTGAACTGCTGACCAAAAATTGACTTCGGCGTCTTACACAAGGTAGAGCTCTTATGACAGAGAGTGACATCAGTGCAGCTAGGACTACCATCCTTACAATGCATGTGCGCAGTGTTCAATTTCTTCATTGCTATCTCAAAAAATGTGCTTACTGTAGGATCAAGCGTCTCAGTAGATTGAACAAGGCAGACATTCTCAATTTTTTTGTTGGCCACAAAACCTGCAAGAGGGCCATGCTGCCAAACTAGTATGAAGGTGCACAAGCACTCTTCTTCTCCCTTTTCAAAAGAATGAACCTTGCGAAACACCTGGCAAAAATAATATTGTACGAGAAGGCATACTAATGAGACTAAAGTCGTCAAATATGGAAAACAAATCAACTAAGCACATGTTTCAGTAGTTTTCTCAAATGAATTTATTTTCCTTCTTCCTTTTGATGATAAAAAAGCACAATATTCACATTAATCGCTCGTTCCATGACACTGCCCGAATTAGGTAATGCCTCGTCGTTGATTTATTTGCCTAAGAAAAGACCAATGCTAACCATTGCAAACAATATGGATCCCCAACAACTAAAATCCAGTGTCGTCAAAAAATCTGCTTACTACTCGTTGTGATTGCTTTGGAGTTATGACAGAAGATCTATTAACAATGTCTCACACTTTCCCTTTCTGTGGTTTTAATTGCGCAACACAACCCACCCAAGTGAAAAAATCTTATTCCAATTCCTAGAATAACGAAGTTTTCCCGAAATGCTACGTAAATTTTCTCATGGAACTCCGCATCCAAATAAAGAACAAACCCAAAAAACAAAAGAGCAAAAAAGTACACACATCATCAACCACGGCATCATAGAAGCGAATGTCCAGGTCGTTGAAGGAGTGGGAAGCACAAACAACGGAGCCCGGCAAGACTTTGGAGCACTGGTTGTCCTGCAACTGGGCAGAGATGGGTCGAAACCGATTCTTCAATTGCTGAAGCTTCTCCAGAGAGCTGAAACGGTTAGCATAAAGGACGACGTCCTCAAGTTCGCTGAAGTTTTGGAACTTGATGGTGAGTTCGTCGCCGTCGAGTAGCGTCCGGACGCTGTACCAGGCATCGTCCTCATCCCAACGGAGCTCCACATTGAAAACGGACGGAGAAAGAGGGTCAGCGAAGCAATCCTTCGCTTGCAGCATTGGAAGAGAGCAAAAGTGGCGTTTCTAGTACAATGTCAGAGACTTGCACTTTACCCCTCTACATGATACCTTTTCTTACTTTTTCCAGTATAATTTAAAAATAGGGTAAGGGGTGTCAACGTTTAGATCAACCAAACACCTGTCTTTCAATTGTAAAGTTTCTAACGAAGTTTGGGTTGCGATCGGAGATATCCGTTTGCTGGATGAACGAGATCAATCCTAAATTGACACATAAAATAGGTTCAAAGGAGACAGAAGGCAAATCAAGGGACACAAGGCAGTGATTAAAATGGAAAGAACATAAACCAAATATGTTGGTATGAGTACTTGACTACTCTCATCCTTTAACTAGAAGTCTTGAATTCGAGTCCTGAGAATAGAGAAATTTGTTTGGCCAGTACTTTATCTCTTACGGATTGACCCGGTGCGAGCAGAAATTAATCTGAGAATAGATGACTTAAAGGCGATTTCCTACTATTGTGATCCTCTTAGAACACTTTGTAGGCTTAAAAAAGAAGAAGGAAAGAACATAACAATTTCAAGATAATCGAAAAGGTACGACACAAATGAAATAGGAATTCACCATGTGGATAAGAGACAACTTAATATGACTAATAAGGACATTGAACTTGGCTCTGATACCACTCTGGCATCTTGTAGTCCTTTATAGGGCGACACAGGGAAAATATGACTTTTTTCTAATTAACCTTCTCGGCTAACTCCTTTCTAAATCATCTTACTGGTTGAAGACATCGACTAGCCAAAGTCGGATTGGAAGTGTGTATTACTACGTAGCTGTTCCAGTTATCGAAGACTTACACCCTTCAATGCCTTTCTCTCGGCTAACATGAGACTGACTGCTCACGCCTCTTAGGAACCCTACTTCACTAACACACTCTTACTCGTCATTCCCCGTTAATGCTTCTGACTCAAGGCAGCGGAATAATTTAGAAGTAACAGTTCTTCCAGACTGTCATAGATTTTCTGATACACAAGATCCTTATACAAGGCAAGTGTAGAGCATACTCATCTCTGCAATCTTAAGCATTGAGGAGATATGATTTCAGGATTTAAAGGTTTCAAAGAAGAAAAAGACTATTTGAATAAAGGATTTTTCATTTTCTCATATCATTTTTTATTACAAACTAGGACGAACCCTGCTTATATAGGCAACGCAAGGGATAGAAATGTAAACTATCCTAGAGACATAATGATAAAGCTTTAACAAAAGCAAACCTAACCTTATCTCTAAGGAATCTACTTTACCAACAGTAAAGCTAATAATTCACCTAACTTGAACCAAAGTCAAAAGTAAATAGTAGTAAATAGTACTACTTTACAAAAAGGTGAAATAGAAAGATGATAAGATGGAATCTTCAATAATTGTTGAAGGTGACGTATGGAACCCATCTATTATCATGTCAGTTGTCTCATTCTTACCTTACAGTTGTAAAGTAAGGTCTTCATCATCTGTCAACTCCATACCTCTATTGATTTGTTCAATCAGTTCATGGATGTTGGTATCAGCCCATTCAGCAAGCCATGGACCTGTAACAAAGGTGTCAGCCGGACTAAGTTCTTCTGGCTGTGGGCTTGAGTACACAGTAGGCCTGTATGTTGAACATGGAATAGATCCTCCACAGATATTGATGTAGTGATCATCGAAAGAGGCCCATTCACTAACTGGAGGGGTTTACAGAGGTTGTTTCAAAGCTGTTTCTCCGAAATATGGTCCTTAAGAGGTGCATATAGGAGAAATATCAGACTATGGATGCTGGTTATATTGGTCAAGAAGGCTATAGAGTTTTGCAGTAAGTTGGTTTTCTTCTTTAGACCAATTGGTGCAAGTACTCCAATATTGAATATGACTGATGGTGCACATCATATTATTATTGGTCATATAATAAGGACAATGCAATAGGTAAAATGTATAGACATTTTTGTCAGCCAATGTTGCATTCCATAGACGATGTCGTGAGAGTTCACAGGACATGTCAATACACCATTTTTCGAGAGGCTGGAATCATTCAAGGAATGTCCATAGAAGGGATCCTAAATTTGTGGGATCTATCAAATGGCGATACAGATGCAGAGGAGAGAGTGCGATTGTACAGGTGTATAAAGCAGCTAGAGCCCAGAGATGCCAAAGTACATCCTCATCAAAAGAATCATAAATGAAATAAATATATTTATAGGGTGTAAGCATGTCAAAATGACTTGGCTTAGCAATAATATCATGGTTGAGGAGGATGTTATGCATGTAGAAGAAAATACTCTGGTAAAGAATAGGTGAAAGCCTTTCACCATTATTGTGTCTACCAGAGAACCAAGGAGGGAAGTCTTTCTTATAACGAGCAAACCTGGGAAACTCCATGAGCCGATAAAGAGGAATGGGGAGTTTTAGTGAAGAGGATACAAAGAAGAGTCGCTTGGAAGGTCTAGAAAGATAATCTGCAAGGATATTCTTATGACCTTTGAGGTGTCAAACATCAAATTTATAGGCCAAGAACCACTCTTGCTAGCATAGAAACTGACTGTTAGGAATCTTTTTTCCTGCTTGTTCTAGAATTTTGGGGAAAGCAGTATTATCCATTTCAATGACGAAGTAATAAGGAGTGAGGTGGATAGTGAACTTTTCAATATCTCTTTTTACTGCGAGAATCTCCTTGTATGATATCGTAGTGGAATTCAGTTGTGCTAAAGGCTCCACTAACATGTCCGCAATAATTGCGCCTGTTATTGAGTTCTTCGATAAGGATAGCACCCCAATGGATGTCACTAGCATCTGTTTGGAGGACACGTTGTCCATGTTCAGGAATCTTCAAAGGAGGAGGACCCTGACAAATCTGCTTAAGATGCTTGACAGCTGTAGATTGTTCTTTTCCCCATGTTGGTAGATTCTTGCGTAAGAGCTTAGATAAGCTTGATGTATAGGTTGCCACATGTGGAATAAAATCTCGAATATAATTGACAATTCCAAGGAATTGTCAAATATGTTTTATAGTGAGATTTTCATAAGGAAATTGCAATAATTCTTTTGCAATATGTGGGTCTGGCCGATAGAATCCATCCTTAAATTGCATTCCAAGAAATTCAACTTCTGTTGTACCAATAATGCTTTTCGAGACAGAAAGCATAATAACATACTGCTGTGTAAAGTCCAAAAATCTTTGAAGAAATGCCTGATGTTCCTCATGGGTCTTTGAGAACAAAAGTATATCATCGATGTAGATCAAGGCAATATTGAGGATAGGCTCATAGATTTCGGTAATGGACTTTTGAAACAGTGATGGAGTGACTTTGAGTCCAAAGGGCATCACGGTCCAGTGGTACTATGCATTGGGAATGCAGAATGCAGTCTTGTAATGTTTTTTAGGGTGAATACCCAATTTCCAAAAACTTGCTTTAAGATCAAACTTTGAAAAGATAATAGCTTCCTTAAGAAATAGTACCTGTGTGCTAATTTTAGGCAGAGGAAACTTATCATCCTGCAGGAATGCATTCAGAGGTTTATAGTCTATTACTAGACATTTCTTTCCACGTTTCCGCTCTGAACGTTTGTTGATATAGAACGCTTGGCAAGCGTAATCTGACTTTGTGGGCTCGATCAATCCTTGCTATAATAATACGGCACACTTATCTTATGCGAGCTTCAAGTCATCAGGGTTCATCCCTGGATGTGTGACTTTCGTAGGATTGATATCCTCATTCTTTTTTAATGGTAGACTTATGAAAAAGTCTGAGTTTTTTCACAGAGGATTTGGATGAGTAAACTGTGCATGAGACTCTGGACAATAGCTCAACAGTTTATCTTGAAGTTCAGTGTAACATGTTGGAACCTATGTAAGTTCGAACAAATTTTTTAGATCAGTGTATGGATTCAAAAGGTTTCGATACTTAAGGCCTGTGGGTAGAATCTATAGATGTTTAGCTTTGCAGTAAACATCCATGCCAATAAGAAGATTTGGGCCTGGTAGATTGCTTCCAACTACTTTAGTCCAAACTGTACACTGAGGAAAGAAGCGGATGCCAATTCTGCTTCTTGTTCTTAACCCAATTTTAAAAGAATTCCCATCAGCTGCAATAAAATACTCTTAATGAGAAGTCTATACTTCTACTGGTAGGATATTGGGCTTCATGATCATACGACTGGAACCAATATCCATAAACCCAATAGCTTTAATGGGCCGATCATATCTGTCTTGCTAAAAGATCTAGATCTGGACATATGGTCGTTGAACTGGTATATGATCTATCTTCATACATGTCTTCTATAACATATATAATGAATCATCATCAGATGGAGTAGATGAGCTCGATGATTCTTCTTCTGATGCAGACACAGTAACAACAAACTGTGTTTCACTGTCCTTACTAGACTGTTCTTTTAGTAATTCCTCAATATGACTCTGAGGATGAATCAGCATAAGTTTTTCAAGTTTCTCCAGGAACTTGGCATCTTTCCTGGTTGCCTTAGGACAGTTATTTGTGTTAGGACCCGATCCGAGAACCGGATCCCAACCGAAACAAAAGCGAAGACGAAGCGAATACGAAATCGAAAGAAGCCAATCGAAGTGAATGTATCAAAAGCAAATCGAATAAACATAGCGAAACGCAAAGCGAAAGCAAATCGAAATCGAATAACAAATCGGAATAATTAATAGAATCGAATCATAAGGCAACAATCCGAATCGAAGGGACGGAAGCATAA
>JANIJH010000009.1:13972326-13997996 GCA_024520975.1 Erythroxylum areolatum | reverse complement strand
TATGGATATGTTATGAACATGTTGGATGAGATTTTGATGGATTTCTAAGTAGTTATTAGGGTTGTTATTGCCTAAACTATTTAGTACCTCACTTTATTTAATGTTATGGATGTGTTTGATGTTTATGTTATATGACTGTCCATACTTAGCTCACATAGAGATATGGAGTTAAGAAATGTGTTAATAAGTGCCATGAGAGTGGGCTTACACTAAGAACACTCCATTTATCAAGTTACCTGGCCATTTGGAGAGAGATCTTGAATGGAAAAGTGGCTGTCTAAATGGAAAGGTAACTTGATATATGGATTGTTCTTGGTGTAAGCCCGCTCTCGTGGCACTTACCAATATATTTCTTAACTCCATATCTCTATGTGAACTAAGTATGGACAGTCATATACCATAAATATTAAACACATCCATAATATTGAATAAAGTGAGGTACTACATAGTTTAGGCAATAACAACCCTAATAACTATCTTGAGAAAAAGTAAGGATTATATGTTGAAGAGCAAAGTTGGAATTCTATGGTGGCAATTTTGTATCTCCTTGAAATCCGTTGGTTCCATCTTGAATTCTCTTTGTTTCTCTCAAAAATGCTTTCTTCTCTCTCCCTCGGATGTCTTGCATGAGCATCCGTTTTTTAGGGTTTAAAATTGAGTTTTTATACCCCATTTAATGCTTAAAATGACGTAGGAAGGAGGAAGCTGTCAGTTGGAATTTTCCAGAAAACAGTTTTCTGTCTTGACTTTAATCTGTGATAGCTTATTGATTTTTCAACCAAATCGGGTCGTTATTTCACCAATTTGAAGTTGAATTTTTCTTCTTTCTTTTGGATCAAAAACGAAAAGTAGCCAATAAGAATTGTATCTTGCGAAAGCTTAACATTAGTGATAGGTCGGCCTAGGAAAATTTCAACTTTCGTTTGGGTCACATGACTTGCTTTCTCTTTGGTTCTTCTATCCTTCCATCCTTCAAAACCTCCTTCAAACCTATTGATTAATAACAAAATTAATCACTTAATCATGCCCAAAACACATGCAATTAATATCATGTCAGAAAAAGACGTGCAATAATGTAATGCAAAACCTAATCTTAAAGACCTAATTCATACACATTCATGCATATTCACATACATTCATACATAATCCTGCAATTATATGAAACTAAAACAAAACATAAGCTAAACAAGTTAACAGCAATCAACTTATCACGGTTAACTAACAAATTATCCTAAGAAAAGTATGTACTAATGTCACCTATCAACTCCCCCAACTTTTGCTTGTACTTAGCAAAATCAAACACAAAAATAATCTGAAGAACACAAATACACAAAAACATACATGCATACAATATCAAAATTGATGGCTACTGACTCGAAATGTTATGTAATCAACTTAATCGTAAATAATAGTTATATCACAAGTTTAATATATTGACTTATTCTGTTATGCCTACATACTTTAATATAAACATACACATCGATTAAGATATAAACAACTCAAATTTAAACGTATGTCACTTATAGACATGCACTTATAATTATCGATCATTTAAATGGGTAACAAGCCAAGTTATTCTTTCATGGAAATTTTTAGCTAATTTATCATACTAGTAGGTTTTTATTACACACTTTTTTCTCATTTTTGTAACGTTGACTTAGTTTTTTGACGCTATGACAAACATTGGTGATAAATGTCCTCGGTTACTCAACTAGGCCACAATTTTTATTTATTAAGCTGACTTAGTTTGAGCGTTATTCTAGCTTTTTGATTCGAGGACAAACATTTGTGATGAATGCCTCCCAGTTACTCAACTAGATGACAAGTCATAACCAGCTATTAGTTCTATTCAGCAGAATAGTTATTAACAAACACTCTTTTCTTTTTCTTTTTTTACCTACTTCATTTCTTTTAGCTTATTATTTTCATGAAAGGGAAACTAAGATTGTCTACCAATTTAATGGCTTCTAACGGTAACTACGTGTGAATTAGAAACATTAAGTGTAAAACCAAGTGTCCTATTCTAATCAATACACATGTTTATGTTAAAGCTGCTTATAATCTAACTTCCTAAGTTAACACATCACCAGTTCAACAACATTGTTCATAATTAAGCTAATTCACATAAAATTTCAGCCACTAAACATCCACACAATACCCAAAAACATGAAAAATCATGAAAAAAGGGGAGTTAAATAAGACATACAATATTCAATGCAATTTGCATACTACTCCTCCATACTTGAACAGCACATTGTCCTTAATGTATGAAAGTGATACACAACAAACAACAAATGCACATAGTATATACAAAAAATCATAAAGGAATAAATAAAGAGGCGTGAGAAAGCTTGTTGGTATTAGTGTCGAGGATCATGCTGGTAGTGGCTTGCGTATTCCTCACAGCTCACACTGTACTTCTTCTTTTCCTGTATCAAAGAAGACAAAAACTAACATAAATAAAATATAAGCACAATCATCCAACATCTTATAATAGTTTTCCGTAATCACACGCACCTGCATTTGGCTGAAAGTTTGGAATGAAAGCAATCAAATTTAGTTACGTAGAAAACCAGGTTTGATGTGTTCCTGTCACTTCTCTGCAGTTCAATACACAAAATGTTTAATTGTAGGTTACTGATTTATAGATTGTTGAAATTGGTCCAGCACATTTCTTCTTTAACTGATTTCCCGGAAAAGAAAATAATATTCTTGAATCTTAAGTTTATTATACGAGTCATTTCTTCCCTTAGTAAGCCATATGTATCATAGTAAGCCATATGTATCATAATATTGGCATTTGAGCAGCGGAGACTTTTTCTTCTTGAGCTCCATTAAGCTATGTAATTTTTACAAAAAGTAACAGTACTTAGGTCAACTTATATTTACTTGTGGATAATGAATGTCAACCCATTACAAAACAGGTATCGTTGGCTGCTGGACTTGGTTTAGTTCTTTATGCAGGCTTAGCAAACGGTGCTGACTGGAGGGAGTTTTATCAGTACGTAAGGGAAAGCAAATTTGTAAGTGCTGTCGATTTTTGTGTTCACCACTATAATATGTCATCAACCATCAATTCGGATTTAAACTGCAGCCCATTAAGCATTTAACTGCTATACCGCTATGGCTCTCAACTAATGGTCCATTTTACAGATTCACATCACCAGCCTTGACTTTTCTCTGTTATCAGCATTTGCTCCTTTCTGGGTTTACAATGATATGACTTCCAGGAAATGGTGAGAGTTCTAAAGCATACTACCCTTCTTTAATTGGTTTTAGAAGCCACTTGGTGCTCTTTTTGCAGCGTTACACTGAACGTTGTATCTTGGTTCACAGGTATGACAAAGGCTCTTGGCTTCTCCCAATATCACTGGTGCCATTCCTGGGTCCTTTGATATATTTGGTACTGCGGCCATCACTCTCTGAAATGCATGTCTCAGAAAGTCTAATTTCGTCTGGAAAAAAGTAGAAACCCATAGTTGTTTCTTGATAATGATTATCTTCTTCCTAGATAAGAGGGCAAATACGGTAACTTCAAAAGTTTAAGGTTTAACAGGCTGGGAATTGATTCCATAGTTCCAGAATCTCAGTATTTGCACTGGGAAAGAGAAGTATTTAATCCTCAAGTGGGGTGGGATTGGCTTCGCTAGACACTGAAAGGATGTACTCGTATATCAGTAAGTGACGATTCTCACCTCCTCTGAATAATGTTGCACGAGTCATCACTCCCACAATTTCCAGAATAACAGGTTACTTGGTGACCATTACATGGTTCCAATGTATCCAGAATCAAAGAAAGGTGCAACACTCATTGGAAAGAATTTACAAATATGTAGCATTTTTTGCATCTCGTTTTCAATTTTGTCATAATCATGTATCGAAGGAGGAAGATAACGGGCAGCGGAATACACACTTGCTGATAAGTTGAAATACGATCATACAAAGAAGTATGCTCGAGGTGATGCAGGTATTGTGGGTTAAGTGGTCTTGTTATATGCTCGAATTAGGATTTATGATCTTCTTGCACCTTCAACGCTTATGCTCTCCATCACCTCCTACTACTGGTGTGCTTCTTTATGTGGCGACCCAGTCATCTCCTCCTTTCATCTTTGCTTCTCCTTCACATGTTGCGTCTCTCTCTCCTGTGGTGGTTTTCACCCCTACCCTAGTGGTGATTATCGCCAGTGTCTCCATCGCCAAGTACCAATAATTAGCGTTGCTGTTGGTGAAGATCAATCGTGAAGATAAATACAATCCAAATAAATCCTCCATAAAAGCAAAAGAACAAGAATAAAAACACAACAGTTTCCAGAAAATCAACACTATGTCTGGAGCCTCAAACAAGTTTTTCAAACATTTTCTAGAAACGTTAAAGATTTAAGGAGGCGTAGATAAAGATTCAATCAATTTTTGTTTTCCAAAAATAGAACGCGTGAAGCCATAGTGCATGCAACAATTGATATTCCATAAATAAAAGACATAGGGAATGCAATTGGATTATTAAAGAAACAAAATGTGTTGTATGAAAATTTAAGATAACATAATAAGGCGTATATTCTGTTGTGATATTGTTAGAAGAGAATGGAGAAAAACATTAGAGAGAGAGATACATAGAATCGTTCTAGATTTAGAGAGGGAACATTTCCATTCGGTTTTTAAATGCCAGTATAGTCATTATAGATTAGCTTTAATACAGACAGTATTCTATTCAGTGTATTCTAGTGTAGTATTACAATCATGAGCTTTTATTCAGTGTATTCTAGTGTAGTATTACAATCATGAGCTTTTATTTAAACATTGCGCTTAGTACTTAGTAATTAATGCCTAGTGAGTTTCCATTGCTTCGCACATATTCTTCGTCTTCTCCATTTGTCTATACAACAATTCGCTTCCCCTTAACATCTTCGCTAATCAAATTAATCTCCTGGAATCTTCTTTGAAGATCAAAGAGATATTCCCATGTTGCATTGGTGTTCCTACTGTCCGACCATTGAATCAACAATTGAGTAATTGCGCGATTATTTCTTTTAGCTATGCATCTTCCCAATATTGCCAAAAGCACACGTTCGACAGTGGTGAGGAACTCTAGTAACAATAATGAAGTTCTACCTTACTCCATGTATGCCTTATTCAGCTGTGATACATGGAACACAAGGTGTATCGAGGATGCCGGTGGTAGCTCAAGCTTGTACGACACTGTCTCGATACGTTGTATCACTCTATATGGCCCATAACAAAGTGGAGATAATTATTGGTTGCCTCTCATCTGGAGGGAATGCTATTTATATGGCTGTAACTTTAATAACTCCATCTCGTCCACCTTAAAATCACATTCTGATTGTCTGGAGTCGGCGTATTGTTTCATCTGATTATGGGCCCTTTGTAAGTAAAATTTAGACATGTTGGTCATTACGACCTTGTCCTTTAAAACTCGATCCACCTCTACCACCTTTGAGTCTCCCGCTATATAAGGTGTATAAACTGGTGGTGGGTAGCCATACAAGACTTCAATTGGTTTGGAATGATGGACGAACAGTACGACGTGTTCTAACACCACTCAACTAGCGGTATCCACCCGCTCCATTGTTGGGGTATTTCACTGAAAAAACATCGTAAATAGGTTTCCATAATTTTATTCATTGCTTCTATAAGACCGCCTATCTGAGGGTGATAGGCTATGGAGTACTTCAGATGAATCCCTTGCAATCGAAGAAGTTCTCGCCAGAATTTACTCAGAAAAACGGGGTCTCTGTAAAAACCCCAAACTTTTATTTTCAAGTTTCTATAAAATTTCATTTTGTATGAATGATGCTTTCGGGTGAATGTAAATTTTATTTTCGCTAAAAAGTGAATTAGTAACCCAACCTTGAATGACAATATTAAAGTCAAATGATAGTCGAAAAATATTATAGTTGACTGGTATGGAAATAGACCAAAATAAATAAATAAATAAATTCAATTGGATGGATTTATGATAAATCAAGATTGACCCTTATTTAAATTATTGTAAAGTAAATTTGAAGCATTCTTGGGCTGAAACATAAGGACATAAGAATCAATCATAGTTACGGATACTTAAAGTAAATCAATCCAACTTATACGTTGATATATTTACGTGTAACACATTATTAAGTGGACATGAAATTTCTACCAAAATTACATAGATTTTTCATAAGCCATTTAATTATTTTGGACAAGAAATAATTCATTTACATGTAAATGAACCTTAAGTGTCAGCTGTCACATATATAAAGAAGTTCTCATTATTTTGGAACAAGAATACATGAAGACCTTTTGATGTCACGTTTATGAAGGAGTAGATGTGGACATAAAATTCATTACATGAGAGACAAATTCATGGTATGGACATGTGTCATTTTGGTGAGACAAAAATGAAAACAACTTGTTATATGTGGTAGACAAGTATTGCCATGGATTTTACAAGGGGTTAATGACTCCAACTTTATTCCACCGAAACTTTAGCTTTCCTTTGGACTAGAATTATTGAAGTTGCTCCCTTCACGCATAGGATTTCCAAGTTACTGCCTTTGGGAAATAAATTCAGCATGTTGTTTAAGCTTCCAACCATGGATAACACCTTCGTCAATGCCAACTACATGAAGGGAAAAGATGTATAGCACGTTACCATCTAATTTTAGATATGTTAAACCACTCTTGTTTATCCTCTTTAGATAGTCACGTGAATGCTTAAACTAGAAACATGAATTTCCTTATGAATTGCGTAAATGTTTGAGCATGATTTGAAGAAAGTGGTAAGTATTCCTAACTATGTTTAATGAAATTATGTATTAGGATTCTCGTTTTCCTTGAATAGTCCTAGTGTTTTGGCCATAACTTAGTCTACAGAACTTCAAATTAGGTGATTCTAACTGTAAATGAAACCTAAGACATAGCACTAAAAATATGTAGAATATACCTAAACCTAATTCTAGTCGAATGATATTGAAAATTGAGATTGATTATGGTAACCTGATACTGTCCCTGTGTTGAAGTAGCTTGTGATATTTGGTACATGTTTCAGAATTTAGAAAGTAAAATGACATGATTTTTGATGATATGGAAACTAGAGACATAGGGAAACAAATGTCTAGAAGATTTCAGAACCTAATTTGAACGTTTGATATGTGAAAATTAAGGAACAAATAGAGGCATAGTTAAATGAAGAGAAAAACAACATGGTAAATGGAGAGGAAAACAACATGTATATCCATGTCTTATGAATGTTATTTAATGGGTATTAATTGGCAGCATGTAGATGCTATATATGTGGCTTAATAGTTGTTCAATGGCAGCATGTATGTTGTACATAGTTTAATGTTCAAAGTAAGGAAAACAGTAGGTATATACTACATACGTTATTTAAATGGAAAGAAGACAACATATATAAATCATGGAAGTTTTTCAATAGTTGAATGAAAAGAGAATAAAATTTTAATCTTGCTAACTGCTAAGATTTTGGCTAAGCCCTTTGTTATAAAATTTGTAAAATAAGGTGGTAAGTTATGGATATACTTGGTAGGTTTTAGGAACCCTTCAGGGGTCTCCCTCATAGTTGAGTAAGACTATAAAGTTTTTTCGATCACTTTAGACTCGGGACTAATAAAGGAAAAGCACCGAACACGTGAGGGCAGTTTATGATAAACGACAAACTGTGAGTGTACCTTTAAATTGATTTTGTAAAGATGATTTTTTTTTATCTTACTATGAAAAGTATGTTTATGAATAATTCCATTGGCGCCACTACTTGAATTTAAAGTTTAATCTTCATGAGAATTACACATGCTTTGATTTAGCATTGAATTGAGTTTTGAATGCACTTGGAAACTAATGAGATGTACACACGCTTTGAATTGGCATTGAATTGTGATTTAGCCTATAGTGCCTCATTAGGTATTTATACATACAATTATATCGATCAGAGTATGTCCTAACATGCATGGCGGTGTTTGGGGGGCGTCTATCACTAACATCGGTGGTGTTGTCTCTGTCAATATGTCCAGTGAGTCGCCCTCTGCACGTGTGGAGTATATATTATGCTAGCACTATTACGGTTATGCTATGAAGAACCAGCTCCATAACCACTGATTTATATGTAGTGCTAGCATTGTTATAGGTAAGTGACGCATAACTAGCTTTATAACAATCTATATATAGAGGTTAACTAGGCACAAGTAAGCGATGCAGAACCAGCTTTCTGAACTTACAACTAAAGGTACCATATGGGAAAGAAATTAGTGATAGGCTATGTCTTAAAAGAAAGTTCATGAAAGTATTGTTTGCCAAAACTATTTATTTTACAAGAAAAGTGAAACTTGATCTTAGAAAAATATATATGTTTTGTCTTATGTATGCAATGATCTTATGCAAAGAATAAAAAAGAAATTATTTCCTAACACTCACTAAGCTAGTTTAGCTCACCCTTTATTTTCTGTTTTTAAATAAAACCTCCCAAGTGCACGCTCAAGGGCTTCAATAGTAGGGACTCCACCTTGCGAGTAGTTAACTTCGTCGAGTGTTGTTATGTAGGCATTTTTATTTTGCCTTGTACATATTTTTGAGAACTATTGCATATCTTTAAACATGTTTTGGAAAGTATATATGTATAAAGGTTTTTAAATGGAATGCATAACGTTGTTTTAGCTTTTCAAAGTTTATTTATGTAACTATTTGAGATTGCATGTGAGTGGATTTGAAGTCCATAATTTGGAGTTGAGAAATTGATGTGATAATATAAGTGTTTTGAACTTTTATAGGGTCTTTAAAATTTTTTGGATGTCAAAACATAATTGTTGTGTTGTCAAAATTTTTAATAAACTGAAAAACAAAACTTTACTATTTACATTTCTTATTATGAATTGAAGCTTTTTGGACAAAGGCAATAGGCTTAACTTCACGGGAACTTTCCAACCAATTCAGATATCGATTGGAGAGTCACCGGGGAGTGCCAAGTAAGTGGGCCTAGTCATTACAGGATAGGGGTCTGCCAGTCTCTATCACTAATTATCGAATATGACATACCGTGTAATTTAAACACATTATTGAGAAACAATTCCGCAATGCCATAAGCAGAATAGGGATGTTTCATAAGAATAAAGTGGGAGTATTTTGTAAACCAATTGACAACCGTGAAAATGACTACCTTTCCCTTTGATGTAGGAAGTCCTTGATGAAGTTGACACTAACGTCTCGCCAGCTTTCTTCTGGTATTTTAATTGGCTGTAGTAATCCAGGATAAGCTGACCTGTCATGCTTGTTTCTCTGGAGATTTATGCATCTCTGAATATAATTCCAAAGATCCCTAACCATTCCCTTCCAGAAAAACATATTTTGTAATTTCTTCATCGTTGCCATTACTCTCCTACATGCTCTCCCATAACTTCGTCATGGCTGATACTTATTATCTATTTCAGAAGTGTTTTATTAGCACTTAGCACTAAATGACCCTTCCACCTGAGTAAACCATCCTTCTATTTATACACGCTAGACTTCATGCTTCCTGATTCCAATTTCTTAATTATGTCCTGAATTGCTCGATCCTCTCTCCATCTTTTCTTAGTTTTCTCTAGCAATTCTACATGTATTTGTGTTATTGATAGCATCAGCATCTCCGCACTAGTGATTCTTGAAAGTGCGCTCATAGCCACATTCTCCTTCTCGCTACAATACTAAACTTCGAAGTCATATCCAAGGAGCTTAGGTAACCACAATTGTTGGAAGGTGGTCGATAGACGGTGCTCTAGCAAATATTTAAGGCTCCTGTGATCTGTTTTAACGATGAATGGTTTGCAACTCAAATAGTGATGCTAGTACTTGATAGCCTTAATTACTGCTAGAAATTCTTTTTCGTAAGTAGACAATCCGTAGTGTCTTCTGACTAGTGACTTCCTGAGGAAGGCAATAGGATTACCATCTTGTTGTAACACAACCCCAATGCCTTATCCGCTTGTGTCTATCTCCACCCCAAATTTTTTTGAAAAATTGGGCAATGCCAACACTGGAGCTGATATAATTACCTTCTTCAATTTCTCAAAAGATGTCTTATCTTCTTACTGCCAGTCCCAATTAACTCTACGTTCCTTTTTTAAGAGTTATGTTAGTGGTTTAGCTATCAACCCATATCCTTTAATGAATCTCTTGTAGTACCCAGTAATTCTTAGAAAACCTTTGAGCTCTTTAATCCCTTTAGGTTCCTACCATTCTTCAAGTATTTTAACCTTCTAGGTATTAGTAGCTACTTCCCTTTCTGAAATGTTGTAGCCTAAATATTCTATTTGTCGTCCCCAAAACACACATCTACTCCCTTTTCTAAAAAATTGGTTGTTTCTCAACGTCTACATGGCTACAGAAATTTGTTCTACATGTAATTGTAATGATGAACTGTAAATTAGTATATCATCAAAAAATGCCATAACAAATTGATATAAATATGGTTTAAGGAATTCATTAATCAATCTCTAAAATATTGAGGGAGCATTTGTCAACCCGAACGACATGACTAAGAACTTGTAATGTCCGTCGTATGTTTTAAAGTCTGTTTTCAGAATGCCTTCTAGCTGTATCTGAATTTGGTGGTATTCGAAGTGCAAATCTAGTTTAGTGAACCAATTGGCTCCGTGTAGTTCATTTAATAGCTCTTCAATGAGTGGTATAGGAAATTTATCCTTCACTGTATACTTGTTCAGCTCCTTATAGTCTAAGCATATACGCCATGAGTCATCCTTCTTCTTAACTAAAACCATCAGTGATGCATAGGGACCGTAGCTGCATCAGATGAACCCCTATTTCATGAAGTCCTTAAGACTATTCTATTACATCCTTTTGTGTTCTTGAATACCGATATGGATGCACGTTAATGGCTTCATCTCCTTCTTTCAAGATGATCTAATGATTGTGTTTGCAGTACGGGTTGGAAAACCTCTGCATATTTTAACAAAACTGGGTTGATCTCATCAAACGCACTCCACTGCTCATCCTTCATCCTCATCAGTTGTAGTTGTTATTCAATGGGAACTGTAAGTTGCATCATAAACAGTTTTCCACCTGTTGAATGTCGCAAGGTTTTCTGGAATTCCTTGCTTGAGATGACCCGGGACTTCCCTTTTGGATTTCCATTTAACGTCACTAGCCGTCCTCCCCACTTAAACGTCATCGTTCGGTCCCTGAAATTACATAACTCATCATTTAACCTAATCAGCTACTGTACTCTCAATATGATGTTGCATCCTCCTAATGTCAACACCAGTGCATCCATGGTGAATTGTGCCCCTTGCATAGTGTATGTGAAATTCTTGCAAAATTGATGACATTTCAACTATAGTCCACGACCTACCATGATGGAAATCGGTTCTATATCTTAGATATCACACCCCTCTTTTCTTATTACTAATATGTCCACAAAGTTATGTGTACTCCCATTGTCGCTCAGTATGTGGATCCTATGCATTCCCATTAATCTCATTTGTTTAAACTCAGTATTCCCAAACAACCCCAGCATTGCTTGCATTGAGACCATTGGACAGTCTTCTTCTCCTGGACTTCCCTCAGATTCTTCCTCCTCTGGTTCTGGCGAATTTTTCTCGCTATCTTCCTCTCCTGAAACTACATAAAATTGTAGTTGCCTCTTCTTACATTTGTGGCCTAAGCTATAGTTCTCATCACATCATAAATAGAGCCCTTTTGCTCTTTTTTTGTCAAAATCCTTACTCCTAACGTGCTTCTGGGTTTTAAAGGTTCTTACTGATGATGTCGGCCATAACGATGAATGGTGTAGCTAATATTTCCTCCAAACTTGAGTTTTTGTTTATACTTGCTACCTGTTATCCCCGTGGATTGAAGTTAAAATTACCACCACTATTCATGTTCTGTGTTACATTGCCTTAGTTTAGCACAGTGTTTCCTGTTGATATTTATTGCCTCTTGTTTTCGAGCTAATGTATATACCTGATCTAAGGAATGAGGTTCATATAATTTCATTGTTACACCGATCTCAGGTTTAAGTCCCTTAATAAAAAACTGACTAAATATTCTTCTAATAGTGTTAATCTGTTGGAATGTTGATCAAATTGTGCACAATAATCCAGTACTGTTCCATTCTGTTTCAGATCCTTGAAGTCACCTACTGGGTCATCGATGATCTCCGTATCAAACTGTTGAGAGCCTTAGTGAACTCATCCCATTCAACCATCTCCATCTTATTACGATTTCTAATGCATAATTGATACCACTCTTGAGCATGTTTGTCCATATGTAAAATATCTATGCTCACCTTCATCTTTTCTGGAGTTTGGTCTAAATGAAAAATTGCTCATAATGGTAAAGCCATAGCTTGATATCAATGGAAACTCAATTCGACTCATCCTCATGCGTGTCACATTTTCATCCCTCTCCTATCTCCCTGGACTACTCTGTGATGTAGGTTTTGCTACTTCAACTTCTCCCCTTGTTTCTGCAAAATGTGTAGAAACAAGGTTCTTAGCTCCATCATCCCCTTTTCTACCTTTTTTTTGTCTTGTTTTGAATCTCTGAAAACATTTTCTCACTCCTATTTTGTGACTCCAAAAACATCATCTCCGTTAAGCCCTTCAAACTCTCTTAAACCCTTGACAATTCAGTGCCTCTCGTGCTTTCTGCCATAATCGTTTCCCATATTTGAATGCTCTGATACCAAAATGTTACATGAAAATTTTAGATAACAAAATAAGGTGTATATTTTGTTGCAATATTGTTAGAAGAGAATGAAGAAAAACATTAGAGAGAGAGATACATAGAATCGTTCTAGATTTAAATAGAGAGGGAACATTTCCATTCAGTTTTTACATGCCAATATAGTCGTTATAGATTAGCTTTAATATAGTCAGTATTATACTCAGTGTATTCTAGTGTAGTATTACAACCATGAGTTTTTATTTAAATGCTAAGCTTAGTACTTAGTAATTAATGTCTGGTGAGTTTCCATTGCTTCTCACATTATCTTCGTCTTCTCCATTTGTCTCTGCAACAAAATTCTAGGAACTTCGAACAAATTTTTCCAGATGCTTTAAAACAAAGGATAGGTATGTAATACAAATAATAACCATAATCAAATATACCCTAATTTATATTAGGTAGATCTATAAAAAAATGTTTTGAAGCCTTAATAAGTTATCAAATCAATAATAATCATGTAATTGATTCAAGATAAATAATTAAAGGATAATTTGATAAAAATATAAGGAATAATGATCAAATTGCTATGGCAATGAAAAAATTTACAATTTCTTAAAGGGTCTTTTTAATTGAATAACTTAAAAAATATGAATAAAACTTAAAGGGTTAAAGCATACCTAATTTAGAAATCCACATAACTTTTCTCTTCTAGAGTATTCAACCACGAGTTGTTTGTATGTTCAACCTTTGGTAGTATCTTCCAAGTAAAAAAAAAAGGAACTTTACATTAGACAGGAAAAGACAAGAGTGTTGACTCCTTGATATCTTTTTTCCTATTTGTAGAAAAACACTATAGAGTTTTTTAAATTAAAATGAAATTAATAATTACAATTAAATCATAAATTAATTATAATTATAATTTAATCTTGATAAAATCAAATATCACATATTTGATCCTTGAAGTTTTTTAAACTTCAAAATGAATTCTAATTTAATTTAAATTAACTTTTCTCTTTAAATGGTTTTTATGTTCAATAGGTTTCTAATATGGTGGCAATAATTATAATTGACAATTCTAATGCATAATTAGAATTAAACAAATTAAACACATTTTAATTTATCTTTAAAATTTTAATTAAATAATTAGAATCGTATGTCAAGATTGATGTCTAATAATATGTTATGACCACCTAAATATTAGCAATATCAAAGTGATTTGCCTTAATTGTCTATGGAATGTTATAATGTATAATTTAATCCTTTCATCATCAAATGTTCTAATTGGACATCGAGTATGAAATTAGCATAGAATCTATTTAAATTCAATCGTGTTTACTTTTGCTAATTAGTAACTGGTTTACAATTTATATTTGAAAATATTATTTTCAAATCTAAATTGACTTTAGCTAGAGAATTTTTTAAATCACTACAATCAAGAATAATATAATAGTCTCCCTAATTAATTTAGGATGACAAATTCTTTATTGGCTTACTTAACTATTTCCATACAATTCCTATTTGTATTTGCTAAGCTTATGATATGTATGCTCTAACTTGAAGCGGGTATTAGGAAAAGACATACCAATATAATTTCCTATTTTTTCTTAAGATTAACTTTCCTTATGTAATTGATTTTTACCATATATAAAGGCTATGAGGTTCTTTAGATTGTTTTAAGCCCTTAATTACATTCTCTGATACTATGTTTAATTGCATAAATAACTTATTGAATAGAGGATAGAGATATAGACACTATATAATGATTTATAATAGTTTGTGTCTTTTTAAATGCTTTTGTCCACTCTCTAAGTTCTTTTTGAGATTTAGAATCCATTATTATACTCTAATAAGGTAAATAGGAGCCTCTGTACAAAACTCTTTCGTCACAAATGAAGAGTAATTCAATATAATCGTCTTGATTCTCTTAGGTGAAGATTCATCCTTAATCGACATGTTCTTCAATAAGTAAAAGAAAATGACTACAACTGGTTCCTCAATTTGCTTATAATAAGACTTGTAATAAATTTGAACTATAATTGTTTCTAATTTAAAAATTATACAAGTATATATACCCTCAATATAAGCTTACTTTTGAGAGTTTAAAACTGAGGTGAATTAAACTTTCACTAATATTCATAATAAATTAATCTAGTAATCATAACTTGACTAAATTAACTTTTGGAACTTAAACACCCTTTCTCCTTTTTTCCTCTACCATGAATCCTCATTCATAGACATATAATTTAAATAAGATATTGATGATAACCATTTACAAGCGAAGTCTTGCATGAAAGCAAACTTTGTGATCTATAGATTCTTTAGGAGGCAATTAACTACCTTACTCTTCATATAAGGCAATTTTTATGGTTGATTTCCTAAGGGCAGCTGATTTCCTTACTAGTTCTATTGATTGTCTAAGGAGACTCATTCAACTTGCATTATAGTTATCCAATGCTTATTAGTTAGTATATTGTTTTTCACTTAGTCATTTTGTTGGTTTAGAGAATTGATTATTTCTTGTACTAATTTTCATTTGAAATATACTACTTGAAAAACTTCAAATTTAAGTTTTTTTAATAATGAAATGACTTGTCTTTAGATTAACTAGCAAATAAGTTGATAGATTTCTTTTCATTTCAGTTGGATCTCCATCTTAATTGGAACATTCTTCTTAGTTTCGTTAAAATAATGAAGATTTTAATTTTTAATAAAATTTCAAAGAATTTTTTGAATTTATTTTATTTTGTTATCACTAACATTAAACATAAGAAATGCCTTTCATTTAGTAATGTTTATGTTCATATGAGTGTGAGATTGGGAAATATTGCATTTATATATGTTGGTCTAATGTAGGTAAGTATATGGTATATGGCTCTCTTATTATTATAATGATGGAGCATATTATATATAATATCGTTACACTCTTCAACTTATAAAATGACCTATAGTAGGATGAGATATGTTGTAGCTCTTACCTTAAATTTTAGTGTAACAACTTTAATGCTTCTAAGTTTATAATGTGTTTATTAGTACTTGGTTTTTGATTGTCCCTTCAAAGTTGATTTATGGGCATAGTGATAATTCATGTACCTAAATATGGATGGAATGTTTTCAAGTTGCACTTTATACAATGCTTAAAGCTTATATAAATTTCTTTCTATCATAAAAATAGATTTCAATTGTTATTGGTAGTTATGTAATTGTGCCAAATTTATCATTGAAGGCTGATTAAGTCCATCTAAGATCTAAAGTTTGTCTTTATTTTTAGTAAAATTTCCAAGAGTGACTTTAAATCAATGATCTCCTTATTAACATTGGCATTTTCATGTAACAACTTGTACTTATTTGTTTATTACCATCATGCTCATTCTTTAACAAATTCAAGAAAATATCTTACTTTTTAACTTCTTAATTCTAATAACATTTTCAATGATTTTAAAACCAGACCGGACTGACCAATTAGACCGAATTAAGCTCAAATTGATTTAATTTCTGGTTCAATTTTTGTTTTTGACAGTCATGAATTAAAACCGAATGGTTAAACAATTAACTAACCTTTTTTTTCTTTTACTTATAAAGAATCGTAAGTAAGCATTCTTCTTCTTTCCCGTGATAGGTCACCAACAGGCACAAGCAGTCTTCCTCTTGAAGTTTATCAAGATTTCTCTAACAAGTAACTTCTAGATCTGCTTCATGAGGTGAATGGGGAACCAATTATCCCTCTACCAGTCCAGTAAACAAATATCAATGGAGAACTAGAGAATTATGAAACCAAATAAGGAAATAAAGCACTGGAATAATTGGGTAATATCAGAGAAATAATCACAAAGAAATTACATACCCAATGCAGTTCAATCATCAGAGTAAGTTGGAATCTTCCCTAACATGCAAAATCGTAGATGGAGATCAAGGATATAATAAGAAACCTTCACAACATACAAAGAGAAATTGCAAAACTTAGAGATTACAAAGATAGAGATCAAATGAAGCACCAAAGGGAAGAAGAGAAATCCAAAAGAAGCAAGAAACTTGATTTGTGCCACTTATGTTTAGTGATGAACCTTTCAAAACCTCTAGTAGATTGCCTTCTATATAGAGAACAAATGAACTGCCAAAGGTCCAAAGGGGAAAAGAGCCATATGTCTTTTTCTTGCTACTAATAAAAGATTGAATAGTTTTTCTTCAATACTTTAGATGGAGCTTGAAGCATTAGGATTCATAGCTTGAGACTTGATAGACGTGGAAGATATATTTATGGGATGGGACATTCCTTTAGCTTTTATGTGTTGGTTTTGTCTTTTTGATTGTCACATTTAGGTTGATAGAAAAGTGTGGTCTAGTGTTAGTGTTGTACATTAGTTTTGAAGAATAGACAATAAGTTTTAATAAATTGTAATTATTTTTTAAAGAATTTATTATGCTATATTTTACATCATATTTAAAATAAATAGTAAACTTAAAAATAAGTAGAAGATATAATTTTTAATTATTTTAGGACATTAAGAATATTAGTATTTGTTGATCAAAGTAAAAAATTATTTAAATTTTAAAGAAGCATATTTTAGAAAGGATACTAAAAAATTATTAATTAGTAATTTAGTATAGATAAGGAAATTTATTTAAGATAATTTTAGAGTATTTTAAGGAGTGATATTTAAATTTTAAAGAAGTACATTGAAAGAAAGACACTAAAAAAGTTATTAGTTAGTAATTTTGTATAGATAAAGAAATTTGTTTATGATACCATGTTTTAAAGAATACTTAAACTTTAAAGAAACATATTTAAAGAAGGAAACTAAAAAAGTTATTAATTAGAAATTTAGTATAGATAAGTAATTTTGTTTAGGATAATTTAATAGTAATGTAAAGAGTGATGTTTAAACTTTAAAGAAGTATGTTTAAAAAAGGACATTAAAAAGTTATTAATTAGTAATTTAACATAGATAAATAATTTTGTTTAGAATAATTTATAAGTGTCCTTTAAACATACTTAAACTTTTGACTTTTTAGATATATCCAATCTTGGAAAAGATTTCAATTTTTTATAACTTTTATTTATTGTTTATTATATGCTGGTTTTATAACAATTTAGTACCAGTTAAACATCTAAACTTTAAACTGTTTCTTTCACCGGTACGATGTTTGGTCTAGTTTTTAAAAATTAAAAATTTCTTCTTCTTTGCATTACAATATTTGTAATGAAAGAAAATTTCTTCCTCTTTTTAGTAAAAATCTCAATTTCATCATCATCATCATCATCATTATCATCATCGTTGAAAAAATTCAAGTTTTGGATTTACATTAGTTTCATGTACCATGAAACTTGTATTGATATATTTACGTTTGAAACATTCATTTTTTACAATCACTTGTCATTCCATGTAGAATCTCAACATTTCTTCTTTCTCATTCATTTTTCTAGTACTTATCGTTCTCCTTGCATGTAGGACTTTAAGACTTAATACGTTACAATTTATAGGATTCATAGCTAATGAATTTATTTTTCTTCTTAAACTCAGTTTTGTGCTCACTTTTGAGTTCCTTTCTACTTTATAACTTCCCATTCTAATAGTTTCGTCAATTTCTTCATGATGAGGGTTATATCTCCACGATCACTCCCATTTAAAGTACTTTGCTCCTAATTATCTTTACTGTCATCTTTGTAAACCTTACGGTACTACTTTTAGTTTTGTTAGGAGCTTCCTCCTTTTTTTGCCTACTTTAATCTCATCTCTTAAGTTAGGATGTATTCCATTAATTTCTTAAGTGGAAGTGTGTACACATCTTTAGCCTTTTGATAGATGTCACGTTAGGTTGTAAGCCTTTAAAAATTGACTTTAAAGTCATTCTCCATCTTTAACACTTACATAACCCTTTCTAAGACCTTTTAAAAGTATAAATAAAACAAGTATAAATTACTAACTTTGATTTTTCATATTTCATTAAAAATAATTCATATTGATGTATTAGTATATTAACTTTACTTGGTTATGATTGATATCTAGTGTATGTTATATTCGATTTGGTATGGTAAGCATAAAGATAAAGTGAAGAGAGACACAAGATAATTATAAATCCCATTAACGTTTTGATCTTCTTGGACCTACTTTACATCCAAGTCACACTTGAGAATTTTTAATTCACTATGCTCTTCAATAGAATGAAAAGTAACCTTTGTATATAATCTTTTTTTATTTCAAAATAAGAGAAGCATATACGATTCACGAACCACTACACTAAGCTTTTAAAAAGTAAGAAATAAATATCGTATTCTCAGAATCAATGCACTTTTAGGATATTCATTAACCTTAACAACTAGAAACTTTGGCTACTTGAAGTCCCTCTACTTTAGAACATTGCATGGATTGCTTTAAGACTTAAAAGTCTTTAGCTTAGTGCAACTTCTAGCTAATTGGTATAAACATCCTAGAAGAATCCATTCCATAAGCATTTTAGCATAAATGATGAAGATTATAAACAACATGGTATAAATGACTTTCTAACATGTTCTAAATGACTTTAGAACATCTTATGATCCACTTGCTTGGTTCTTTTTTTTGGAAAGTGGCGACATTTGAAAGATTGTTTTGAACTATTCGGTATACTTCACAGAAATATATAAGAGAGTTCTTGATGGTTATTCAAGGAGAACCTAGCGTGTGTAGATGTTAGGGCTCAAGGAAAAGACTAAACATATCATATGCAAAAATAAGACGTCTATAGGGACTTCTGCTCAATCCCAATGACAGAATCTAATAAATGGTAGAGTTCATCTTCAACAGTTAGAAGGAGGGAGTGAAAAGGAATTACATGCAGATACGTATTTAAATTCCTTTATAGGCAATTGAGCGACCTCAGGTCTATCCAATGATAATTGAGAAGAGCTCCTTTAATGTTAAATTATAGGCAATTTAACACCAAATCATCAAATTAGACCTCCTTTAATTCAATTCTTATGAGTAAAATTATATATATATAAACGTGATTACTATTTAACATGAACTTTTGTTATTGAGATCGCATTTAGTCTATAACTTTAGGTTGGTTATGGTCTCCTCATTGGTGATGATGATTTCTTTGAAACAAAATATCTTTTAACATTATGTTCAAAATGATGATAAATAGGAAATTTTTTCATTCAAATGTTATAATCTTTTTAGAAATTATTGCAATTTATCATTAGATACTCATGGTCTTAATAATAGTGTAATATTTTGACCATTTTTGCTAGAAGAAGCTCTTTGATAAGTTATGAGCTCTTCTCAGTTATCATTAGATAGACTATACGCAAATGTAAAGGATCTAAGCTTTGATGTTAATTTTTGTTCAACAAGCACCTAAAAGGAGTTTAATTGGATGATCTTTAAGCTTACCTCGTTGATAATTTAAAGAATAGTTAATGACCCTATAGGGCATTCGTGTCCAAATTTATCAAATATTATAGGGGAAAAATACTAAATCTTTTAAAAAATTTTCCATTTAATGTTGAACTTTAAAAAATTTTAAGTTTAGTGACTAAAATTTCAAAATTAATAACAACCTAAGTCAAAACATTACCTTCATTAGTTTTTGCCTAATGTGACTTATCCACCAAATGTCATATAGGAGCCTATCTATTAGTTACATCAACAAATAACTAATAAATAAAATATTTTGACTTTAGATGTACAAGTTTTGAAAAATTAATTACTAAATTTAAAACTTAAAAGTTTATGAGTTGAATTAAAAAATCTTAAAAAGCTAGACACTTTTGAATTTATTATCTCAATATTATAGCTATAAATCAATAAGTTCAAGCAATATAACAAATCAATGATATATTACAAAAAGAGTAGGGAAGAAATATGAAAATAATTTTATAGTAGCTTTGTTTCTTTAAGATCTATATCCACTTTTCGAGCTTCCCTAAGGACTTAAATCCACTATCAAAATCTTCTTTAGTGGGTAAAAATTAAGTCAGTATAATTTGGGTTAATTACTTTACACTTAATTTTTAAGAACATCCCTCATAAGATTAAAGCTTAACTTAAAAGAAAATGTATATAAAGAAGCTATATAATTCAAAGTTTCTTAGTTTTTTAAACTTAAGGTTTAAAGCATTCAATTCACTTGCAATAATAATAATAACTCTTATTATTCAATGTTTAAATTATTGTTCATTAATCAAATATTTTAACATTTGCATATTAACTACATAGTTCTTTTATAACAAAATTAAGGATTTAACACTTAAAAAGATAAACTTTTAGTATTAGTTTTTCAAAGTTAGCAGTCAACACCTTAGTATAGTTTGCCACTTCTTAAATTATGTAATCAATTTAAGTATTAATTGATAAGGAGAATATATATTCAACATTATTCCCTTTATCACGATAACCAAAGTTTGGTTTTAGTAATCGTATTCACAATAATTGACCATATCTCTAGATTTTATTTACTTCCTAATTATTATACTTCACGTTTATACATATTCATACAAATGATCATTGGAAATCAAAGAAAATACAAAAATTCTTTCATGGTATCAAAACCCTAAGTCTCTTTATTGAGCAACTAATTTTTTTCCTTCCTTTCATATATGTCCTCCATTATACCAGCCATGACACCCACAGCTTTCTCCTTTGTTCCTTTAAGCCCTCTAAATATGTATCATCAATTACAACTGAAATTGAATTCAACTAATTACCTTTTGTGGAACAAATTTCCTTGTCATTGTGAGTTTACAGTTGAATAGGACACATTAATAGTTCTTTCTTTACTCCATCACTATAGGTGGATCATAAGTGAAACCCAAAATATCTCCATTATCTTTAAAATGATCAATTAGTTTTAAGTTGGATCGTAAGTTTGATATTTGAATCTTTGCTTAAACAAATTATTGGTGTTGATACTACAAATGTATTATGGAAAAATCTTGCCGCAACTTATGAATTTGGGCTTTAAGGCATAATTCAAACAAGTTAAAAAGCTATTAGCTAATTTTTTATGTGGAAATGATTCGATTATAGTCTATATCTATTGGGCTAAAGTTATGTCCAAGCAATTGGTTGCACTTGTGATATATGCTAGCCATATACTATTTTGAGCACTATTTCCATATTATATTGCATATCTTTTAGATGATTTTAAAGGATTTAATATTAACTTAAGAATATGTTTCATTTGAGATCATTTCTTGTTATATAAGGAAAAGAAGTAAATTTAGAGATGAAATTAAACAAAATGGAGCAATTTTGGAAAATTTAGAGAACAACCAATACATGGTCCCAAGTTGAGGGTTGTGCATAGATGTGATTGCTTTTGATTCTTTAGTGCACTTTATACCATGTGTTACCCTCTAAGATGAAGAATATAATGTCATACATATTCTTATGTATGTACTTATATTGGCATTGTTATTTCTGGAGAAATTTATAGAGGACATGAACCTATTTTTGGGGTTGTGTAGCTTAATAAAAGTTAGGGTTTCAGTTTTTTTAACAACAAGAGAAGGAAAAGTGAGCTTTTGGCCAAGAAATCAATAAATAGTCAGCTTGAAGTTGTTTTGCATTGATCTTGATCAACAATTAACCACTCTTTGGATAGAGGAAGATTTCGATAATTTTTTTGGAGATTTCAAAATTCAAGAACATGATTTCATTATCTTATTTTCTTTATTCTTTTTATATTGATATTTTTTACATGATTGTGAATAATTGGGATACAAAATTTAAGTAGGGAGAACCTATGGTGTAATATACTCTAACAAATTCTTTGATCAATGAAATTCTAGTTTTCTTATGATTTATTCTTCCTTTTATATTGATTGAATCGAAGGAACAAAAGTGAAAGATTCATTGTATGATTCATGCATCAAGATTTAAAAGACGAGATATATGTTTACGTCATAGCATTAATAAAAAGGTTTAAGCGCGAACTATTTGATAGAAAGCCCCAAGATCTTCTTATATTAAGGTAAAACCTATTGAAGGAATTTATAGCATGAATTTAAATCATTTTTAGGCTACCATATTCAAAATAGATTTATTATAATTATCCTGTAAATAAGAATTAAATGTCAAGAGAGAGAATATAGTCTAAGTTAGGAACTCTTACTAATTTCAAAAGCTAGAATGATTCATTAGTCAAATGTTAAATTGAATATAGTAAAGTTCTAGGTAAACATAGCATAAATATAGTTATTTTATAGTTTGGTACTTTATTGATCATTAATTTACATCAGTATTTTGATTATTTATTTATTTTATTTTCTATCTTCATCTATTTATAAATATTATTTATATATAGTACTTCCCTCTTAGTTATTTAGCCTCTTACCTAGCCTATATTTTTTCTTGTAATGGTTTATTTGATTTACTTTTGCACTTGTCTTCTTTCATTTTTGTGCATTTATTTACTTATTATATTCTTTTTTTAATTCTTTACCTTTTTCTATATTTATTCTATGATTTATTTTATTACTTATTTTTACATTTTTATTTATTTTATTAAAATTATTACTTTTATGTCTTTTTATTTTTATTTTTATTTTATTTTTAATTAGTAGTATTTATTATTTTATTATGTATATACTTTTGTTTTCTTTTTTAAGTGGATTTTTTAAAAATAGCCTCTCTACTGGTTAAAGGTAAGGTTATGTACTACTAGATCTACTTAAACCCCGCATATCAGTAAGACTTTCGATAGTTTATTTTTGTTTTTGTTGTTTTTGTTATTGTTATCTATTTATAAAGGTTGACCTACCTTATGGGTAGTTAACCAATAATACTTGTAAAATTGGCCTGCGCTAGCTATAGCTAGATCGTGCACTTAAGTAAAATAATATAACAAGTTTTTGACACTATTTTTGGGATTAAGTGCTAACATTGCAAACGTGTATATTGATTAGACTAGATCTTTTTATTTTGTTTATTGAATTTTTCTTTATTCTTTTATTTTTCATATCACTTTTTGCATGCACAATTTTGACAATTATAAAAATCTTATAGGCCAGAATTTGAGATTGCAAACATATTGCATTTATGAAGAAGACTTCAAAGGAGAATAGAAGCTAAGTAAATAACGATGTTTATAGAGAATGTGACTTCATTAACAGATTTTGTTATATTGATAAGTGAAAATTACATCGTATTTTAGGGTATAATTTGATATGTATTTAGTCATTAATTTGATCATTTAGTATATGTTTAGGTTAGAATTATGTTAGTTTGTTAATTATTTGTGTTTTAAGTGTTTTATGGGTTGGTACAAGCTTTTAAGCTTAAATATTATATTTTTGAGGTATTTTGATGTGTTTGCTAGTATTTCATAGTCAATATCGAAAAACGAAGGAGTTTCGGAGGGAATAGGGCCATAACACAGGCCCACGATTATGGCCTGCATGCCATGATCATGATAGAAGGCTCAGATGTGAGCCACGATTATAGCTTGCATCAGGCAAATGCACAAATGTTTACAAACTTCATGTTTCGAGGGACTTTTTAGACCTTTTAGACCCCAAAAAAACTTTAGGGTAACCTAAAACATAAAAGATTATTTAAAGAACAACAAAAGGAGAGAAAGGGGGTCTTTTTCATGTAGCCACACTTGAAACCCTAAAGAGAGAATATCGAGAGAGAGAAAGAAGAAGAAGGAAGAAGAAGAAGAAGAGGAAGACAAAGCTGACTCGACGTACTTCCCAGATCAGGAGATTTTTTGATATCGCTTCCTTCCATCGTCTATTCCAAGTCATGTTTCCCTTTTGTTTTAATTTTATTTATGTATATAATTAAGATGGATAGTATGATGATATGATTTGGAATATTGACGATATTCTAAACTCTCCTTCGAGATTTTATTTTGATTTTATGATAATTTAGTCGATTATATTTATTAGATAAATGTCATGATTTGATTGTGTTCTTGCATAGTTTGGTAATAAATTGAGAGGGTGAACTGAATGAAAAATGATTAAATCAAATTAATGAGAGATAGGCGATTTAATAGAAACCATGACAAATCATATTGGTAATTGTGCGGAGAGAGATCTCATGTGATGTCCTAATAATTTATTAGAGTGCTTCAGATCTAATTAGAGTTTTGGATAATTTGTGAATGGAGAGATTGCAAATTCCATAATTTAAATAGGGTTTATAATTTAGGGTTTAATGGTTATAAATTAAGAGAGAGTAATCAACCATAGGATAATCTAGAACGAACACTTTGGTGACACATAATTGGCTAGGTTAGCATTAATGATAAGTAAAATCTCCTTTCTCATAAATTGGTAAATTCTTTAGGTTGATTTTTATTATGATTGCATATTGCTCACTTGTTAATACTTTTGTGTTTAATTTCTAATTTTATTGGTTGAATTCAATTCTCGTAATTAATTTTGGTTGCATTTTTTATTTATAATTTTATAGTTTTTTCGGTCTTAGATTTTAGGATTAAATTAGTCCCCCTCTTCGTGGGATCGACACCTATCATACTACATTCACGATGCATGCATTTGCGATATTTGAGGGTTTATAAATTTTAAAGCTTGAATGACACGATTAAGTTTTTGGCGCTATTGTTGGGGAGGTGAAGAATAGTTTAGTTTAAAGTTTTTTTGTTCTTCCCTTTTTTGTGTCCGTGCTCTTGCATGAACACAAGAGTTACAAGAAGTTTGAGTCACATAGCTGAAACTGTAGAGCTTGACATCACTCATCTAAAATGTTCAATTAAAAGAGCTCAGCGTGAAGAAAAAGAAGAAACCATAAAAGCAATAATGGTCAAGGAGTTTCAGTAAGATTTGGATCAAGGACCAAACCAAGTGCATCAACTGAGAACCCTTTTAGACTTCATGAGACCGAGCTTTAATGTAACATCCCATTACTAGTAGGAAGGGTAGAATGGTAAATGTGAGTGACTAATGAGAGTTAGAGATGCATTTCCATGTTCATGCACTTGTACATAAATAGTGAATTTATTTGCACATGAAAATAATTGTACATGCATTCATGAATAATTCCGGGTATAAT
>JANIJH010000009.1:13953927-13965477 GCA_024520975.1 Erythroxylum areolatum | reverse complement strand
CACAATTCATATACAAAACACTCATTGAATTTGTATTTCAATATTTCTAATTTCCACCGAAAGTTCGGGGTCCAACATTTAATTATTTAGATAATTTGTAAATTGAGAGATTGCAAATTCCATAATCTGATTAGGGTTCATAATTTTGGATAATTTGTGAATTAAGAGATTGCAAATTCCATAATCTGATTAGGGTTTATAATTTAGGATTTAATGGTTATAACTTAAGAGAGAGAGTAATCAGCCTTATGATAGTCTAAAACTGGCAATCCATTGACACATAATCGGTTAGGTAAGCATTAATGATAAATAAAATCCCTTTTCTAATAAATTGGTAAATTTCTTGGGTTAATTTCTATTGTGATTGCATATTACTTACTTGTTAATACTTTTATGTTTAATTTCTGATTTGATTAGTTAAATTCAATTATCGTAATTAATACCAATTGCATCTTTTATTTTTAGTTTTATAGTTTTTCTGGCCTTAGATTTTAGGATTAGATTAGTACCCCTCCTCGTGGGATCGACACCTCTTATACTACAGTTGCAACCTGTGCGCTTACGATAATTAAGGGCTTATAAATTTTAAAGCTCGAACGACACGATCACATATCAAATGCCCAGGGCATTACGTGGCTCAGCGTTGAAGTTGCTAACTTTGAGCTAAAATCCTCTTTGTTGTCTATGATGTAGTAGAATCAATTTAGAGGTTCATCATTTGAAGATCCCAAAATACACCTATCTATGTTTCTAAAGTATTATGACATGTTAAAGCTGAATAGCGAGTCCCTTAATGCAATCGAGGTTCACTTATTCCCTCTATTTAAGGGATAAAGTGAAATATGCTTAATTGATTGTATATTTATTCAATTACATTTAGTGATTAATGATACGAAAATGTTTAAGATACTCACTTTAGTTCATATATGGTTTTAGGCACAATCTGGAAGAGAAGGAGCTAAAGTGGGTCGAAAGCACTATATTTGGGTCATTTTCTAAAAATTCACACTCATTTATCTTCATAAAGCAAGAAGAAGATTACGAAGAGAGTGAGACAATACATTAAAATGTTACAGCCCATGCAAGACGTCCTATACAATATAGGTTATCCCATGCAAGCACACCATGGGACATTTACATGATACACCAAACACACCATGGAACATTCACATGATACACTGCACACACCATAGGACATCTATCATTCACATGAGAAGAGCCATCCATGTAATGAAGACAAAAAGAAAGATAATAAAGATGGTGCTCACGGCCAATGACACACCACCGTGAGCACTTGACACCTTACTAATTTAAACATAGTTTTTTTAATATAAAATCAAATGGATGGTGATGAAAAAAGGGTGTGTTTTTGTTTGGGAATAACTGAGGGAGAGTGTGGTCAGTCGTCCCATTTTTTTATCCTTACATTTTTCATATAAAGGCAATAGCATGGTGAAGGCAAGGTGTGTCTTCGTTGGGGCGAATGTTTCTATTTTGGAAAATTCCAAGGAGCTCTCGATTTTGACAAGGAGAAAGCAGTTGATATGTTGTCTCATCTTGTTTTGGAGAGGTAGTATAACCAAGATAGCTACAGCAGAAGGGAGTTAGTTCATTATTCTCTTTGGTGTTTAAAATGGTGTGAGAGCTGAAGCAAAAGTGGCAAAACCGAACAACAACTTCTTCACCATTTTATCTTTGTTTTTGAAGCAAAAATGAACAGAGTGGTTGATATTTAGAGACCATAGAGAAGATGAAGGGTTAGATGTCTCAATGCTGGTTTGACATCGACGCCGACGAACCCAGTTAAGCATTTTTTCATTATGTTTGTTATTCTTACTCTCTTTTTAGATTGATTACGTTATCTTGTATGTATTGACTGGGAATTGTATGAGAATGATTTTGATGCTCTATTGAATTGTTTTTCATGAAAACCCATTGCCAGAATTTGAACACAATACATAATAGTCGTGTTTGAAGTTATATGTGGCAACTAATGGTATTAAATCATTAGTGATAACATAACCTAGGTTAAATAGTCTGAGCTTGTGTGATTATTACTTAGATTGATATGTTTTCTAGTTTGTAAGGTGACTATTAAATTTAGAGAGCATCTCCTAGGTTATCTGATAGCTAGCATTAATTAACAAGGTCTTCTTAATTATCTATTACCTAAAGAAAAATCAGGATTAACAAAGCTTGTTGTTAATCTATGACTAATAGTTCAAAGAGATATGTGAAGATAAAAATTCAATGGAATATATTTAATTAGGTATAAGCCAAGATTGAAATAAAGAATCGAGTACCTAACACATTCGTCAATTTTCATCATTTTTGTATATTTTCTTTAATTTGTCTTTACTAGTTTAGTTTCATTTTCATTTTTTTTCGATAAACCAACCCCCTATAACCTAAACATCAATTATTTTCATTTCAAAATGTTTACATACACTCTCTATAGGATCAACCTAGACTCACCACTACTATATTAGTAAGTCTAGTTTATTTTGACATAGCATTATGACATGTTACCATAAAGCTAAAGCATAGTTATAGACCCTTCTATCGGATCAATCACTACCTTCAATTAATTCTCTCACACATTTTTGGAAAAATATTTTCCTCCAAGCAAGACTTATTAGATAAGAAACTAGATCACCACCTTTTCCTAGAGGGAAGGCTGGTCTTTATATGAGACGTAGGAGAGATACAAGGAGTTGTTGATGTTTTGTTCCCACTATGGTTTAGAGAAATGTCTAATAGTTTAGACCTTCTACAATGAAATGACCATAATATAAAGATCTTTGTAGATACTATTTTTGGTGGAGCCTTAATGAATAAGACAATGGATGAGGTATATAACTTCATAAAGGACATAGAATTATTACTAATGGTCAAGCAATAGGGCCATTCCCAAGAAGATTCTAGGTAAGAATGATTTGGATGCTTTGAATTGTCTTACTGCTAAGGTAGATGACTTATTTTAAAAGTTTGATGCTAAGAATGCTAATGTTATTGGTGTTACTAATATGGTTTACGATATTTGTGGTTCCTGAAAACACTTAGTTATAAAATATCAATTGGAAACTATTTTGTATATGACCCTTCTTTGGAACAAGTTAACTTCATTAGCAATCCTAACTAGAAGAATGGCCCATTTTCAAACACAGAAAATCCTATTTACAGAAACCACCATAATCTCTCTTTTGAAAACAATTTTAACATTGTATTTCAAAATAGTCAGCCATCTGGTTTCTAGCCTAAAACATTAAGCGCCCCTTTTAAAAATCGAGCTTAAGATTCCTTTTAGAAACTCCTTTACCACTTAATCCAAACAAAACAACAAATTAAAGGAGTAGATAAGGAAGCTTCATTCTAAGGTGGACTCTATTTT
Organism: Erythroxylum areolatum; assembly: GCA_024520975.1. Taxonomy (NCBI): domain Eukaryota; kingdom Viridiplantae; phylum Streptophyta; class Magnoliopsida; order Malpighiales; family Erythroxylaceae; genus Erythroxylum; species Erythroxylum areolatum. The sequence continues at coordinate 13,962,086 of JANIJH010000009.1, read as the reverse complement.
TATCCATAATAAGATGTTTGAGTCTTAAATTGCTCAATATGCTAGTTCTATTTTTTAAGAACCTAGCCAATTGCTTGGCAAACTTAAGAACCCTGGGGAACACTATAAAACTGTGATGTTAAAGGGTGACGAACTAATTGAGAACTCTATGTTAAAAGTTATTATAAGTAAGGGAGACCAGGCAGAGAAGACATCTATTAGAAAGGAAAAGAATTTTAAAAGGGAAAAAAGATAAAAGGAAGAACCTAATTACATTCTCCTTACACCCTATAAGCTCACCATATCATTCCACAAATATTAAGGAAGGTGAAGTTAAATAAGGAATTTGGGAAGATTTTGGAAGTTCTTACTGATGCTAAGAAAATGCCTTTTTATTCTAGGTTCATAAAGGAGATTTTTATTAAAAAGAGAAGGCTCACGGAGTATAAAACTACAATCCAGTGTAAGGAGTGCAAGTCCATAAATTATAACAAACCACCTCTGAAGCTTAAGGATCTTGGCAGCTTCTTCATCTTATTAGAGACCTAAGCTTTGATCACATCCTGTGTGATATATGGGTAAACTTTAGCCTAATACCTCTATCAATTTGTAAGATTCTCAAGGTGGGCAATATGGAACCTAATGTTATCTCTTTATAATTAGTAGACAGCTCTTATAAATTTTGGTAGGTATATTAGAAGATATGCATGTAAGAATTAGTAAGTTTATTATTCCTATTTTTTTAGTATTGGATATGATTGAGAATAGGTATGTTCCTTTAATTTTAGGACAACCTTTATTAGCCACTTCTAAGTTCGCATTTGATGTTCATAAAGGAAAGCTATTGTTAAAGTTTAGGAATGAGAAATTAAAATTTAAGAAATCTAAATCCCAAAATCCTATTGATGGTAAGTCTAACAAATTCCTTTAGTTTGGTATAATTAATGAGAATATATCGTATGTTATTCATGAAGTAGAAGTAAGGATGTAAAGGGGACAGATTCAAGGTTGAAGGAAGCAACTGGAATAGGCGAATACATTGTAAAGGAATATGGAATATGCCCATAAATTGATCATTCTTTTAAGAAAAAGAAGAATAATAAAGCTAGAAGCGAATCTTAAAGCTTTTTATATTCCACTAGTAAGGGTGTGTTGGGTTCATATTGATAGAAAGGGGTTCAAGCATATAACCTAAAACAAGTGCTTGTTAGGATCCAGCCTAACATTTTTTACCTTTAATTTTGTTGTTTCTAGTCATTTAGGTATAAGTTGTTTATTTTCTTAGTTTCATATCATTTTCTTAATCTTAACTTGTTGAATTTTTCTCACTAAGTGTTTAGAGTCAGTGAATTTTTTATTTTATAGGTTTTAGGGCCTATTAGGGCTTTAACACATTACTGTGTTCAGTCCCATGGAAATCCATGCAGAGAAATAGAGCATACTACTTTATATATGACACCTATATGGTATTGAATAGGAGGCCATATATATATGCCCATGTATTTACCTAAAGGCAGACTCACGTTCACCTATAAAAGAGGACCAAAAATTAAATAATGTACCACTTTTTAACAAAGTCAAGTACACAGTAGCATGTCTATGCCTATTTTAAAAATATAACTTAAGGTAAGTATACACGCCCAGTGTTTAAGCTCGTATATAAAAGACTCGAAATAGGGAGTTCCACTTTTATACACATCATCTACATGGTCTCATATAGTTCCCTATATATCCCTACCTATCTTCCCTATTTCTAAAATGCATTAATTCAAACAACATGCTCCTATGCTACATAAACAATCTTGTGTTATTAGCATTACATGATTAGATTTTTTCTTGTAGCAATTTTAGCTCTTGTAGACATAAATTACCCCCAAAAACGTCTTAAATCATACATAGAGTATCCTAATACATATTTAGATTTTCTTCACTATTTTTTTAGTTTCATCTTGGTATTTTTCTATCACACCCCTATTTCCATTATTTAAATGCATTTGGAATATTTAATAATATAAACTACATGCTATGCTTATTTAATGATTAGATATCCATTATACTTTATTTTTAGGGTGTTAGAAAATGACTTATGTGAATTGCAACATGTATATACTTTATATGGTCAGACATTCTTGATGTGACTCATATATATTGATTTATTACCTTTATTTTAGGGATTAATTAGTTTAAACTCTATAATTGACTGAAAGAAATAGGGTTTGACATTTTAGAATTATACAATATAGAACATAATTACAATATTCATGCATAATAGAAAAACAATATAGGAGTGTTATAGGCCAGTTACATTTTACGTAGTGGCACATTTTTTCATTTTGCTTAATTTTACCTTGCACTCCACACTTACACATTTGTATGACATCATTTATCATTTTCTTGATCTTATTTATGTTTTTCTTTAGATATCAAACTATAGTAGGGACTTAAAGACCACTTAAACTGCCCAAAAGACATGTACATTAACCATCGCACAATAGGGCCAAAGTGGACATGACCAGTTGTTCGTCACATATCACTACCCAAAGGTGTACACTATGAGGAGGTAGAAGAGGCCAGTGCAAACATTACCAATGCTACAACTGCCTCCATTAGAGCTATAGACTCTTGTGGATAAGCAATAGTATCTAGATCTCCTACTAATCCATTTTGTTATTAAGGCATAGAGGAAGAGGTATCATTCTACGTTAGATAGTTTGAGGCACACTACTTCATTTATCGGGGCATTATAAGATAGGTCAATCTTGTTAACAATTTGCATAAGATAATTTCAATCAATAGGTGGTATGTTGATTATTATGATATTGTCTTCAGCAAGCTTATGCTGGAATTTATCAGCATACTAAAGGTAAATGATACGAAGATGTTGTAGGTAGACCCATTACTACTTATGTTCATACTAAAGAGCATAGATGATAGTCTAATTTATATTTAATTTATAGTCCATTTTACATTCTACATTAAAGAGTATGTGAGGTAACTGAGATTGAATAGGTTGCAAATTGCATAGGATTTGCTAGATAAATGTGAAGAGCTACTAATGGTCAATAGTGATTGTACAATCTTATCAACTTGCAAAATCCAAGGAATTAGATTTTTTATTTCACCAATTATAGTTCATGCACAAGCTCATAATCCATTCAATATATGCAAGAAGGGAGAGCACTAGAGTTGTCACAAGGAAGGATTTATTCTTATTGTACTATATATGTTGTAGGTAGAGGACATACTTTGACATACTCTTTATATAGCTAGTTTGAAGATACTTTAATAGGATAATTTTGGGATCATCAATGGAGGTTCAGTGATTACATGTCTGAAACACAAGCTAGGAGTGCCTTTAAATGATATGAATCTTATAATACTACTACTTTTATACCCATAACATTAGAGATCCTCTGGATAATATGGATGATCAATTTGAGGATATAAAATTAAGGGCAACATTTTGCACTGATTGGTACTCCACTGCAAATAAATGAAGAGGTGCCTCCTTAGAAGGATTAGATTATAGGACTTGTTAGAGATCCTCCCTTACCACCACCACCAATTTCACCATTATCTAGTTATTTTAGCATGTACTACAACTTATATAAACTAGCTAGGCAACATTATGGTATAGATTATGTAGCATCTAAGAGTGGATATTCGACCTCCACTAGTACAGCTATAGGAGTCAACTATGAGGATGGAGATAAAGCATACCGATGGTGGTAGAAGAGGAGATAAAGTCATGCCCAATCAGAGTAGAGAGTATAACAAGCCTGAAGCACTAGTTATTGCGTGGATGTTGAAGATTCCAACATTGGAGAGCTGGAGGATGCTACTGCACCAACTAGAGAGGAAACCATTATTCCTAAGGATGACATAAGTACAGTGGTGACTGAGTCTTCTATAAGGAGCCTAATGGAGATTATTTCCTTTGAAGACTTAGAGGACCATCGAGTAATAGTGCCATACATGCCACCTCTAATACCACCACCTCCCTAGGACTATTAACATATTTTTTTTTATGTTGTATCTTCTTTTTTATACTTTATACAAATATTTTAATTATGTACATATATATACACACACTTTTGGTTTTTTCATTTCATTTTGACTTACCTTTTTGCTAAAGTTCTTTTTATAGTCTATTTAGCAATTTAATGATACATTAATGGAATGGATTCACATCTCAACTTGATTTGTGTAACTCAAAAATCAAGAAAGTTAGTCCTTTTTATCCTTTACCCCTTCTTATTTTTATTATTGTCTTGCATTTTAGAAACATTAAGGAAACTTTAAGTGATGGGGAGGGATAATGGATTCACAAGAGCATGCTTAAACTTATCAAAATTTGCACGATTCTCTCACTATGAGGTAATTTTTAGAAATTTTGTTTTTCTTTGAAAACATGCTATTAGAACTAGTTTATTAAGAATTTGATTGTTTGGTGAATCAAATTGCTTATGTAACTAGTTATGAGCTTTGATGAATAAATGTGCTTAATTTGCCTTATTAATTTGGAAAATGAATATCCAATTACCAGAATGATATTCTTTGTGTAAGATGTATATGCATAGGTACTTGTGACTTCTTTTGATCATTCATATTATCTAAAAAAGAAAGGAAAATAAAAATAATTATAAATAAATGAGCATAATAAATTCACTCCACTGATTTCATACCAATAAAAAGCCCACAGTCAAAGAGTGGTGATAACGTCCGTTTGAAATAATGGCTTAGTTGTGAAACTGAGGTATTCATAACAAAGAGTTTACTCTGATGTAAAAAGGCCAAATGATTTTTCAAACAAGCTTTTATTACTCTTATTTAAGTTTACATTTTACTAATAAAAATAATGTGAATGTGTGTGAAAGTTGAAGCATATATCTTATGTATGTTTATTTATGTATAGGATTAAGCTTTGTGAATTAGTTTAAAGTTTGAAGAGTTGTGAAGTGAATTGAACCAACTTGTGAATTTACACAAGTAGTTGGTTTTATAAAATTTAGATGATCCTTTATGATTGAATGAGTAATAGATAATTTTTATTAGTATAGTTCAGCATTTTTCTAAAATAATTTTCTATTTAAGATGGAACGAGGAATTGGTTTCCTTAAGGATAAGCAATTGCTTAATTGTGAAGGAGTTTAACGTATACTATACAAACACTTTTGTTAGCACTATTTTCATGGTATATTGCTTGTGTTTTGCATTATTTTAAAGGTTTTGGTACTTAATTTAAGTTATATCATTGCAAATCATATTTCTACTTAATTTAAGTTACATCATTTCAAATCATAATTCTATTCATACATGGAAAAGAATCAAAGTTGGAGAAGAATTATAGTGAGATGCAGTGATTTTGAAATATTTAAAGAAGAACACTATAAAATAGCATATTCATAGTCCCATAATGAGGGCTATGTATAGATGTGGTTACTTCTATTTCTCCAAAATATCTTACAAGCCCCATGTTGCCACCAGAGACAAAGAATAAGGTGTCATATATAATCTTAAACATGTACTTATGTTCAAGTTGTTACTTCTAAAGAAATTTATAGAGAATATGGATAGCTACATGGACATATATTTAAGGTTTTATAGCTCATTAAAATTTAGTATTTTGTTTTTTTAATGAAATAAAGAATCATAAAAGAGGAGTCTTTAGCTAAGAAACTAGTCAAGATTCACTTAAAAGCTGTCTTTCATTGATCTTGATCAAGAATTCACCATTCCTTGGAGATAGAGGAACATTTTAACAATTCTTTAGAGATTTCAAAATTCAAGAACATGGTTTCTATATTATTTTTATGTTGATGTTCTTTTTGTGATTATGATAATCTTTTGAATCAAATCTTGAATGGTCTTAAACCAGTATACTAACCACTTATATGTGTTCTAAATCCATGTTTAAAATCTATCTCATTTAATTATATTTATAATCTTCTTCTTAGTTAAAAAAATACAATTATAACATGATACTACTCCTTCTAATTTTGTCAATACATATATCAATTTAGAGTATGTCAGAATTCTTAAGGTCTTGGCTAAAGATTTTGCAGCCCAAATGGTCAAAATGGAACTAGTTTTTGCTCTCAAGATAAATCAAGATTTTCTTATCTTAAAATCCTTACCACAATTCCTTATAGTCTCATAATATCTCACAATGGACAGAATCCTAACATGGAAACTATCGATGGTCATAATTGTAATGATGTTGGCCACTTCTCTCATTAATGCCCCATAAATAGGATCCTTTTCATAATCTAACCAAATCGATGTCTTACATTGCTATTACCTCCTCTAAACCTTCAAACAACACTTATATTATGGAATCAAGAGCATCTCATCACCTTGCTTTAGATATCAATAATTGGAAATCCATTCTGAATATGATGGTCTTAAAGAAGTTACTAAAGGTGATGGTATTAACCTTCCTATTTGTCATATTGGCCATTTAATTATTTATTTTAAAAATTTTAATCTCTCTCTATATGACATTGTTACATATGCCTAATGTGTATAAGAGTTTACTATTTGTCTTTTTAATTCAAAGATAATCCTATTTTGATTGAATTTTTTACTGATCACTTTCTTATTAAGGATTTGGCAACTAAAAACCAAATCTATTAAGGAGATAATAAGAATGGAATCTATGATTTACCCATGTCTTTTTCTCTAAATTCATTCTTAGTTTAAGCTTATGTTGCATTTCCACTTAGCACCATTGTCTCAATTATACCAATAATAAAGTAGTTCATAAAGTTCTTTTATATATTGTTTTTATATTTCTCCAAGTCTAGAACTTCCATTTGTTATGGTTGTATCATTAGAAAAATATACAAATTATCTTTTTTTATTTGTTAATAATGTCAATGCTTATCTTTTGTTAATATGTAGTGATCTTTGGTGTCCTTCACCATATGGTTTTGTTAATTGTAACAAGTATTAGATTCTTTTTTGTGATCACTTTAACAAACTTTACTAGCTTTATTTTATCTATCATAAGTTTGAACTTGTTACCCCTTATATTAAATTTCATCACTTTATTGAACATTTTTTTAAACATAAAATCAAATCCGTTTAGCTTGATAGGAGGGAGAATAACAAGCATTATACAAGTCTCTTAAGTAACTTGGAATTCATTACCACCCTTGGCCAAAAACCTTTAAATAAAAGGGATGTGTTAAGTGTAAACATTATTGCATAGTGAAACTATATTACCAATGATGCATGTTTCATTATGCCATCTCTAGGTCATGCTTTTAATGCTAATAATTACATCATTAATAAACTCTTTACACCAATATTGCCCAATAAGTTCCCTTTAAAAATTCTTTTTAAAAAAAACCAAATTAATAATTCTTAAAAAAAAAACTTTGGTTGTCTTAGTTATCTTTGACTTAAACATTACACTAAAAAAACCTTGAACCTCACTTTAAAAGATGTATCTTTTGGGATATAGCAAAATTTATAAGCGTTATCAGTGCTTAGAAATTACCACTAGTAACTTTTATATTTCTTATCATGTTCTTTTTTATTAGTGCATTCATTTTTTCCTTTATAGGTTTGAATCCATGTGGTAAGCTATCTTCTAGTCTATAATTACACTCTCTAAAAAGTCTTTTATTTCCTTCCTTTACCTTGACTAACCAATAATCTATTCTTAACCAACCTACTATAATGTCTCCCTTACCATATCCTTCCTTACCCTTCCAACCCTTAACCAATTCCCCTACTCTCATCTCATAAACAATAAACTAACTATAGTAGCTTTTCTTTTTTAAAGGTTGACTTTACCTCCTATAATGTTCTGGACTAGTATAACTCTCTTCACTCAATGGTCACCCACTTCAAAACCAACTCCTTGACACCACTTAAACACTTTTAAATCTAAACATAAGAGCGTGACCCTATATGTTTCACCCAAGCTTCCAAGGATCCTAAATGGCAAACAACCATGAATGATGAATTTAATACCTTGATTTCTAATGTGATGCAGGAATTAATTCCAGTTTCTTAAGCTTTATACTTCATTGATTGTAAATGAGTATTCTATATTAAAGAAATCTTGATGGTACTATTGTTAAGTCAAAATGGCTTTACATAAATGATTTTGATGAAGAACAAATAACAGACGAAGATTGAAAAAGCAGACGGAGATAGAAAAACAGACG
>JANIJH010000009.1:13925767-13951113 GCA_024520975.1 Erythroxylum areolatum | reverse complement strand
AAAGGGGGAACAAGAAGCAACTCAGTGGGATTAACTTTGCAATTACAGAGATGAAGAAGCCCGGTGGTAAGATGTGCCCGTTATTGGTTTCCTGAAAAACAACATCGATCAATTCATCAGAATGCAAACCAAATGCATTGTGTTACAAATAATCAGAAAACCAAGAGATTAAGCAGTCTTAAACCCAGAATAAACCCTCCACTTCAATCGACTCAATAAAGAACAATTTAGCCAACATTAATCGCAACCAAAATCGTTGAACTACTTACCTCAACCAACACTCCGACTGTAGACGACAGAAGGACGTCAACTCGTGAAGCAACCTCCAACGATTCCAAGGGCGGTGGCTCGAGGGAGAGGGAAGGTGGCTCGAGGGAGAGGGCAGGTGGCACGACGGAGAGCTAAACGTGGGAGAGAGATGAAGCTAGCTTTTTTTTCATTTACCAGTAGTTACACGACGTCGTCTCATCGGCTTGGAAGGCGGGAGTTGAAAATCAAAAAAACGACGTCGTGTTGTACTGGAGGGCCAAACGGGCCGGAGAATGATTTTTAGCTACCCTTTCCCGACGTCTAACTCTCCCCAACGTCGGGCTAAGTTTTTTGCGACATCTAACTAACCAAACGACACTAAACACTTAGTTTTTCCACGACGTCTGCATACAACGTCGTTGAATCTTGACTCCTTTCGTGACGTTTGGGAACACGTCACAAATTCCTCCTACATTTCGTGACGTCTGCTGGGAAGATGACGCAAAATGCATGTTTTTGTTGTAGTGATAGTTAATCGCCAAATAATTATCCTCCTTTTATATGAAAAAAATTTGAAGCGAAGAAGTATGTTGTACGAGAAAATTATGTAAATATACTTGTTCAACTTAAGTCATCCCTCTTCAACTTCATGTTCCCTTCTTCAATTTAAGTGATTTTATGATTTCTTCTTCAATTTTTTAACCCCTAACACTTGATTCATTTTTTTTCATGCTTCATTTATGCATACTTTTCTCTCAATTATGTTATTTTCAAACTTCATTAGTTTTAATATCATATTTACAACAATATTAGTTGTTTAATGTCTTATTATTTCTAAAATTAAAGATAAAAACTTTCTTCCTTCCTCAATTTTTAAATTAAAAATATCATTTTTAATATTATTTGTTTAATAATGCAATTTAGTAAAAGAACTTCACCATTGTTGTCAAATTCCTTAATAATTTTTATTTTAAATATGAATAAATTTGTCTTATAATAACTGTACATTAAACTTTGCAATATTTAAAGTAATAGAAGCTACAATTGATATAAATAAATGAAAAAGGTTGGAATCGAATTACTTTTTTAAGAACTCATTTATAGCATCTGTATAGAGGTAAAGAAGATTGATAAGGAATAATGTGTTATGAAAATATCATAAAAGCCTTTATATGAATCCATGAAAAAGTAGCCCACTAATTAGAGCAAAAGATAAAGTACATGAAATATGTAACTCTTGTCTTTTAAACGTAATTTATTTTTCAATTAACTAGTTTTATTTTTACAATATTAAATTAATTTTTATAATGTGATTAATTTTGCAATAAAATTGTTCAATGTGTATTGATAAATGTGAAATAATCACTTGCTAGACAAGAAAGACATTTCATTCAATTTAGATATTAGATGCTAAAACTTACTGAGATTTTGATTGTGTTCAAAAGATTAAGAAATTTAGATGGTTATGAGTTCAAAAGAAGTTTGCTTCTCGAATATTTTGCAAATCTATAACAATTAGGATATTAGTTTGATAGTTGATTGATCAAATTCCTAATCTAAAGTTATTGAACAAATTTAAGTTATCCATATTTATCTTATCTTTAAAATACTATTAATCTTTAAACAAATTCTTTAGTAAAGTGTATTGACTAGGTACTTTGAATTATATAGTTATTGATATGGTTAATGATGATAGTCAATGTGTGATATAAGATTAAGTACATATGAAAAACTATTTAAATTAGTAAATAAAATATCTAATTAAATCTTTAAACTAAAATTAAACCCTAAATATTTCTTTAGCTTAAGTAAGCCATAATCAGCATTGATAAAAAATATCAAAATATTAATTTGATAATAAAAATTATTAAATGGAGGTTGTTAAATTAAAATATAAATTACAAATTGTATGGTTAAAAAATCACCTAACATATTTATAAAAATCTAGAAGCATTGACCCCTTATGTTTGCACCAAAATTTAAGTTAGGAATTAATATTTGACAGACCATAATATTTATCAAATTAAATAGGTTAAATCTTAGCCTAACGTAATCCCAAACTTCTATATTTGATAAAAGATTAACTGAATATAATCATATACCCATATTTAGTGTGTTTTGCTTGTTATTTAATAGTTTTATAGTATTTTTTATACTTATTTTGCTTCAAGTGTGTTTGTAGGTGATAATTGCATTTATAGACTAAAAGGAGAAATTCAATCAAAATTGAGGGATTAAAAAAATTTGAAGTTACTTTGGACATGCACAACCGTATATAGGGACAGTGTAAGTCACTATAAACATGTGAAGCTTCAAAATTCATGTTTGTACCTGTGTAAAGATAAACGCCCATGTATGTTGGATGTATGTTGGCATACATGACTGTTTATGTTGCCCAGGTGATCTTTTATGATCGTGTAAAATGGTGAGTTAGAGGAAATTTTGAGATATACGGTCACCTACATGACTGTGTATATTCCATAAGCCTTAATTTTTTCTATAAAAGGAAATTATGAAGATTGGAGAAAAAGAGAAGCATTTTGTAGTCAGGTTAGACTTTAGAAAAGCAAATAATAAGTAGTTATGAATAAAGGATGAAGGAAATATATGATTACATCATAAGATCCAACAGAGAGTAACCTTTGATCCAAATTTCAAGAAGATTTTTTTTGGAAAATAAAGAAAATTTTTATTAAACTAGCAAAAGCTATTTAACAACATTACAATGAAACTCTACCTATGACCAACTATTCAAATCAAAAGCAACCTTACACACAAATATACACATAAAAACCAAATTACAGTAACCAACTTCTAGTCAAATTTTGGCAAATAGTTCTTTGCTGATGATAAGCAATAATAGTTTCTCGAGTGTAGTTGACAATGTGAGCTTATAACTGATGTTTGTCCTTTTCCACTCCTTTTTGAATTTCTCCTATTCCTTTCCCTCCAAATTGCATAAATGACTCGTATTCGCTTCTTTACAAGTATACCATCGGAGTCACCATATTTCGTGCACCTGATTATCATGTTCAAAGTCTCCCCCCATTCAAAGGGGTATCTAGATAACTGTAACATAGAAATGATTCTGCTCCAAATTGCTTTAGTTTATGTATACTCGAAATAAAGATGACTGCAACTCTCATTATCTAGCTTGCATAAGACACATATAAGACCATACTTTCCAAACTAATGATCTTTTGTTCGGAGTCTATTTTTAATCATTAGCAATGAAAAAATCTACAACTTTTGAATTCAATGATTACTACTTTCAAATCGTATCAAACCTAGGGACTACTTCATTGTAATTAACTAACAACTTATGGCAAGATTTATTGTTAAACATACCTCTGGAGGAGAGATTCCAGGTGATGTTATCTTTTCGTATTCCTTCGAAAATGCTTGGAATATACTATTTGAGCAAGTAGAATCATCTATAATTACCAACCCAATCTCCATCATGGATAAGAGAAGAGACTCTAGCATGTAAAGGTATCCGAGATCATAACTAAGCAAGTTCAACTCTATAGATTGAAGGACTGACATTGGTCTAATTATCGAACCAAAACCATATATCCTCGCCATCTCCTAGCCCATGCTTGATATGTTGATAAAGCATGTCTCTCAAAATGAGTAAATAATTGAATATTCAAGAAAAGTCCCTAGAATTCTCTAGCTAATAAAAATTCTTGTCTTTTAAGTGATATGCCCCCACCTCTCTAATCCAAAGAGCTTTACTATCAGTGAACAATATCTAGATCCTCTTACTCAGAAGAACATGATGCATCTATGAAACTGGGATAATCCTTAATCCTCCTTACTTCTTTTGTAATGTAACCCCACCCCATTTCACCTTTGCCTGCTTCCCACTTGCAGTGTTTTTCGACCACAAGAAGGCTTTTAACACTCGATTAATTTCCTTAATGACCTTCTTATGTAGCACCATATGAGTAGCCTAGTGTATATGCATACTATTCAACACCGAACAGATAAGTGATATACCCTCACCCATTTAATCCAAAGAGCTTAACTATTAGTTAACAATCTCTAGATCCTCTTGCTCAGAAGAACATGATGCATAAATGAAACTAGGGTAATCGTTAGTCCTCGTTACTTCTTTAGTAAAGTAACCTCACCAGTTTTACCTTTGCCTGCTTCCCACTTGTAGTGTTTCCTAATAACAAAAAGGCTTTTAACACTCGATTTATTTCCTTAATGACCCTCTTAGGTAGCATCATATGAGCAGCCCAATGCATATGCATATTTTTCAACATCAAACAGATAAGAGTCAATCAATCAGCCATTGATAGAAACTAATTTTGCCACCCTTAAATTCTTTCTTTAAACTTCTCAATCAATGGAATGAAGTCTGAAAATTTTGGTTCTAGTGTAGTAATTGTAACTCCCAAATACTTCAACGGCATAGAAAGAATCATTAATCCGACCATGCTTCGAATCTGCTCATGATTTCTCACATCGAGGAAAGGTACAAACCACTCTTCTCCTCATTTACTTTAAGTCTCGACCAATCAAAAAAATCTGCATCATACTCGTCATCATTCTAACTGAATGCTTATCTACCCTGCTTAGAAGCATCAAGTCATTATCATAAATCAAATGAGATAGTTTAATTAATCTATATTTGTGATGATATTAAAATCTCCCATTGCATTCGACCAGCCTCAATATCAATCTAGAAACACCTTCCATAGCTAGGGTGAATAGGTAAGGGGATAGTGGGTCTCTTTGCCTAATCCCTCTAGCATTTCTAAAAGGTAAAGTTATAACCCCATTCATTAGAACAATGAATAAAGTAGATTGGAAGCATTCGATAATCCACTTTTTGAATTTTAGTGGCAGCCCTATAACTCGCAAACATTCTTTTAAATACTTCCAACTAATGGTGTCGTAGGCCTTATAAAAATCAATCTTCAACAAACAACTTTAGATATGTTTAGCATATTTGTAGTCCCCCAAGAGCTCCTGTAAGATTAATATGTTGTCTCTGATATTACACTATGGTAAAAATGCCCCTTAGGCCTGGACGAAATTCATTCATTGTAGAAGGTTTTTCTTCTTGGGAATAAGGCATATAAAGGTATGATTCACTTCTTTGAGTAATTTATTAAAAGAGAAGAATTCAATTATTGCATCAGTAAAGAGACTACAAGTAATTTCCTATGATTTCTGAAAAACATAGTTGTGAATCCAGCTGGGCCTGGTGATTTAGAAAGATTGAGGCCAAACAAAACTTCTTTAACTTCTTGAGGAGTAACTGGAGCATTTAGCATACCCTATAACTTCTGATTTGGGGAAAATTTATGTACCTCTCCAACTTTGAATCCCTGATGTAGAATGTTGTAATGTCCTATAAGTTTCTGGAAAAACTCCCTAATGAATCTGTTGATATGTCATCACATTCCCACAACTATCTTGCAATGCGAAAATGGTATTGTTGTTCCTCCTTTTGAGAATAAAAGCGTGAAAATATTTGGTGTTAACATCCCTGTTTATAAGCCAGTTCACTTTAGCTTTATGTCCTAAGGTAGCATTTTGAAACCCCCACCCCTCCTGGTACTCTCTCATCCATTGTAGTTCAATGTTTCTAGTCTCAACATTAGAAGGATCTTGATAACAGTCAGCTTGTGCTTCCACTAATCATTGTTTGGCAGCATAAGACTTTAATTCTTCCCTTTAGGAAATTGCTTAAGAGCTACCTTTACTAACTTTAATTTCTGCATTATTATTATTATTATTATTATTATTATTATTATTATTATTATTATTATTATTATATGTGGAGAGCATAAAAAATCTTAAAGATTGTACTACTGGAATTATGATGTGAAGGACCTATGTTGTTAAGAACTATGTTTCATGTAATTTTGTTTATGTAAGTTTCCTTCAATGTTATTACCCTTTTTATTATCTCTATCATACGCTTACCTAAGCCCATTAAGACCTTGAAATAAGATGTTTTGAATTTTGTATATAATTTACTTATAAGTGATGGATATGTGATTTTATTACAAGCTTATAGTTAAGCATCCGCCTATGTATTGATTTGAGATTTCCTACACCTTCTACCATAAACACTTTGAGTGCATTAAGTAAATCCTTGGTGAGGATATGATAGGATTGAATCATCTTATATTTTCTTATGCATTTCAAAGTCTTTTTAATCCTATTATTGTGTTTAAATACTCAATTTATGTTTATCTTGTGTTTACATATAGATTAAAGGAGTGAACACAAATATATGATAAAAGGAAGAAGTTTGACAAAGTTTGGAAAGCCATCCATGGAGGAGAAACCATCAAAGGCATTCAAAGGAGAATCGGAGAAGACCTAGGAAATAACCTAGGGCCACAATCATGACAAATATGCCACGATTGTGACAGAAGCTTGATCCTAGGGCCACGATTATGGGGAGTTAGCCACGATTGTGACAGAGAGCAGATAAATTGGCCATGATCGTGCACTAAAGGCCACGATCATGACTTGCGCACAGACAGACACGGACGACCTTTTGAACATAAGTTTTTAAGGGGTTTTTTGGATTTTTGAGGCAAAGGAAAATCCTAGGTTTTAGTCTAAATGGAACATACTACAAAAAGAAAAGAAGAGGACCTAAAGAAGTAGCCTCTAATCTGCCATTTTTAGAAAAATTCCATGAAGAGAAAGAGGCCCTCAAAATTTGCCATTTTTGGAAAGCTCTAAGAAGAGAGGAGGAATTAGTAAAGAAATTTTTGTTATTTTCCATAAGCTTAGCTATTCTCTTTCATTTTCAATTCTTTATGTTCATATTCATTCAATTAGTTTAAAGCTTTCTTAGTGTAATCACGTTTTTACATGTTCTAGAATATTTAGAATGAATGTTTGATGGATTTTATAGTTGAACTTTATGAATTTTGTAATGAATCTTTATGTTATATCAATGGACGTTTATTCGCTCAATTTCCAGTTTTAATCTTGGTTGTTTAAGCTTATTTATGTTTTTAGATCTGAATTTATTGGGTATTTGAATGTTTAACGGTTTATGTTATGGGTTTTTGCTTATTTGTGTTGCTCTTGATTAATTTGTGCTTAATAGTTAGGATTTATGCATGTTCTTAAATTCATGATCAATTAATTTAGGTTTTTGTGTAAGTTGTGTGTGTTGGAATTTTCATTTTGATGTAATTAGTTTATAGTTTGTAATTTGGGTTATGATTAGTCATTTGTTAGCATAAAGAATTTTGATTTATGTTAAGCTAGTGTTTATGAGATCCCACATTGATTGGGGAGAAGAACGAAGTTTGCCTTATAAGAGTATAGATACCTCTCCTTCTAAGACATGTTTTCTCGAGAAGGGGAAGAGCAAAACTGTGAGGGGTTTGGCCCGAGGGGCAACCTAAAACGGACAATATCTATGGGTGAGTGGTCTGGGCCATTATAAATGGTATCAGAGCTGGTACCTGAAACATTGTGATAGCTAGGCTGGGCCCTAAGGGGGTGGAGAGTGTGAGATCCCATATCGGTTAGGGAGGAGAATGAAGTATGCCTCTCAAAGTTATGGATACCTCTTCCCTTAAGACGCGTTTTTTTAGAGGTGGGAAGAGCAAAACTATGAGGGGTTTGGCCAAAGGGGTAACTCAAAGTGGACAATATCTATGGGTGGGTGGTCTGGGCTGTTACAAATGGTATCAGAGCCAGTACCCGAACCGTTGTGCCAGTTAGGCTGGGCCCTAAAAAGGGTTAGGCCCCAAAGGATGGAGAGTGTGAGATCCCACATCGGTTAGAGAGGAGAACGAAGTATGGCTTATAGGGGTATGGATACCTCTCCCCCTAAGATGCATTTTTCTGAGGGTAGGAAGAATAAAACCGTGAGGGGTTTGGCTCTAGGGATAACTCAATGTGGACAATATCTATAGGCAGAGGGTCTAGGCTATTACAAATGGTATCAGAGCCGATACCCAAACCATTGTGTCAGCTAGGTTGGGCCTTAATGGAGTAGAGAGTGTGAGATCCTACATCGATTAGAGAGGAGAATGAAGTATGCCTTATAAGGGTATGGATACCTTTTCCTCTAAGGCGCGTTTTCCCAGAAGGGGGAAGAGCAAAACTATGAGCGATTTGGCCCGAGGGGCAATCCAAAGCGGACAATATCTGTGGGCAGATAGTTTGGGCTGTTGGTTTGGGCTATTATAATGTTAGATTTCAGTTTTCATCACTTCGTTTATAATTTCCAGCCTTGGTTTTATTTAATCGAGTATGGGTTTTGTTTATTTAATATCAATTGTGCTTAATATGAACATCTGTGGCTAGACTAACCTAGAATGTGTTGCTAGATCTTTGCGGCTCAAGGCCTTTTTAAAAGAGTACGGAGTAGTTCGGGGCTGGGATAGTGGCGCCCATTCCTAACCAGTTTCGAAAAGGTTCGCTCATAGTGGAGGGTACAACTGATGAGAAGGTTAGGGGCTTAGAGATATTATAAGGATGAAGAGATGGAAATTGTGAGAATGGAGCTGAATTTGTCTTAAATTGGTGCTTGTAGGTCGAGGTCGGTTTAGGATTTAGGATAAATGTCACGAATTAGGAATTGGTTATAGGTTTGATCACCCTTTAAGTAACTTTCTAATATGAATGCTAGGGTTAAGCTTGTGATATGTAATAGTCCATAGTGATTCCCGGAAGTAGCAATAGGTTAGTTGAATTTGTCAAGATACTTAGTCAACTAATCTAAGATCCCATACCTTTCGGTTACACCTTCCGAGCTTATAAGTAGGTGGCCTAAGTTAGTTATTTTTTAGTACCAAATGCATCTTCGCTATTGAAATTTGAGAGCCTATTCTAGGTTATAGTGGAGATTGGGGCAATTTTAAAGCTTATTAGTTTTGCTTATTTTAAGGAAATTAAGGGTTCGAGATCTTAATCGAGTCCATAGGCTAACACCATAATGAGAGTAACTTTTTTTAAGATTAGAGGATCAATAAACATCACAGAATCCCAAAGATATCTATAACCCACTTCTTTACCATTGTTATTAGATTGTTCTAAATTTGCTTTATGCTTGTCTTTTTGGTTACATTTATTGCATATTAGTTGTGTAGTCTTCATCATTTCAAAGTATTTTGTTTTCTTTTGTTGCAATATTTGAAATAGCATTTGCATCCCAACTCTATTTGGTTCGACCCTAGCTCACCATTTACTGCATATTTTGGTAGTTAGGAATTTATTATTTGGTAGTTAGTGATAGGGTATCAGGATGTGAAATTTTGTGCTTTTGATTTAAAAAATATTATCTATATGATTGCTATTGATATTAAGTTATAAAAGTTGATTCTAGGATGACTTGAATCTAATTATATATTAATCTGATTGATATGACATGATGATTTAGGGTGTGGATGGATAGGTTGAGGTTAATAAAGGATGAATGTTTGAAAGTTTGATGATTTGGATTATGATTTGCTTGAGGACAAACAAAAGCTTAAATATGAGGATGTTTGATAAAAAATTAATTGACTAAATTTATATACTCATATTTAGTGTGTTTTGCTTGTTTTTTAAAAGTTTTTTTTAGTAATTTTGGTACTTATTTTTCTTCAAGATTGTACATAGGTGATAATTGCATTCATAGATCAAAAGGAGAAGGATTTGGGTGAAATCGAAGCACAAAACAAAGATTTAAAGAATGTATACATGTGAAGCTTCAAGAGTGATGTTTATGCCTATGTAAAGATACACGCCCATGTATGTTGACATACATGACTATGTATGTTGCTAGTTTAAACTTTTATGACTATGTCAAGTTATGATTTAGATGGAATTTTGAAATACACAATCACCTACATGATCATATAAATGACATGTATATTCCAAAATAGTTTTTCCCTATAAAAGGAAATTATGAAGAATAGAGAAAAAGAGAAGCATTTTGGAGTCAAGTTAGATGCATGAAAAGTAAAGAATAAGCAGTTCTTGTCGAAGGATGAAGGAAAAATATGAAGATTACATCATAAGATCTGATAGAGAGTAACCTTTGATCTAAATTTCGAGAAGACTTCATTAGAGATAAAAGGGGGATATAGATTATGAATTATTTCATTTTTATTTTTCTTATGAATATATGACGGATTTACTTTGTATGTTTAAGAACTAAATTATTTAGTGCCTAGGTGTGATAACCCTTTAGTTGGAATGAATAATATGATATAATCTTTTATTCAATGCAAATTTATTGATTGATTTATTACGATTCAATTATTTATTTATATTCTTGAACTTATATATCTAGAATATTAGTCCAATGTTTGATTTTATAGGATTAAGATTGAGAAATCTTTTCACGGTAGTCAACATAAATCTTTTAGATTAGGGTCAACCTTAATAGTGAAATCCACGAATCAAGTAATGCAATCTTAAGGGTTTTAACTAGAAAGAGATTTCAGTTAATCAACCAAAGGTTAGTTAATAAAAGTCTTGAGAAAGATATTAACATAAGATAAGAATTTTCATGGGCGAATAATCAATAATTTAAGTGCATGATAAAGGGTTAGTGTTTAAGATATCTTAGGAGGATACATCACCTAGGTACTAAGTATTTGATATCGTCTAAATGTAGTGTTTTCTTTATCCTAGTTCATTCATGTGCTAACTTTAGTTTAGTTTATTTAATTTTATTTTTAATTAAATTCAAAACCTAATTTGACGGTTAGATAATAGAAAAAGGTTAATGCTAGTACTTACAGTCCTCGTGGGATTGACTCGTTCTTATTAGTGTTAGCTACTACTGCATTATGCACTTGCGGTTAAAACTTATAGTTCTTATAAGAGCATAAACAAATTAATCAAGTTTTTGACATCATTAATACTTAATAAAGCCACAGGTGTTGTGTCATGTAATACTTAATCAAGCCCTACGATGTCATTTATGCATTCATTGTTATATTTTACAATAGAGAATGATGTTAGGGAGTATAGGTGAAAAAAAAACTAAACTTTAGGGTGTATATGATAGTTTTTAAAAATTAGGAATTGTAATAAGAAAGTTGGAAAGCACGTAAGAGTTTCATCCAATTAACATTAACATGGATTAGACATGTACCGAAATAATATTTACTAGATAATAGATTGCATTATTTGATTTTATAACAAGTGCATATATTAAAAAATTCATAATAAACTTTTATATACATACATACATACATATATACATATATATATATATATATATATATATATAATGGATGTTAAATATTTTATCATTTTATACTATATAAAGCATCAAAAATATTTTAACTAAAATGTTTAACCTAAAAACTATGGAAAGAACTTCATAATTAATAGTAAAATTTGTTTTTGACTAGAACTACTTCTAATGAAGTAAAGAAAAAGTGAGAATACAACAAAAAAAAATGGATAAACAAAGTTAAAACTATAAAGAAAAAGGAGCAAAAGTACTAAGAGAAATTTTAACTTTTTGTATACCTATACTTATATTGATATGTTTTAGGATATTTTTATTCTTTTATGTAATACAATAAATAGGTATAGATATGTAAATTATTTTTTAATTATATTTACAAGCATTAAACTCACCTTTTATATAATTTCCTATCAATTTTTTAAAAAGTTAAATATATTAACCAATATTTTAAAAACTGGACCAGGTATCAAAATAGTAAAGAGTTTAAAGGTTCAATAGTATTAAACTGTCTCAAAACCAAGATAAAATAATAAAAATAAAAACATTATAAAATACAATATTTTATTCATATAAATTGTGTCAAGTTATATTGAACTAAAATATCAAATTTTTAGTAAAAATTAAAAGTTCCCTTGTAAAATCACGTAAATTATTATTTATTCTTTTTATAATAGATGAAATTAACAAAATTTTGATTACAACTATAAAAAAATAAAAGGTAATAAAATAAAAAGCATAACAAAATGATTGTCATAAAAACTGTGTATTATTTTTAATGAATAATAAAATAAAATTTGATTATAATTAATTATATAGCTTGTAACAACCATCAACTCTCTTATATAATAATCTTAAAGTTTTTCCTAATCCTCATACAAAGTATTTACACCTTTTTGCCTTATAGCCCTCATGACCATTCATTTCATCAAGTTTAAAAGTATTATTGGGTTTTAGTACTTTAATAACTTCCTTTACTTTTCTATCTTTATTTAAAAATGGATTATCTAGTAAATCCATATCAAGAGTTAAAAGTTGCTTACTAATTATGGACTAAATGGCATATATTAAAGAGGTTTTTAGATAAGTACTAAAAGTTTGAGAGAAATACTTAAAGGCTTCTTCTAGTAAACCCTATTGTGGATTAATTTCTAACCTCCTATTATTCCTAGCAGAGATGGTCATATTAGAAATCCTTCTTATAATGTTATATTTATATAAAAAAAAAGAGGTATTCTCATCACCATCCTTGATCCATAGGACTTGGGCTCTATGTTTCTATATAGGGTATTTGTTACTAACTCTTAGTGTGTAGTTTAATAAAGTTTCTTTCCCCTCTTTAATCAAATTCTTGTCAATGGGTGGAAAATAGAGATTTTACCTACACATTATAAAAATGTTCCCTTGCTTTAGAGACTACAAGATGAGAGTCGCCAATTTTCCTTTTGTTAAAAGCTTTTAGCTCCTCCTTTATCTTATTGATTTTCCTCATGCATATAAAGAGCTCGTGCCCTTTGGTATTTTAGTTAATACCCCTTAAAATAGCTTCTTCAAATCCTTCCACATGAGCTAGAATATTGTTAACCTAAATGGATGCCTACTTTTTAGAGAGTCTGGCAAATTCTAAATCTTGGAATGTGATTAGAAACAATGTAATTACAGAAAAAGGTAGTGCTATTAGCAAATGTAGAGAAACAAAGTTCATTCCCTAGTTCCCTATTAATCTTCTTTCTTAAAAATCAATCTTTTTGTTTGATGGGACAAGTGTAAAAGGATCCCTTCATCTTGATATAAGTTATTTGGATTGAGCTAGTGCATTCTCTAAAGTCATCTGAGTAATTTCTTAAGCAAGAGTTGCCATTAGCTTCATTTGGATGCAACATACTATTAAAATCACAAAGTATGATCTATGGCATGGATATTAAAGCTCCCAAGTCTTTCAATCTGCCTCATAAACTAGTTCTTTAAAAGGAATGGTTATAGGTATATGCATAGCTTATATGAAAAGCTACTTTCTCTAGAGCTATATAAATTGCTCATCCATTATTGACTTTAAGATTTCAATCCTTTCCTAGTTGAAAGAAATCACTATTCTTTTGTAAGAATGACTTTGAAGGTTGCTTATCACTTCCTAGTGCTTCTTGAACAAGTTCAAATTCTTGCATCTATCTTCCCTAAGCTTGGTTTCTAAAAATTCTAACCACAGAAGGTTTAAAAGAACTAAGAAAAACTTGTAAAGCTAACTTTTTATGGGTAGTTTAGCCCTATAATCTCCTATGCTAACATACTAATAAATTAAAAGGAGATTTGGAAATCCTTTTCTTTCAATTGGATCTACTTTTGACTATCTTCTTAAAGATATTTTTCGTGCCTTGCTCCTAAAGTTCTTCCATTTCTATTTAGTTCATTGATTATGAGGAATCATCATGTGCTACAATGTACTATAGAGTTTTAAAAGTTAGCTTTATATAGTAGTCACCATTCCTTCTAAGTCTTTTGAACTAGAAGCAACATCTTCTATCTTCTCTACTTTAAAAGTTAGCTTTATACTATCTTATTAATTAAAAGAGTCTTTTATATATTTTTTAATCAGAAGTGTCTTTAAATGAAAATTTAACTTATTTATCTAGTCCTTCATAGGCAATTGAGTTCCCATTCTTTATGTTTACATCCATATCCAAATTCATGAGTTTATAGTAATAGAGAATTTCCTACCATTTGTTACCAAATTTTAATGGATTTGGGTTAGTTTAGCCTCCAAGTATAAGAGATAGACACTAAATCTTTGAATAAGGACCCATTCTCATCCAGACATATAAGAGTGATATATTAGATAAAGGATTTTGAGTATTTATTAAGACACAAACTCGCATATAATTGACTCTCTATAGCATAATTGTAGCTTCATCTAGATAGAGGGGCTTATTAAGAAACCTAGTTAGATGGTTGATCCTTTTAGTTGTCTAATATTATAATTAAATATTTTGAGTGTTCACACCTAAAGAGATTTGTTTAATCTTGATCTTTACAAGCTATAATCTCAACTTCCACCTTTGGAAAAGGAGAGGTTGGTTGTTAAAATGATATGCATCATCTTTAATAATCCTTTAGGCTTGATCAATTTAATCAAATTTAAAAAGAAAGATTATATATTTATTATGGATAACCCCTTAGGGACACTGTTTCTTCCACCGCTTGTTAGCCCACCTATTGAAACCTAAAGGTAGGGGGTTGCTTTTTTGTATCCCATTTGGATGTTCCCTCCTTCAAGATGGTTATAGGTAGGTGAAATGTGAGGTTGCCAATATTAGATTTAGGAGGAAAGTAATGGAGGTTTTACTATAGTATATCATCTCTTAAAACCTGGAGCTAGATCTTTTTGAATTTGGTTACACCAATAAGAGCAGGGCATATGGGGTGTGGATTGATTCTAAATTGCTTTAGAGGGAAAAGCTAAATGTTTAACAACAGTCGGAGAGGTGTCAAAGCTAAGGAAAACAACTAGGGTTGAGAAAGGAGGACTAAGAGGAGGAAAGTGGACATGATTAAAAAGACTCACTAGAAAAGGGAAAAAGACTCATTAGAAAAGGGAAAAAGGACATTAAGAGCAAAAGGAGCAAAGGACGACAAGAAACAAGATAGATGAATATGAAATAGAATGAACAAGATTTAATGTGAAGGAATAGAGAAGAGCTAGGAATAGGTAAAGCAAGATGGAGGGCAACCATGAATAAAAAGATAACATGGAAAAACAAGTTGAAGAACTTAGGTCACCTTACAAATTGAGAGTGAGAAAAGGAAGACAAAAGGTGAAGGATCAGGGTAAGATACCAAAAACTAGAGAGGAATGGAAAAATTAAATGGGGGAAGGGGAGGAACAATACATGATACCCATACAATGCCATGCATAAACATGGATAAAGTCGGAGGAGTTGAGGGAGCAAGCAAAAGATCTTGAACTGGGGGATTAATGAGGAGATTGCAGTGTAAGGAAGAAAACATTAGACTAAAAGAAGAATGAATGGATACATTTATTATCAATTTTTTTATCTTACATTGATTGCATATAATATAAATATAATATAGATGCTTGATACTTAGAATATGAATAAAATTATCTTCTTTTTGTCTCTTATATTAGAAATGTCACATTTTTAAAATATAAATCGTTTGAATTCCCTGTGTTGCAATCTATATATTATTTTAATAAATAAGCTTACATTAATGCTAAGAATTTATGTTTTAAGCATATGCTTTTAGAACTCACAATTAATTCTTGAACATATATGTTATCTATTTGAAAGAACTTTATAAATATGAATTTTTAAAATATAATAATTATGTCCATTAAGTAAAAAAAAGGAGAATGATAGTCATAGAAAAAGAAAATTTATAAAAATTTTATCAAAATTTATAAAAATAGGATAATAATAATCTACAAGCTTAGGGAAAAGAATTTGGGTACTTTTTACTAATAGTGAAGCTTTATGGGTCAAATAGGTGCATACCATTATTCGTAGAAGGAAAAACCTTTTGGAATGCTCAACCTAGTCATAACAGCTTTTGGAACTGGAGGAAATTGTTACATGGTAGGAATCTTATTCCCATCATCCTTTCCGTGACTGTTTCCAACCTTTGGTCCTGAAAGAAACCATTGAATCTTCCATGGAAAAGCCATAGAAGTGGGGAATTTGAACATCAGAGTGGTCTTCCAAGTTATGGAAATTCTTGGCTCAAACACTAAGGAAAGGTAAATACTGGTTGAGATTATTTTGTAACTGTTATGTTTTGCAAGATTTTCTAGTAATTGATGGGGCTTGAATGCTGACCATTAATCTAGAAATACCAAAAAGGGCATTGACTTAGAGGAAGGTGTTTGTAAGGATGTATCGTCTATGGGCATTTGGGACCTTCATGTCACGAAGTTTTGCTTTGAAATATATTGCTGATGCTGCTTGCACTGCATTGAGAGTAGCCAGATCATTATGGCAAGGCTAGCAGTTGGTCTCAAGAGAGATCAACCTGCAGGGATGGATGAAGACAAACTTCTTGGTGAGCTTGTTCATCTTTTCCAACTAGTAGGTTTTACTTGGTTTTTGTCTCTGTTGCAACCTGCTACCAAAATGCACTCACTCAACGAAAGGAAGGATGAGAATTGGAAGGAAAAAGATGAAGATATCACAAACGGAACTAGCTGTTAGGCATAACAGTGATGCAAAAGGGAAAATGCAACTCAGAAGCTTAATCTCCTGTAAAGTTTTGAAGCGGAAAGGATTGCATATTTTGATTTATTCCTTTACTTTGGTTATCTGTAATTGGTTGTGTTGCTGGCTAAGATAAACCTCCTTCAAGGTCATCTTAGATAGTAGATATGTATAGGTGAGTGTTGCAGTTGGTTAATTTAATGAGGATCAATTGTTGTAAAGGTCCTAAGGTTCTTATGTTAGGATGTTCCAGTGGTTTTGGGAAGGATTGTTTCCTGGGCAATCCCTTCATTGTACATAACTTTCTTTAATTTATTTAATTTTTCTGATTTACCAAAAAAAATATACATGCTATTATAAAATTTTGACACTTATTCAATTAGTATAAAATTTTAAATATATTTTTATTAATTATGATATAAAATATAACAATTAGTAATAAGGTTATACATTACAAAACCTGAATATAATACGTAAAGATATCGAAATATTAAAGTAAAACTATTATGTACTAATTCTAAAATTTAGCATTGTAATTGATCAAATTAAAACTGAAATAATTTCATAAAATCATTAAATAATATTGTTCACTTTATTTCAATTATATCTTTTAAAAATGATTGATTATTAATTACTATATAGGTAGAATACAAATAGAAGACTATATATAAAAAATCAACATAATTAAATTGGTAAAATGTCGATTAAAAATTTATAATTAGTTGTATTAAAATTAATTACTTAGCGAAAATCTTTTTGTTGCCATCATTCCAAGTGATAATTTCTTACTTTTAGAGCAACATGTAGCCAAATAGCAAGCCCTGATTCAGTGTTTATTGATTCTATTAGCTGAAAAGTCTTTTCAACCGGACGTGGGAGAAAAAGAAGCTTTGTTTAGAGATTTGAGTATTTTATGTTTTATTTATAATTTTTAAATATCAATTTATCACGTAAAAATAAGAATAAATATGTCATGAAATTAAACGGCAAATTATTTAAATTTAAAATTAATATATTTTATTAATAATTTCAAGCCATATTAACACAATCAACTTAGAATTATTTAAAGTCGGAGTTGATATGTTTTATTTATATTTTTTAAGATTTGGGGTATAATTGTAAAATTTAAAAGAATTTAGAATTTTTTTAATAATCATAAATTTTGTATAGGAGTAATAATTCAGTAACAATATGGTTCTCTTAAAAAAAAGAGGTGAATCTAGTCCAATTATATCCACGAAATTATGGAGATCAATTTTTCTGTTTCTGTTTTCTTGTGCCACCCTATATTCTAATAGATAAATAATCTCGGATGTTAATAAATGAATGGATGGTTTCACATAATGGTACATAGAAATAGAAACAGCCATCCTATGTTCTGAAACTATGTTTATTGCTTGTCTTGAGCTTTTAATACGAGAAGCATTTGTAACATCTGTGGTCAAAAGTACACGCCTTCTTGCATAAGTATAATATGCTTTCTTGCATAAGGCTATCTTAACGTAAGAAAAGATGGAACCAATGTCAGCAATACACACATGAATGAATCAAAAGAAAAGGAAGTAATTAAGACAACTATAATGAATGAGAAAAACTAACAAAGCCCTACACAGTGCACATAAAAGCACACAGTGCATATTCCCCCCTCTCTCTCTCTCCGCCTCTTGCCTAGCCTTTCCTTTCCTTTTTCTTCTTGTTCCTCTCACTTAGATCAATTCAAAACACCGAAAACCCCATCAAAAGCACAATCCAACTTCTATTAACTCTCTCTCTCTCTCTCTCTCTTTCTTCTTTTTCTTAAGCTTTCACTACCAATTATACATACCCTTGTAGTCTATCCCTGACTTCCATTTACAGAGACAATTTTAAGCAGACTGAAACGCACCTATATTTTGCTTCGGGAAGAGGAGTTTGATAGTGAGTGAAGAAGATGAGTGGTAGTGGGGCTAAGCTTTCAATTCCAAGCACTACCAGGAAGATGATCCAAAACATAAAGGAGATCACGGGCAATCACAGCGAAGAAGAAATCTATGCAATGCTCAAGGAGTGTTCTATGGATCCAAATGAAACCACTCAAAAGCTTCTTTTTCAGGGTATTCTGTTGGAATTATTAGCTTTTTGGTTTTCTGTTCAGCTCTTCGTTTCCAGTTCATTTTTGTACAGACCATGAGAGTGGGTTTGATCTTGGATTAATCATTTCGACGAGCTTGGTGATTCGGTTAGATTTGGTTGTGTGTGAGGTTGGATTGAAGTGGGGTTAATTTGCTTTGATGAGTTTTCCCTCCTTTCTTTTTAATCATATCAATTCTTTCATTCTGACTGTTGGGCTTAGTTTAGATTTTGAGGCGGTGTGTGTATCCATGACGTTTTTATATGAAATGAAAGCTTTCCCTTCCCCTCTGCTTTTTTTTTTTTTTTGTGTGGGAAATTTGATCTGGAAAAATCATTTCGGTGCATAAGATTATCGAAATTGCGCAAATAATTGGGTTTTTCCCCCGTCAATCTCTTACACTGTTGTTGCTGCATTTCAAAATTAAAAATTTCCTGTTTTGGTCTTGTAATATATAATCTCACAAAAAGTTCTTGCGAATTCTCCATTGAACTGCCCAAAATGGGAGTAAGAACCAAGGAAGGGAATGAGAAAAGTGGTTGACATTGTTGTTTGTGGCTGCTATATTCCGATTTTTTGTTTAATTTTTCTAATAAACACGGTAACGAGTATTTGTGCTGCTTTGCAGATACATTTCATGAGGTCAAAAGAAAACGTGACAAGAGAAAAGATGTAAGATTCTTCTTCAGGAACATCTATAGGGATGTTCCTCCATTGTAGTTGAGTGGTTGAGTGGGTTCCTTTGTTTTCTTCAGAAGTGTCAATTATTTTCCTTTCATGTCATGCATTGCTATTCCAGCTCTCAAGTCCATTCTTGTGGTTAATGAGATGTAGCAATAGCATCATTAGCCGTGTAATTTAAGTTTCATCTGCCAATGTCCTGTAACCAAGTTAAGATGGTGATCATTACATCTTTCAGCTGTCAGCAGGTTACTGTGCATATGCAATGCAGCAAGAAACCGACAATTAAGACTTAGGAATAACCGAATAACCTTCCTAGGGCATAAACTCAAATAGACAAAACAGAGAGGAAATAGTTTTAAAACTGAATTGTAATAATACCCAAAATGCCTGTTTAATACTGTTGGAACTTAAACCTTATTAATAAGTAAACGGATTGAATTAACTTGAACTAGTATGAGAAAAACAAGATAGCAAATCTGAAAATATAATCAGGAAAAAAAACATGAAGGAGAGATGGAATTTGTTTCTTCTCTATACCATTTTATTTGATTTTATGCTCTACAAGCATGATTTATAGGTTTTATTTGTTGCTTCTTTGTTGTGTCAATGTCGTTGCTTGGAGATTATAACTTGGATCTTCAAATTTATTTTTCTTGTAGCAATTATGCTTGAAAGCTTGTACATTTTTTGAACAACCATAAACATTCAAACAAGTTTATTTCAATTCTGTAGGTCAATAATAGAAGTTTTGTGATCAATGGTTATTGCCCCTTTTGTGAAAAGTAGTTCTGACTTAGAGGGATGTAAAATGGATAAAGTTATATGAGGAATGTAAAGTATATTCTAGAGACAGAAATAACAGCTTGGACATGTAGCTTTGGGCTTTTTGATTTTTCATGTATGGGAGGTGAAGAGTTTAGTTGCATCTTTAAACTCTGTTTTAGCTTAGTTGCATTTTTAAACTCTGTTTCATCTTCTTGTTTTAAATGTTTAATAATATATATGGGCATGCAGATTTTACTTGTCATTGCAAGTTACATTCTGATTGGAGCTATATTGTTTTGATGATAACTTGGTTGTGATGCAGAATGTGGGCAACAAAGAGTCTGGAGATATTCGATGGAAATCTGGTAACCAAGGACGTGGGGGTAGGAGTCTTCGGGTGAATTTTCCACCTCGTTTCACATCACATGGTATAAAACAGCTTCTAATATCTAGCCTGAATGAACTAAAGTTTCTTTCACTTGTTTACAGGCTCTGATCATGTTGATTTATTTCCTGTGCTCTGTAAAGAATTAAACGTATGACTCATGTATAACATGTTGGCTATGCCACTTTGCTGAGGTTTGTTCTGAATCAATATTGTCAAAAGAGTGCCTGAAGCCATGTTACTTGGATTAGGACTGGCTTATGAACCCTAGTCCCTGGGTGATCCTCTTTTATTTAGCGATACAGGCTTAAGGCATCTTTTGAGTGAGTTGAAGCATGCTTATCTTGGTAATGAATGTTGTTGTTTTGATGAAGCAAATCATATTGTTCAATGAAAGTGACACCCTGACTAAAACTCGACTTCATTTCTTAGAGTGAAAATATAAATAAAAGCCTACTCCAAGTTGTGAATTTTGTATAATGAATTAATGATCTTGTCACATGGTGATTTAAACCTGTAAATCATGAAGCATTTAAGTTTCTGTCTTTTATTCTGTTCTATAAATCGTCCTACAGAAGTTACAGATACTTTTTATTCTGAGGATGTGTGCTTGACATCACATGGATTCTTACCTGCCATGTGTGCCTAGCCTCAAGCGACCTCAGCAGTTAGGCATTTGGTCATTTCACTTGAGCTGGTTTGAGCCCCTGGTGTATTTGCTGTTGATAATGTACACATACTGGAGTTTGTCAGTCATGCTAATGGAGCTTATGCAAACTGCCTGATGAGTAAGATCTATCCTAACTGCATACTGACTTTGACTGTTTGCCAGATGCAAGTGGCAGTAAGAATTCTGGAACTGGAAGGGACACTGGAAACAACCAAACTGCAGAGAAGGGCGCCGGTTTTTTGTTGCCAGCTTCATATGACAAATCTAAAGAAACAACTCAGGCAGCCAGGTATAACTATTTACAAGTGTATTGTGCTTTTGTTTATATTTTTTTTGGGGGTTTATGGGTTTTGATATGAAATTTGTTTGATTGCCTTGCAGCTCAACTGATGTAGTGGCTAATGGTTCCTCCACTGTAACTTCTGAAAGCCAATGTACAGTGAATTCAACTAGTTCACCAGCAGGAGGTGGTGCAAATCCTGAAGTGATTTCTCCAACTATTGGTGCTGATAAGTTGAGAAATACAATGTCTCTGCTTCAAGCTGATAACACCCTCACTGTAGGATTAGAAATTGAGGAAACATGTGGGGTGCCTATGACAAGCTCCAGTAACTCCTTAGTGCCTGTGACTCCAGCTTCTTCAGCTACAGTCTGTTTCTCACCATCAGATCCTGTACTAGTGCCATCTAATGATTTGCGGCTCCCTGGTGCAGTTGGTGCAATTAAACGTGAGGTGGGAAGTCATCGAACTGTTGGTGAGTCAACCACAGTCGTTCCTACTGAGAAATCAGGTCAGGGATTTGGTTATGCAATGAAAGATTTGCCAATTTTGATTAGTGATTTACTGGGATTTTTTCTTTCGAACATCTGATTACAGCTCTTGATATTGGTGCCCCCTTCCTGCAACGGAAGATATCAAGTAAATCTCATGGAGTTGGGAAAAGTCAGCTCAGTGAGACTTCACCACCCTCATCCACATCAGGGAATTCTGGCTCTTCTGGTAGCAGACCTTCATCTAACTATAGTAATAGAGCACAACAGATTGTGGGCTCTCAGAGAGGTATGTGGATTGGCTTCGTATCAATGCTTCTTTATCTTCTGAAACTACTACATTATTGATGAACATATACCCCATATTTTTATTTTTACTATGATTTTGACACCCATCCGGTTTTCCTAAAAAATCTGTTGGTATTTAATAGTTTGTTTACTTCAGGCTAAAATTTAAATAAGATGTTGAAATTTTCTGGGTATAGGGACATGGAGTTTCATATCCTTGATCATGATCCCTGTTGTAATTGTTTGTTTCTTTTCCCTAGTTGCCGACTTAGGTACTTTGTTTCCTGATAGAAGCTAAAATCTTAACATAATATGGTTTTCTGAACTGTATACTGAAAGTGAAGAATTTTTCTGTTAGCAAATAAAATATTTTATCTTTTGAATTTGGACATGGGATCTTGAACTAGGCTGTCCTTGTATATATATGTTTTTTGTAAGCTATTTCCTACAGTGCTAGGAAAAGTTTTGTGCCTCTGACATATGCTTCTGGATGCAAGTTGATGCAGCTAATAATGCAGTATAAAAGATGTTTGGGAGGGAGGTATCCCACCTATGGTTTCTTATTTACCTAGTAGTAGTGATCTGATTGGTTGCTTGTGCTCTAAATGTTTACTGGTCCATCTGTTTATTGACAGCTGGCCCCAACAAGGAATGGAAGCCCAAGCCAACAGGATGTAATTTGCCTCAAGGGAGTGGAACTGTTGGCTCATCTGATCTGCCTAATAATCCTGTTGGAGGGAGTGGAAACTCACAGATTGCAGCAGGTATCCTTGACTCAGAAGACTCGACTTATAAGCTGCAGAAGAAGCTGGAGATGTTGCATCTCCCACCACGTCAACATGTTATTATTCCAAACCACATCCATGTTCCTGAATCTGAAAGAACAAAGTTGAGTTTCGGAAGTTTTGATGCGACTTTTGAAATAACATCTAGTGCTATAAGTGCACCAGCGAGTGACAAGAGCTCTTCACCTAAATCTGAAACTTCCTACATTACCGAAGAAAATGCGGAGGAGCAGGCAACAAGGTAAGTGCTGATGTGTTTTACTCTAACATCGCTAGTCTTAGATTTAATGCTTGGTATAGTGGTAACACCCTAGAGAATGGGATAGTATTATACCCTTCTAATTATGGTGGCAAATGTAGGACCCGGGGGAGAATATTTCTTTGACAACGGCATAATTTACTTATAAGCAATTGAATTTTTCAAATGTTTATTAAGGGAAATGCATTCAATTTTATAAATTTTTAATGATCTTCATGATTTAATTTAGGGAAATACAATACCAGTTTGGAAAAGAATTCAGTGTTACAAAATTCACAAGTTCTTGATTTTGAGAGAAGCTATCTTCTTTTACTCTGAAAAAAGATAATTTTCTTGTACTCTCCTTCCTTCTCCTCAGTATTTTCTATTTCAAAGAATTATATAAGGCATATTTTCAGGTTATTAAGACTTTACTGTTTTTAAGTTTAATTGGATAGATACTTTTCTTATAACTAGTTAGATGTGTGTGTGTTTGTGTTTAGATAATATTAGTTTATAGGGTTTTGAAAAATAGAATTTATTCGAACCATAAATTTTAGGATAAATTGCATTGAGATCCTCTGTGGTTTCATTATTTTCCAGAAACTATCTTGTAGTTAAAAGTTAACTTTAGATTTTCATGTGGTTTTATAATTAGCATAGCATACACTTTTTGTCAATATTTTACCATATAATTTTCAACAAGCTGTCATTGTAATGTTGAAATTCAGAGTGTTTCCCTATCATTATGTAATTGTTTTCTGTAAAAACATGTAAATTTTAACTTTACTTACTGATAATATTTACAGAAAGGTATATTTTTCTAATTTCAAAACAAAAAGGACATTAGAGGCTGAATTTGAACCGCAGGGGATCTTTGTGAAATTAATCTTTTTGGTTAGTATTCTAGAAAGTTTATATTTGTTTCCTTTCTTAATCATTTTGAGTTTATTAGTTTTCATATTTAATCAGAAATTTCTTTTTTTTTTATTTTACTCTATTAGATTATTTTAACTCTCCTTTTTTTGTTTACTTGAATTAATAGGTTTATCAATGAAACTTGTTTACCTATTTTTGATTAACATTAACATGTGTCATTCGTAGAGATAAGTGGATAAATTAAATAAATCTTCATGACAGATTTATTAAGATATATCCACAATAACTTGGTTCCGTAGTCAGTAAATCTCTTTCCCCCAACTTCTAGTTTACACATGTGGCTATCAATAGAAATAAGAATCTGTTCCTAATCCTTCCAACTAGGAGTTATATACCAAACACTTGTGAAGATGTCAATGTGTTCAAGCAGGATCTTTCCATTACTATTGGATTGAATATGTTATTCTCTTTTATATATGTTCCATAGTCCAAGATATCTGTGAATAATTTGCTGAGAAGCTCTAGGTCTTTTAGGTGTAGAATATTAAGTTTTTGACCTGCAACAGTTGATTATGTTAATCAGGATGTTGCTGACTTGTCTCTTATCTATTTTATACTTGACTGTACTATCATAATGCTCTGTTTATCTATTTTGAGTCAACAGACAAAGTGCACTGATGACTGCAGAGGAGGGAGCTTATCCAAATCATCCTCACTCACCTTCTCATGCACCTGAAAATTTTTCTGTTGAGAGTGATGTCCCATCCAATACAGTATCAGATTTCAACGAGGCCAAGCCAGAGACTGCACTATTTTCTGGAGGGCATCAATACTCAGTGGTTCATACTTCTCCAAACTACAGCTTTGGTTTGGTGCCTCCAATGTTAGGCAGTCAGATTGCACCATTTGAAAACTCAGAATCTCAAATGCGTGAAGTTTCTCGGCTTCCCAGCTTTGTGGTAAGCCTTCAAAACTTAAATCCATTATATAATGTCTCAGATGTTACACATTTACCTTTTTGTTGTTGAAGAGGAAATTAGAAAATAGAATGACTGATAGCACTATGGACCCGGATAGCACTATGGATCCTAAACCCATAGTGACTTATGCTAGGAGGAAGAGGGAGCCGG
>JANIJH010000009.1:13911971-13925667 GCA_024520975.1 Erythroxylum areolatum | reverse complement strand
TTTTTGGTTATTGTACTATCTCGGCTGAGAAGCTTGAGGGGCCATTGTTGGCTGGAGCTTAGTCCTCGATTTCCTACAGGGCTATAGCTTAATCAATAATATTACTATAATTCCATCCATTTGCTTATCAATGACTTACTATTAACTATGTTTTCAAACATCTCTTTGTAATGGTCGGACAACAAGCTAATATAAACAATCTAAAATAGGATACCTGAACCATTCTGATATAGGCCAGTCAATTCTTATATAGGATAGATAATGATACGAATAAATCTCCTCAGGATATCTGAAGATAAAATTTTCTTATGGCAATAATGTAATGCTGATCAAGAAAAGCAAAATAAATAGGGGAAAGAGTATAATTAAGTTTATCAGATAGCTGCAATTGCAAATTCTAGAAGCAGTGTTCTTTATTGCGATTGAAAATTTCTTGGACTTACATAGGTATGAATGACTTGACAAAGTAATGTTGCTGTAACAAGATGCTTTCTGTTTTCAGACCTAAAACCAAATGATGGTTATCATGTTACCCATTTCTTTGTCTAGGTCCAGCAACCATTTGATCCTGCAAGTTATTATGCTCAATTTTATCGTTCTGGTGCTGATACTGATGGTCGTGTTTCTCCCTTTCCTTCACCTGGAATTGCTCCAAAATACAATGGGAATGTTGCTGTACTACCTCCACACACTGGCCAGTCTCCCCAAGAGGTTTCACTAGTATTCATCTTTCTTTCATTTAATCATTGAGGGATTGAAATTTCATTTTTTTTCTTTCTTGGGAAACAATTTTTTATTGATTGGATACTCAAAATTTTATGAAACATACTTTCAGTTTCCTCAGACCTGTTGCTGTGCTTGTCTAGTTATCAATCATCAACTCCAGTTGTGTAAATGGTTTGCTGTCAACAATATCACAGTTTTCCAAATACGAGATTTTGTTGTTACTTTTATCTTATAAAAGGAATAATTAAGGTATTCTTGCTTTTGGTGTAGTAATGACTTAAGGTTGTTTTTTAAAATCACCATCATGTGGATATCAGTTAGACTAAATAGATATTAATGTTGCGATTTTGTGGTCCATATACCCTCTCCTTTGCTTTTGGCCTCCTATGTTTTCAAATGCTTTCACTGAGCCCTCCCTTTAAATTTGATTTTTGGGGAGAATGAGGTAGAGATTCCACGATTAGAAGGTCCTTGTCTATGCCAAATAAACCTGGTAAATTGTTCCAAACTAAACTTTGGGCCTTCACATTTTGTTTTAAGAAATGGTGTATGTTAACGTTGTTATATGAAAGAAATCAACTTTTCCACGTGCAGCATTTATACATATTGCCTCAGCTTTGACATTAGCTAGATTGGTAAACATGTCCTGTCATGACCAGATCACAGTATTGCTAATATTTTGCTAGTGACTTGACACTGGTGATCTCATCTGTGATTTGGATAATGCCTATGGACACACTGCAGTTCTAGGTTTTGTTGCTTTGTATTAATCCTTTTATGTTGTGAAGAAAAGCTGAAGTTCTTATAGAATTGATAACAGGCAACAGTCCCTGTGGTTGCCTAGTGCTCACCTAGAGCAGTTTTTTGTGCTGTCATATACATATTCTGCTATGGAGTCCAAGCAAATTACTTTATCTAGAATTTGATGTGGAAATATATGCTAATATTAATACTGTGGATAACAATGAAAAGAAAAAGAAGCACACCCTTTCAGGTGTAGATTTGAACTGAAAGAACATTCTCAAAGATTTATATTGTAATAGTAGTGTCCACCATATCATAAACACCAATTATAACTAGGAAATATGACAATGGCTGTTGTATGTGCTATTGTGTTCATGAATTTGCCCCATGTATTTAGAGCGAAGGAATGAAATGTATGTACACTCAGCTTTGTTGTTGATTGTTATGCTTATATATTATATGACATCTATTGCAGGCAGGGAATTCCCTGGTTTTGTCCACAGTAGGTCAAACTCCAATGGTGACCCAAACTTCTGGGCTCATGCAAAGTTCCATAGCCGTGACTCAGCAACCAGTTCCCGTATTCCGACCCCCAACTGGGTTGCATATATCTCATTATCCTCCAAACTACATTTCATATGGCCACTTCTTCTCCCCATTCTATGTTCCACCACCTGGCATCCACCAATTTCTAGGCAATGGTGCATTTCCTCACCAGCCTCAAGCTGGCAGTGTATATCCAGCTCCGCCAACGGGTGCTGCTACAGGGGTTAAGTATTCACTACCACAATATAAACCTGGAACCAATACTGGAAATTCAACCCAATTTGGAATGCCTAGCGGTTATGGGCCTTATGGATCCTCTCCGGCTGGTTATAATCCCAGTTCTGCATCAACGGGAGGGAACTCCACATCAAATGAGGATCTTACTGCATCCCAGTTCAAGGAAAGCAATGTCTACATGACTGGACAGCAGGTAGGCTTTTACAATGACTCTTTAAAATCTCCTTTCTCCTGAAATGTTTACTATGCTAAATTAAATGGGATCTTTGCTTGCATAGGATTTGTTTTCTTTGATGTATTTGTTTTGCTGCTATCATCTGTGATTCTTTGATTTTTTGGCTGTTATTAATGGACATCATTAGCTCATGATGTTTGTTAAAGAAGATGCTAGGTTGTGGAAAATGCTTCAAAATAAGTTGTTGCAGCCTTTTGATTTATTTTTGGTTATCACTGCTTATAAGTCTACGTTTTGCAATCAGCATTTTAGTTGACTGATATGATGCTAATAGTTAGTTGTAGTAGTGATTTGAATGGATTTGTTTTGCATGTATGGTCTTTAGATTTTCAAATTCGTGGAGATACGGTATAATGAGCATGCAGTCCATGCTTAATATTCGTTGGAAGAAAAAAAGGAACTACTCTAGCAGAGTTCTTTTATTTCATCGAGTATTCTGTTGCTTTGTTGTTTTTTTTATGCATCTAGAAATTTAGATGCTTTCGTTTCATATTGTGGGTATATGTCAACACAGTTGAAGATTGATGGATTTTATCACCCAGATACCAGCCCAACATGCTTCTTATGCTTGGTCACTACTGGTCAGACAAAAATACGTAGACTTGCAGTTTTAGAGATTTTCCAACTGTTTTCACAAAAATGTGCATAGTGATTGGTCATTCAGTCTTGTTTACCCATTAACTTCTGTGATTTGTTTTGGTATTTTGTTTCTGCAACCAATTTTCATAAAAAATGTTAGAATAATATTTGAGCCATGTTGTGGGCCTCACCCACAACATTTTAGGTTCAATGGTTGCTCTAAATTTCAAGCGATGCAGCCCTTGTTCATGGTGGCTTGGGGATTTTTTGTGATTAGCCTGGACTTGCTTATGGTGAATTGGAGATCTGTTGTGATTTGGCTGGACTTGGTGTATAGCACACTTTAGAATAATTACTGGAACCATTTTCTGCGTGATATCTTGTTTGTTAATAAAAAGTAAGAAGTCAAGTTAGCGTTTACATTTAACTCTGAACGCAAGTTTATTGTTGTGATTTGGCTGGACTTGGTGTATAGCACACTTTAGAATAATTACTGGAACCATTTTCTGCGTGATATCTCAAATTTTTTCTTTGAAAGGTTTGTTAATAAAAAGTAAGAAGTCAAGTTAGCGTTTACATTTAACTCTGAACGCAAGTTTATTACTTTAAGTTACCAGTAAAAAGACAGTAATATTGATCCTCAAGAGCGCTAAATTCACTTTCCCACAGAGCGAGGGTTCAGCTGTATGGATAGCTGCTGCTGGCCGAGATATGTCCAACTTGCCCACTAGTTCTTTCTACAACCTTCCTCCTCAGGGTCAGCATGTGGCTTTTACCCCAACACAGAGTGGCCATGGCACCTTTGCCAGTATCTACCACCCTGCAGCAACAGCATCAGCAGCAGTCCATCCACTCCTGCAACAGACTCAAGCAATGGCTGGAGCAGTTGATATGGTTGGACCTGCTTCTAATGTCTACCAGCAGCCTCAGCATCAACAGGTCAACTGGCCAAGCAATTATTAAGGTTATGGTTGAAGATTGCTCCTTTCTAATCCAGAGAAAGAGTCCAATCTTGGGACATTTTTTGGAACTTGAAGAAGTTTGGAAGGAAAGAACTGCAAGAAAATATGGCACTGGCCGCCGGATTTGAGTGTATAAATTTAGAAAGGAGGCTGGAAACTTTTGCCAACAGTATCTTCAACTTGCTTGGGTTGAGGGCATAAATGGTGCAGTTTGCCTGTAACTGATATCAACAAAATTTAAGTTAGTTTGATGTAGGCATGTGCAGGTCTTTCCCTTGCTGTTGCCATATGGTGTTACCATTTTTCCATTTCATGTCTCTAGCCTTTTTTCCCATTTTTCCTTTCCTAAAAGTCCATTAAACTCATAGGTTTTTGTTGTTAATTGGTGAGAATGTTTTCCATTATTTTCTCTTGAGGTTTTATAGGGCTCTGAAAGGTAAGACAGGTTGGTGGAGATTTTACCAGTTCATTTCTTTTTTTCTTTCCGCTGTCTTACCTGTAAAGTGAAGTTTTGATAGTAAGAAAGCATGTACTGAACTGTTGTAATTGGTATAAGCAAGAGCGAAAGATTTCAATTGTTCCAAGTTGACAGATAAATGGTAGTTCATTGTTGGTGTTTAATTGCACCATAGATGCTTCAAGACACTCATTCTGGCGTGACAACCCAAGCAGCTGCTTTAATACATCTGAAATCGAACTTGATTGTCTCATTTTTGTCTTGGTAAAACACACAGCAAGCAGAAATATATGTCCGGAAGTGATCAATCCTACCCGATAAAAGATGATCCAGGTTATCAGACGTGAAATAACTGTCTATATCATTGTGTAGTGCATCAATTACCAAATAACTGAAAGGCAACTAAGGATAATTTTACCTTGACAAGGTAACCGGATGCTTATGAACTGAGATAAACAACAATTGCTCTGACGAGGTCTTTCAGGATGCTCATCAAACATTGTTCTACAACTACAAAACTTATGTTTGTGATGACGATGATAAGTTTAAAGTTAACAGAGAAACGATTTCTATGACCTACATGCCGGTCTCAATTTGGTAAGAAACAAGTATAAACTTGTTATGCGAAATAGTTAATGAAAAGTAGAATATGGGAAACAACGCAGAAAAGGTTTTCTTATCTCGACTAAATTTTGAAAAAAATTTAAAGCATAATTTAATACCTTTAGAAAACTTTGAACTTATTTTTTATCTATTAACTTATCAGTAAATTGTGGGATTTTTTTGAAGATACAAGGTCGAAGTTTAACTCCTCTACCACCTATCTCCATGTTAAGGAATTCTATTTCAGTCTAGCATATCTTAGCTTTTTTCTTAAAGAGGTTATACCCTGTTGTTCACAAGCATCTGCAAACTTACTGAGATGTATAATATGTTGAGTAATATTATCACCGGCTATTAAAACATCATCCACACAAACATGTATGAAATTATGATACTGAAAGATATTATTCATTTTTTTGAAAATATTTATGGGGCATTTTTTTAAACATAAAGGCATCATTAATGACCTTGTGAAGTAGAGAAAGTAATATATGGAATACTATCTTTATTCATTTTTATTTACCGAAATCTACTCTTACAGTCAAATTTAGAGGAGATTTGTTTTCCTCTTGTTAAGTTTATTAATGTTTCTTTGTGAGGTAAGAAGTATCCCTCAAATACTGTATTATCATTTAATTTTTATAATTTATGACCATTCTAACTTTATTTCTAATTATTTCTACATAATTTCTAACCTTAAAAGCTAGGGAAGAATGAGGGGATTTACTAGACTTAATAATTTTTTGTACATCTAGCATTTCTAAGTTTTAGTTCTCAAAGACATATCTTTGTTTATCTTTTTTTTTCTATGAATCTATCGGAAGGTTGCGTAATTCTGAACTTTCTCAGATCCTACGTCCTAATGAGATTTCTACTAAAATATTGTTGTTGTATCATTTCTAAGTTTGCTTCTTTTCAATTTTTATCTCAAAATTATAATGGTTCATTCTAAATTTGTTTCTTTTCTACTTGGTTCAATTCACTGTATACCCTTGTTGTGAATTTATTTCTTGTTGGGATCAATGATTACCTAGGCTTAGAGCTTCCAGGTTTCCAATTGTAGGTGACAAATACCCTATCCTCAAAGAGATTTTTCCCTTAACCCTGAGGCACAGGTGAGATGGTAAGGAGCTCTCCTAGCTTAAGTGAGGTTGCGGGTTTAAACCGCCCTCATGTATACAGCCGTTTAAAATTTGGAGCCAGAGCTTTGCCTCCCGCAAGAAACCTATCCGGCTCGAGCGGGAATTAGTCTAAAAATGGATAGCTTAAAGATGTCTTTCTATAATTAGGATCCTTCTAAGACAACTCGTGAACAAAAAAAATAAAGATTTCCCCTTTCATCCATTCTCATAATGCGAATTTTCTCAAATAAATCTTTGGAAGCCTTTACCAAAGTACACACTCTTGCTGGTATGCGACGAACACAGCACAAAATGATATCTAACTCTAGTGGTAAGAAAGGATTGTATCCAAAGAAAGTGATTAATTAGTGTGTATAGGATTAGGGTTTTGATTGAATTCAATGGATGATATAAAATAAAACTAAGCTAAGCTGTAAAACTCCCTATTCCTTACAACTGCCAGCAACCGTCTCCAACACGGAAAGAGTACCAAAAGTAATTTGGGGACGAAGGATGGTTAAAAAGTATAATCAAGCAGTGACTCCAGTGTTGGTATTAGTGGCTAAGCGAGACTAAAGATGGAGCTACTTAGGAAACTATGTTTGACTTACAACGGAGGTTCCTAGAGATCAACTTGACAGATAAGTTACCTTCTGAAGGGGAAGGGGAAGGGGAAGGGGAAGGGGAAGGGGATGTTACACGAAATAATTAATGAACAGTAGAACATGGAGAAAACAACGCAAAAAAGAACATGCAGAAGTAAAATGATAGCAACAACAAACGATGTCGAAACACTACTAACAAAGAATAGAGTAAGACCTTATATAAGATGGTAACACGTGTCACCATAAACCTTTATAGGAAGTTGAATAGCTGTTGTAACAGGCTATGTTTGTCATTGAAAAACCTGAAGAAAAAGGTTCGTATTTCCTTCCTCATTGTTCTTCACGAATATTTCTTTCTCTCTTGTGTAACTTTTCATCTTTATGGTCGAAGACTAATTCATGTGACAAAACTTCATGTGTAAGTATTAAGTGGCAGATGTTTTGAAAGTATTGATACCATCTTTATCAGTCATCGATGAGATCATTAACTGTCTCAATATGCTTTTTCTCTCTGAGGAAGACTTTAGTGTCGATAGAGATCCTCATATAACCATCAAATTCGACTAGAACCCCTTTGTTAAGTTTTGTTCTCAGTATTTGTTCTCATCCCAAAGGTCCTTGTACTCATCAAGAAAATAAGTTGTA
This sequence comes from Erythroxylum areolatum, assembly GCA_024520975.1. Lineage (NCBI taxonomy): Eukaryota > Viridiplantae > Streptophyta > Magnoliopsida > Malpighiales > Erythroxylaceae > Erythroxylum > Erythroxylum areolatum. The sequence continues at coordinate 13,918,207 of JANIJH010000009.1, read as the reverse complement.
TTCTTGTTTTTTAAAGGATCAAAAAAGGATATGCCAAGTTCATTTGCTGTGATCTAAACATTCCTTCCATCTTCAATCTAGCTAGTCGGTTGATAGGCCCCTCTCCTAAAATGACTAGGCGGCCTGCTTGACATGACACGGTGACCCTCTAATCGATATCTGATCTAACTAGAAAATTCTCGTGGAACTAAGTTTATTGCTCTTTCGAAAAGCTTTAACTTAACATTCCTAAATATAAACAGTGGAGTTTTTTTTGTAAATCTTTTTAGTATGAATCATTTTATTAAAAATTTTGACAAAATAACGACTGCGTTTTGACATCCTCAAAATTTTCAAAATCCATGTAAAAGTTCAAAACACTTCTATAATCACACCTTCTCAACTACAAATTTTGGACTTCAAGTCCATTCATAACTTGAAACAGTTACATGAAATGATTTAAAAAAGGCTAAAACATGTTCATGCATTTAATATAAAAGCATTCATATACATGCAATAGTTCCAAAACATATTCAAAGATATGCAATAGTTCCTAAAAATATTTACAAGGAAAAAAATGCCTATACAACAGCATGTGACGAAGTTGACTACTCACGAGGTGGAATCCTTGCTACTGAAGCCCCTAAACGTGCACCTGGGAGGTTTTATTGTGAAACAAAAAGTATAATGTGAGGTAAACAAGCTCAGTGAGTGTTAACTTTTCTATGCAAATAATATTTAACAATTTAAAACTCCCTAAAACAAATTCATTTCATTTCTTATGATACAATACCAATATAAAACATATATGCTTTCTGAAATCAAACTTCTCAAGCTACTTTGAAAGTAAATTGTGGTGGCATCATTATTGTCATGAACTTTCTTATTCGATATAGCCTACTACTAACTTCTTTGCCATATGGTACCCTTAGGCATAAAATTACGGAGCTGATTCGGCATCGCTTATATGATATCTTATTTTCTAGAACATGCTTATTGTTTAACCCTAGATTAAATATTGCATATACATGCATAACATTAGCATTTATACACGAATTGATATTTGTACACATTATAAAGATAACATATGCACTCAATTGACTTATTCCAGGGTATGAAAAATGTTAAGTGATCTTAATGTGTATTATGAATTAATATGTCTTGAATTTTGGTATGATTGGATTTCAATTGGTAAATTGGAATTAATGTTATGGATTGGACAATTGATGGATTAAAATGTACGTTTGGATTAGGACAAATGCCAAGCGATAGGATAAATTGATACATGAAAATTTTGGATGATTTAGCCTATAATTGAGTGACATTTGGCATAGTTAAATGAGTGACAAATGGACTAGTAATTAAATGACAAATGGACCAATTATTGTTTGACATGTGGACTAATTATAATGAGACATAGGGACTAATTAATTGGTGACTTATGGCAACTTAAAGTGTGGATAAATGGCAACATATTAGGTTGATACATGGTAACATGCCTTAAGACAAATGCCTTGGCCAAATTAAGACACCTAGCACCTAGTGAAGAAAGTTACGACAAGGAAAGTTCTATAGTCTTCTCCTTTGTTCTTCACCTTCTCCACCAAAATTACATCCCTCTTCTCTTTGAATCATGGTTAAACCATAGCTCAAATCACTACATAAAAGTTAGATTTTAATTCCTCACAAAATAGCTAAGAAATCGGTTCAAAGTGGTCTTCATATTGCTATCCAAAATCAACTTATTTTCACCTTAAGTTTTTGATGAATTTTGTCTGCTTAGAGGATTACTATAATCCGGAGTTTTGAGCTGAATTGTTAGCCTAATAAGTAAGTAGCAATCTGATCTTTACGGCTTGCTTAGTAGTCTAAGAATCATGCTTGAATTGGAATGAAATGAATGCAATAGTTTCTGGTTTGATTCTTGATGCATGAAAGACTAGGATTTGTGAGCTATTAATTGAATAATTTTGAACTGGAATAGGAGATGTTATTGATGATGAATTGGAGTATGATTTAGGCTTAATAGAGGTATAATGGATGAACTATAAAGAGGCTATTTTAACTTTGGTATAAAGTGTAAAAAACTAGAAAAATGAAAGAAGAATTGCTGGAATATGATAGTTGTAGTGTTTTCATTGAACATTCATCGATTTTTTAGCTCTAATTTGATTTGTAGACATCTAAAAGGGATGATTTTAAGTTTATATTAAATATATACATATGGATATATTTTTCATGAAGGAATCTAATTTTAATTCTATCTCTAAGAGTTTTAAAAGATGGCTGAAAGTTGAGTTTTTGGATTCTGTCACTGCTTGAGAACATTCAGTAGAATTTTGTGTATAACTTGCAGAATACTGAACCAAATTCTATGAAATTTAGCTCATTAGAAAATTAAGACTTATAGGAACATTTTAAAAAAGAAGTTAGTGCCTAATTACTTCATTTTCCTTGTCAAAATAGCCATGCAAAGTTGATCTGAAAGTCTGTTTTAAGAAAAACTGGAATGATGTTTCAATAAAAGGTAGTGCACGATAAGCACGATCATAACAGAAAGGAAGCATAGGGTTACACAATCATGCACAAGCACGATCGTGATAGAGGAGGATCAATTAGAAGTACATGATTGTTCACAAGCACAATCGTGACAGTGAAGAATATCCTTCAATCTTTTAACCATAACTTCTTCTTTGGACCTCCAATTAACTTGAAATTTGAACCACAAGCTCCTCACACAGTGCCCTTTCTCTCCAAAAAATTTCATGGTCTTATGAATTTATTAGTAAAGGATTGATAATGATTGATTGATGATGTTATAATAATCAAGTGTATTGAGTTATGAACGTTAGTGTATGATTGAGTGATGAACTTAGAATAAATTTGTATTATTAAGGTGTAAACCTAAGTTCAAATTAGACATATATGAGTTTTGAAATATGAATGATCATGAGTTGAGTTGTGAATAAAGGAAACATACCCGGAATAGTCATTGGCCATGCATTGAACATGACATATGTATATATGTGCACAAATGAATAAGTATTTAATCGATCGACTTTGTAATGTAAATTATATGTAAATTGTATGATTTTAGATGCTCAAGTGGGACGTCATTCAGATATTACCGGATCATCCAGGCAATAGCATAAATTGGAGCGTACTGTGAGTCAACCTAAATGACCTTCCTAGGATTGATTTATTTTGTTTAACTTCCAGTTATTGAACTATTTGCGATTTGTTTGTAAATTCTAGACTTTAATGGTCCGAGGAGTTTGATATTTAGGAATGTATTGGAAGTGTTCTGTTTACATATGAATTCTAAATGATATCTGTATACTTAACAAAAGTTGAATGCCAAACTAAGGTCTAATAAATATGAGATTCTATCTGTGCATTAAAACTGAATGCTATGCATAGCATGTTCAGATAAAGGCATTATTATCAGAATAGCCAGTCTGAAAGAGCTTTAAGCTCATAATTCTACGCATAGAGCTTTGCTCTATGATTTCTGTATCTGACTAAGCCTAATGGGTCTAAAAGGCACTAGGTCACAACAAATAATATCGAATATGGAGTCTCATATGGTAGCTTCCTTAAACCCATCTTTGACTCTCTCCTTTTCTTTTTTGTTTTGGACTCTCACGATTATCACTCTCCAAAGTGAAGCAATTTGTCTTTCCTTTTTCTTTTTATACTCCTTTAGTGAATTACACATATCACTCTTTAATTGGTCATCTTTGATGACTCATTAATCCACTAACACGATGTAAAAAGACCAAATTGCCCTTAATGAGTTTAATTCACTAACTAATCGAATTAAGTTTTGAAAATATTTTTTAGTCATCTTATTATCAAATTGACCATGAAATACCCTAATTAGGGTCAATACTTAATGATTAGATGCTTTACAAAATTTTGAATGGGTTTAAAATCATCAATACTCATTATTTTCCAAAAAGGACATTTTAATCCTAAATTTTTGAAACTCCTAAAATCCATCCAATCGGTCTTATTTTTGATCCATTTTAGCATCCTTAAACTTTAATACTTATTCTAGATATTTAAATATTTTGAAATTTTTTTCAATATTTCGGGGTTGGATACCCAAAAATTACTCTTCATCCGAATATAAAAATGTTTTTTCAAAGAAAGGAAAGGTTAAGGGTTTTACAAAGGCTATAAAAAACAAATTAGGTGAAGTATCTATGGCAAGATTGAGCCAAAGTTCCTTCTTCCTTGCTTTCTCCCCTCTCTCAATGTGAAATGCTTAATAATCCCAATTTAGTCTTGAAGCTATTGGTAACACAATATCCACCAACCTCCTTGATGTCCATATTAAATGTCATGGCAGCTAAACATAATGTATAATGGCAACTGTTTCTAACAATCATCTAATATTCATATATACAGATTTAGATCATATCACAACAATCTTTAATTGTTCATATTAAAGAGTAATGCAAACATTATGTTTACGAACAAAATCTGATTCATCAATACAGAACATTCTTGCATCAGAACAAAACTCATAAATATCAAAATAGAATGTACAAGTATTAGAATTCAATGTCAGAATAGGATATAATCTTTCAAATAAAAAATATGACTTGTATCAGATCAAAATATGTTTTGTATCAAATCAGGGCTTATCTTGTTTCAGATTAGAACTTGTTTATATCAAAACTGAACATGTTTTAGAATACAAAACAAATTAGGCTACTAATCTTTTTTACTGAAGTGCATAATGGGACCAGAATAGGAGATACCTATGATTGGTATCACAGAACAGGAGAAACTTATGTCTCAATGACAAGAGCATTGAAGTGTAAATATCAGAAGAAACCTTAGTGTCACAGGAGCAGCTGCAGACCCTTCTAGGCATGCCTATTTACCCACGACTAGGACTTAGTAAGTTTAAAACAAAACAAGTCACATTTTATAATTTTCATGCAAAAGATATATTGCAAAACATATGACTTTATTCCATTTTGTTCAACTTGAACATATTCATTCACATTTAGTCAACTCAATGTGCCTTATATACATAAGCAATTGCGTCAATACAACAATGAAGCAGTAAGTCATTACAAATTACATATAATCATTCAAGTTCCCAATTCACAAATATTCATAACTAACACATTACTCTTGTTCTTCAAATCATATTAGCATTCATAAATAAACTTCATTCCTTTAACAAATTATAAGTTCCAAAATTAGGTACGTTGCTATCAAATAACACCTTTCTTATGGTATTACTTCAATTAAAAATCCAAATCTTATTTAACCTTTAATTAAATTATTCCACATCAAACTAGGTTCATTTTACACCTTAATTAAGTCCAATTACTCTATTATAAAGTATCTTAACCTTATATAGTCCAACAATTGCCCAAAACCAACTTTTTCTCCTTCTTACGTACTTCCCACGATTGTGGGAATGAACCTTATAAATCCCACAATCGTGCTTCTTCACTTCCATTCGATACACCTCCACCAAAGTCCATCAATTTCACTTCAATTTTACCTTATTCATGCTTCAATACCTTATCAAATTCATGTCCAAACCAATTCAAAAATTATTCATAAGGTAGCTCATAATTTATGATCTTTCATGCATAAAAATTCAAACCAAAAGTTATCAAACAACTATCATGTTCCATACCTCAATTCATCGTCAATTCAATATATATTTTCTCCATTTTAGACATCACATAATTCATAACACAATAAGCTATCAAGTTTAGAATTCCCTTAGATGTTTAGCTTTAAGTTCCTTCTTCAAAGAACCAACTAATGTAGCCCTTTCAAGTAATCAAGACATATCTAAGTTCAAGGTGCAAATTTCAACACAAACGAAACAATAACATAGAAAATAGCAAAACCTACTTCTTGATACAGTAACTTACAAGGATGTCAAGTGAAGATGATCCAAAATCAAGCAAAATTCTAGAAGTTGAGAGGGAGTAATAGGCTTTGGTGGTGAGATTAGTGAGAAGGCAACAGAAACACTACATGAGCTGGAATGATTAAGCTCTTTCTTTGTAAAGTGTCCTAACTTTGAAAGGACACATGTCCTTCCATGGAGTGACCTATATGGAAAACTTAAGGTGAGCCACTTATCTTCTTATCATGTTGCCAAATGTCACAATTCAATTAGGCCACTTGTCACTTAACCTGTAGCGCCCCCTTACCATAGGGTATCCACCGGAACGCCCGTAGGTCATTCCGATAAATATCCTACGACAAGAGAC
>JANIJH010000009.1:13875851-13908318 GCA_024520975.1 Erythroxylum areolatum | reverse complement strand
TATGACTTATGGGCCTTGAAGTGTGATCAAGCCCATTGCTAACATCAAATGAGCCTATAGGGTCGCACACAAAGAGTGATGTGATCTGGACTTATTTTCTTGGGCCTAATTTATTAGGTATTGAATAAATATATGTGGATATATTTATTAGGCTAGATTGAAATAAGTTGTCGGGCTTTTATTATATGAGATATAATATGGACCGAAACTTATTGGGCTTCAATAATTCTAATGGTTTTAGAATTATGATGTTCTTATTCCTAATAGGAATAGGAATTAGGGTTTCTCTATAAATAGAGAAACTTAAGTCTCATTAGAGACAAGAGACAAAAACCCTAGACATCTTCCGAGAGAAAAACTGTGCGACGTTCGAAAGGGTTTTTGAACTTGCTAGCACACACGAGCTGCTGCCCAGATCGTTCATCCTCGTATGGATACCGGTAGAGGACATTCACGCATTGCAGTGTCTACGAATCTGAAAAAGAAAATCCGCATCAAGAGGTATTTTCATACATGCTATAGTTTTTAGTTATACATCTTGTTGTGTTTTATGGTCTTTTCCGCTGTGTATTGAGAATACTCGGGCCATAGGCGATCCAACAGCTACCACATAATAAAACAGATGGATTAAAGGAGCGTATAAGAATTTGCATAGGGTGAGTATGGCAGTTACGGGTATGACTCATTGTCACCTCGTGCAGTCATGGTCACGATTGTGACTAACTTGTCACGATGATGGCATGCTAGTCACCACCTTTCTCTGTTTTCTTCTTTTCCTTTCATGCAAATTTATGTCATTCTTCATTCTTCACTCAACATACACCTAAGGAAAATGGAGATAAAGAAGTCAAAGAAGAGAGAAAGGAAGCAGAGACTAGTTGATGAAGGGAAGAGAGAGAAACATAGCATAGAGGGGATGGCAGTGTTAGCATCTGGGTGAGAAGAAGATAAAGCAGAAGGTGAAAGCTGATGTGGGAGGCTTGAAATGGGCAAGAGATCACCACCTTTACACTCACCCGATCCTTGTTTGCTTATTCTATTCATTTGTTGCTCTATTTCTCGTTTAGTTACTGAACTTGCTACTTTGTTAGCTTAACCAACTATTATTTTGTTATCTTTTCATAGTTCATTTAGTATTCACTATTTTATTGCTTTAATACTTCTATTGACATTAACATGGAACTGAAGTGTACGGAGATGATGAACTGTGTTTATGCTATGATGGGTTGATCTCTTTTCCTTGAAAATTAATGTATCTATTTTAGTTGACCATGAATAATTGAGTTACGGATTTCTTGTCTTATTTATTTCTGTTGCATCTGAGTTAAATGGATGTAATAGAATGACCAAACTTTGAATCATTCTTAGTACTAAATGAAGGATCGAGAGGAAAAGTTTAACGTGGAACGAGAAACTATGGACACTTGGGTTAAAAACTACAAATATATTAACTTAAGTGGTAATTAGTAGTCAGATTTTCATAATTAATTTGGATAATAATTTGTTGAATACTAAACTCATATTAGTTCATTATTTGAGTTGATTTAGAACTAACTGTTAATTTTAGTAAGACAATTATCCACTCATATCCCTTAATCACACATAGGAGATTAAATTAGTAAAATTAATTCTCGAGAGTTTTCCATTTCGATTAATCTATTCTTCTTTGCTTCCAGTTGAATCATTATACTTTTCAGTTTAATTTTGTGATTTTCTTTAAAGCCTTAACCTAATGAATCTGGATAGAGTATTTAGAATTGCATCCGTTTTTGTTTTTGTTCAAGGTTAATTTAAGTGAACTAATTTTATCTCTGTGAGAGACGACCCTAGGTAATCATTATATAACTACCTCCTACATGTGCAAGTAGGATAGCTAGGTATTTTTAGAATTTATTTGGGCACAATAGGCTCAACCTTATTTTTTATTTTTATTTTATATAAAAATAAAAAACAACGATGTTTTTTGCAATAGTTGTAAGGCCTCGGACCGAATCAGACCGAAACTCAATTGTCATCTCTATTAATACCATGTAAATTAGGTTAAACTTTATCATTAGAAAGGTAAACTAACTCGAATTTTGAGTTATGGTATAAATTTGAGTGCATTTATGTGTGTGACAAAAGAAACGAAATTTTTTAGTTATATTAAGTTGTGTGGTTATTGATTTGACAAATAAATTATAAGTTTAATCTATGATAGTTCCTTTTTACTATGAAAAAGATGTCCAAAGAGTTTATCTTCACTTAAATGAAAATATTGGCATTGGTAGTGATTCTTTTGAGTTTCCATTGTTTATTATCTCTTTGTTTCAGCATTAATGTTGGATTTAAGTTTCCATTCTATCAAATGATGGTTTATTGGAGGAGTTCAATTATCCTTTCGTGCTTATTTTTGAGATGATAATTATTCATTTGTTCGTGCTATTAGATATTACTAGTTAAAGATGCCTTGATGATATTTTGAGGCACTTTCTATATTGTATTTCTTTGTTTCTAACTCTGCAGCTTAATTTACCCTTATCATGCTTATTTGTCACATTCTGGCTGTTATGATTGATTTGTGACAATCTCTTATGGCATTCTTTGAAAGTTTTTAATCATTTCTTGTGGAGTTGATTTTGATCACTTTCTTAATTTTTTTTATTGGAGCATTCTGAGATTAATTCAATGGATAAATGAAAATAACTTGTGTGTTCGTTAGTTTCTTCTGGAAATGGTTGAAAATGATGCTAAACTTGTTTTCATTTTGGTCTTTGTTTCTTTTACACGACTGGGTTTATAATTGAAGTTTCTTGTTTTTACCGATTGAGTCATTTCCTGAGACCAAAAGGATTCTAAAATGGATATAAATCATCTATATGGATTCACAAGGCAACCAAGTTGTTGCCTTTTTCTTTTATGTTTTTCACAGTGATAGTAGAGCAGCGGGCACCAAAAAGTTAGACACGGATGATGATGATGAAGGAGCACCGGATCTCTACCAATCATCTTGCCCTTTTCTTCATGAAGGTTATGCACTCTTCTTTAATGGTATGTAAATAGGCGGTTACTTTTTAGGATTGAACAAGAGGTATGTAAAAGTTTCTCTCCGCTTTCACTCTCTCTTCCCTTCTTCGCGGCCTCCTCTTTTCATATATGGTTATTGACTGATCAATCTATGCTGCTTGGATGTTTTATGGGTATTTTGAAAATTTTTGCTCATGTTTTTTTTTTGTGATATTAGCTTCTTTGTTTGATATATACCGCCAATTTTCGTAGTTACTCTTTTAACCTGCATCACTATTATTCTATCACATCTGCATATGAATCTACTGGAAACAGCCTCTCTATTATGTATAAGACTGCATACTATCGGACTTCTCTAGACTCCGCTTCTCTGCGGGACTTCGGGGTATGATGATGAGATTATACTTTTCCTACCGAAGAAAGAGATAATGAAAAGTCATAAATAAAAATTAGGGCATGATATTATATCATATCATAATATAATAGATTATTTCTAAACTAATCTATTATATTAATTTATATTAATAATTTGACCACTACGATATATTCTGCTTCTGCACATGAATACAATGGTTCATAAGCGATAATAATATAAAAATACATGCAGAACTCATCAATATGTATTAAGACAACAAATTAATAATCAATATTGCTTACTAATTTATTTTAATAATAAAAAAATATACTTATTAATTTTATTATAATAATGAAGTTTAAAATTATAAATAAAATTTGAGAAATTGATTATTTTATTTCATTAATTAATTAAAAATAATTAGTAATATATTAGATAAATATAAGTAGTAATATGTAAATATGATGAATCAATAAATCAATTAATTAATATGCTGAACACTCCCTACCTCTAAATTTTAATTTTTTGGTAAAATTTAAAGAAAAGAGGAAAATGAGATGGGAAGTACCATGATAAAAGTAACCATGAATTGATAGAATGTGTAAGCATGAACTAAAATTGCTCTTCATACTATATTCAGATAACCTTCAACCCTATAAATAGGATTTCTTTGTAAAGTATTAAAATGATCAAGTTGTTGTAATGTTGTCAACTTAGCATATAAAAAATGACTCATAAAATCCAAGGGTTATGATTAATGAAAAAAAAATTGATTTCAGCAATATTAATTGAATTAATACAATGGAGCTGATCTCGGTTTACACTTTGCAACCTAAACCTTTACAAACATTACTATCAACCTAAGCCGCCCATAGGCTTCTCTTCCTCTAGCTTCTCCCCAGTTGTAAAGACCAAAAATGAAAGGAAGAAACATTGAATGTTTGTACAGGGAGCAAGATTCAGATGGGAACTTCATTTGCCACTAGCTTTTCTTCTTTTGACAGGTACAATGGTTACTTTTCTCCCAGAATTGGATGTTCCTGTCTCTGCTTGCCGTAAAACAGCTATAGCTGCCTTGTGTTGGTTTTTGTTTGCTTTGCCATCTGTAAATGGTTTTACCTCAAATGCACCTCTAATGAAGCCTCTAGCAACCTGAAACGTTCAAGAGCAACGCTCTGTGGATTTTGCAAATTGCTAAAACAAAGAACAAGTAGCACCATAGACACTCAGGACCACCGTTATATAAGAGAAAATCATAGCTAAACGTGCAGAGATCCCATACTCGCATTCCATTGTAAAATTAGCAAATCAGAGAGATATTCAAATATTATGCTGCAATAGTGAACAAGACGAAAAAATGCATAAGATTATAAAATATTGTAGGAATCTTGGGACATGTTGGAGAGGGCATATGAGCTGCGCTATTTCCCCATTTTGATAATTGAAAGATAAATATATAAGAGCAAATCTCGAAGATAAAGTCCTTATATACGAGGTTAATCAATAATATATGCTCAAGGGAAGCAATATTTTGGCATCCAGATTCTATTTTTTAAAAAATAAAGGAAGAAGACAACTGAACATCCAGATTCTATTTGACAAAATGGGTTCCTTGTAATTGATTAAATCCACCCTGAATTCTTCTGTTTCTTTCCATCCAGATCCGTATAACAGTGACATAACATAAATTGATATATATGTCTTGTTAAGCGTGTCTGAAATTCTATTCTGTACTGTCAATGATTCTGGAAACTCAAACATAAATGTGAGTTCACAATCAAAGTGAAACTGATCTCTAGACAAAAACTCATTTCAACACAACAGACAGTTGATCAAGGGACGGAAAATGTTTAGTCAGGTGAAAATTGGTAACCGGTTCACTGAGAATTGTAGTCAACCGTCCACTCCTAACTACTCAAACCAGCCTGCATTTCAAGTTGTTGTGACAGTATACACTACTCTCCTCTCACAAACATGTAGAGGAAAAAACAGTTCTTTTCTTTTCTAGTGAACTAACTAATTTTAGCTTTATTAAGTTAACTAAGGCATCTTTTCTTTATAGTTTTGGTAAGAGTAATAGTGTATATATGATGTAATTCTAACAATCTCATTCTTTACATCATATGAAATCGTTAATTATGGTGATGAAGATGTGTGTTTAAAGATCTGTTTATCTGCAAGTTACACTACTTGCAAATTCTCAACATGTTATTATATCCGAGAGTGATGGGAATAAGCAGAATCCTATATGAAATACTATGACAGCTAAACGGTCATCAGCTATTCCATATATTCTGATTACTCCTGAAAACTAAGAACATCCAAGGGAAATCAAGAAAGACTTCTTGGATCAGAAAACAGGGTGATTCATAAACTAATCAAAGCTAAACAAAAGATACTTCAGGATAATTGAGAATAGTTGCTCAGTTTCTCAGTAATTACAGAAGCTTTTCCATGATTCAAGAGATGGAAATATGGATTTTGACAGACAGTTCCATTACTTTGTTACAAGTGTTTCTACAAAATTGTAGAACCCCTCAAACCCAACACATGCATAGAATTTCAATATACAAAATATAGATTGCAGTGGTTCATTTGTCATACCTTTAATAGGATCCAAACTTTAAGAGAGCTGCTCAATATTGCAAGTCTAGTTCTTTTCCCTGAAGTTAAGTAGCTGCACATGTGGTGGTCAACCCTCAATATAAGTCGTGGCCAACTCTTAGGATTTTCAGGGTCTGCCTTCTGGTCCATCATTGCCTAGAACATACAGATATAACAAAATGATCAGAAGATTCCTGTTTTACAGCACAAATAAATGGTTGCAGTAACTGCAAAGAGATGTGGCTCTTGTGAAGGGGTATGTTTGAAGTCAACTATTTATAGGTACCCATATAATTCATGTGAATGGGTTTTTCCTGAGTCTTGAACCTGACCCACCAATAGAAATTTGAGGCAGTCACGCCCCACAGAGCAATGAGGTCTTTAACAATAATATGACAAAGAGAGAAAATGGTAAACTTTTTACTTACAAGCAAACGACAAATTTCTTGTTCAATCTTTGAAAATGAGGTTTCCAGAGCTTCAACTCTCCCAGTTGCATGGCAGCAGGTGCATGGTTCACTAATCATAAATGTCACACTAGGACGAACCTGTCCAACAACATTCCAGTATGAGATAATGATATAAGTGAGCTTAGATTTTATAAAAGAAATAAAAAAGAGGGGAAATAATTACAAGCTTTAATTTAGTGGAATGAAGGGTAGGAGTTGAGGTGAAAGTAAAAACGATAGCTTGAATAGTAATAAGTTAGATAAGTTATCTTATTTGTTTAGTACTTATTTAAGAATATAGAACTCTTATTAGTATTCAATTTTGTTTTAGATATTTTAGTTAAGAACCCTTTGCTACTAGAATAAGAGTTCTAAGAAGATAGATGTATATCTCTTGTGGGTGTGTGCGTGCCCGCGTGCGCTTGTGTGTACTCACCCAGCCCTTCGATAATAAGCTCCTGAATTTTTTTTTCCACAAACATAGTTCTCAATTAGAAGGTGAGATGCTTTCTTCCAAGAGTGAGTACAGATCTTATCAGTGATCACTAGTTCCTCACGATCTATTACTTGTTTACCTCACTAAATTCCCACACTTTTAACTTGAATTTCCAACAACCAAAATCCTAAATTCTGGCCATATCAAATCTTAAAATTCTAGCTATTCCAAACTTGAAATTTCAGCAACATAAGCTGAAATTACAAACCTAAAACTCAAATTCTAGCAACCAGAATTTATAAATTTTGTGAGTCATAGCCACTAGTTTGATATATCTTCTACTTGTCCTACATCACTTAATCTTAGTATAATAAGTCTGGCTCTACTGATCTTGTAAATTCACTTTCATTAACATTGTTCAAGCAACAATTACCTACACAATTTTTTCCCTAGTAGTCAGTCAGATATACTGGTTACAGTTCAGCTTTGCACATTTTCCTGGTACTATGTCTTTTGGTGAAATTTGTGAAGTTAAAATTGATGAAAATAAATGCTAATATTAGACCAACGTACCCTCTTTCTTGTTATTTCCATAAGCCCATGCTTTGACAACTCAGAGACTTTTACTGTTGACCGGTCACTCTCAACAGCTCTCTTCATTTCTTCATAAACCAATCTCTTATTTGCTAACATAAAAAGCAGCAAAAAGAATGAAAAGGTAAGATGGTTATAGTAAAATACAAACTATACTTAACTACAAGTTTCAAAAAAATAGGAGAATAACATCTTTGGCCTATTTATTACCATGCCAGAAAACCCATTTCATTCTGCCAGGGAAACCTTTTCAGACAATGATTCTGGAATAGGGGGAAGTACGTGATCTAGGGGAACTCTGTTAGTTCACCTGAAGCAGGTCTATAGCAAATTCTCCTAATTTTGTTTGCCTGGGTGCTAAAGTATTTGTGTGCAGACTTACAGAAAGATGATGTATGCATGCCCACTCACCCAAACAAATTAATGCTCAAAGAACAAGAACTTTTAGCTTACATTCATCTTCCATATCTATGAAGTCCACAACTATAATTCCACCAATGTCTCTCAGCCGTAACTCCCTTGCAATCTGAAATGTACATTTCCCATTAAGCCATTGGCACATCAAATCTTTAGCAGAATAGCTAAATAAATTGTCCTTTGAATTCAAAATCTATGCATAAGTCCCTCTTTAGATACTAATGAAACACTATATAATGTCTACTTTTTTCAAATGGTCTTCACATCAATGATCATTGGTCAATGCACAAGCAGTAATTATACAGAAACTCTGATTGCAATGGTAATGAATAACTGTAGAAGTTCTTAAATAGCATGAATGAGCAACACATTGTTCTTTTTTTCCAGAAAAATTGAAAGCAATGCTATTGAGTTACTGAATGGCAAGTGCAAATGAATTACTGCATAGCAAAAGTGACATATTCAGGAGTCAAAATCCAGTTATCCAGCCAGAATCATGGCAAACTGGAAAATTAATCAACTATTCCCAATACATTCTCCTTTTGCTAATCAGATTCATCAGACATACTTGTTTTGCAGCAGCTAGATTTACATCAAGAATAGCTTTCTCTTGTGAAGTTCCCTGACCAAACATCACATGGCCTCCATTTACATCAATCGAGACTAATGCCTCCGTTTGTTCAATCACAAGAGAACCCCCATTGGCAAGTGGAACCCTGACAGACAAGAAATAGGATCAAAATTCCAATTAAAACATGCACACAATACTACCACCAGTAAACAACCAGCTCATGCCAACAATACCTCAAAGCATAAAGCAATTACAATAAAATTCTAGATTCCTGGAGCAATGTTGATCCAAATTTCTACAGTGGTTGCCATTTTCTAAGCATTACTTGAAAACATCTACTCTCTTAAGACTTTTCTGAAAGATAAACTGTCAGAGAAAATCTTCACACCATTCAGGAAAAACCTATTGAGCTACAACTGATTGGTATGGAAGTATAGAAGTATCCCAAGGAAACACTGAAGCACAGTCTAGTATCTAAAAATGCAAGTAAAGTTCGATTCCACCCAAATGTAAAGCTTTAAGTATGATCTCCTTCAATTATTTTAGCACTTTGGTAGAAGCTCAAAGGCCTCCTCTTGATGGCTTTCATGATGTCTTTACCACAAATAAACAATAAATAAGATGTGAAAGGCCTAATAAGATATTTATCATACAGAAATATAACAAACAGTACAAATCCTCACCTTTTACTTAGGATACTATCAATCTCTTCCTCGACATTGAATTCATTAAAAAGAGGGGCTCTTTTATCATATAACTCAACTCGATTACAAAGATCAGGAGCAAGTTCCTGAAGGTAGTTTGTGACCTGAAGAGGAGAGCGCAAAAGGTAAAGCACCTAAACAATCTGCATAAATAAATTCTATGATGTAGCAGTAAAAGAAACAGCATAATCAAAGAATATGTAGAAACAAATGATCCACTTCTAATCATACACATTGAAGTTTTAGTCCTATTCACATTTAAAAGCAGACATGCACACGCCCATATGCTACAAAATCACCATAGAGACATTATAATGCACAAATCTAAATCCATTGACTCACTGTTTGACTCAATTTCATTCGGTCAAGCAGATAAGTAATGTGCTTGAAGTTAAATAATGCAAGCCAAATTAAGAAACACAAATGCATGAATTGATGTGCCTATGTGTTAATATTTCCAATCACTAAACAAATTCCTCCACAAAAAAGGCCAATGGCATACCTCATGATATGTCCTTGGAGAGTCAACTATCAGTTTCTTAACCTGCACAAAGGCAATAACAAATATCAGCATATAAAGTTAATGCATCAAGTTTTTAAATGCATTAGATTGTCAAATAAAGAAACATGAGGTTCAGCAGAAGATCACCACAACATTTCACTTACATTCTCATTAAAGTAATCTTGTACAACTGAGACTGTTTGACCCATTGCCCTATGCAATATAACAGGGATGGCTCCCTCCACACCTTCATCTGCAGCGAGAGCTGCAGACATTGCATGTTCTATTATACTTTTCCAAGTTGAAAGCAAGCCTTCTAGGTCCTTCTGCAATTCTTCTAAAGAATGACCAGCAGCAACAGTCCTTACGGTTAGACCAAAACCAGGGGGCTGCAAGGATTTTGCTATTACTTTGAGGCGTGTGCGCTCAATTCCAGAAATCTTTTTGGAGACACCAATCTTGTCATAACGTGTAATCAATATCTGCAAGACAGAGCTAAGGGTTCAGACAGCTAAAACAAGAGCTCTAATCACAACTCAGTGACTGAAAGGTTCACGAGACTTGTAAATCTGCAAACATAACTAACCCAGAATCTGCTTCTTAGCTTTGGATAAGCAGTCAGTTGAGGACCTTTTGTACCTAACCCCTCTTTGACAACTTGGACAATTATTTTTGTGCCCTTACAAACTTGGTCCCACTTGTTTTCATCAGTTGGCACATATTCAGAACCCCTAACATCTTGAGGACGAGGCAGTAAATACTTGTTAGATGCTTCTGTTTCAACTGGAAAACAAGTATTTGTGATTTTGCTTCCCAGATTGTGCTTTCCATCTAAAAAGGTCCTATAATCAGCTTCCACATCACCATATTCAGCGGTGATGCTACTATCACTTTGTTTTACTTCCAGAATGTCAACATCATCATCAACGTCATGTTCCTCATGGTCATTGACTGTAAAATGTAGAAAATCATCCCTGGATATAGATTCAGCAATATCTTCACTGGCTTCCACATCATCCTGCATGTATTCAATTTTGTTAGCAGGCATATGTTCTTCCAAGGTTCCAAGTAGTAATCCATTAATTTTCACTTTCTTTGTCCTTTGACGAAAAGGAGGAAATATGAATGGTTCCCTATTCTGTTTTATCTCCATAAGACTAGGTCTTGAACTCCCAATGTTTACAAATGCGCCACCCATATGAGGGACAAATTTTGTGACCACTCCTACATACACACTATCACATTGCACATCACTCTTTACTGGTTCCAGTAATAATTCAACTAATTTCCCATCCTCTAAAACAGCAATTCTTTGCATAGTACATATTGAAGAATTAATCAGAATTGTAGTGGAAACAGAATCACGCTTTGAAATCGGATGACTCTCGTATGCAGGCAACAATTTATCTGTAGCATGTAATTGTTGATTATAGATTTCCATTTCTTTTGCACTCTCATCAGCACTATCATTATTCTTGGCCACATGCTGTATCATCTTGTCCTTAGAGACAAGAAAAACTATAGATGATATAAGAAACCAAGGTTCCTCCACAGGTTGCTCCATTTTAGAAGACCGTGATTTTGGGACATCAAGTGTATCATTACCACCATTGTCCTTGCCATAGTACAATTTATCTTGACCTTTGAGATCACTAAGATATGACTTTGGGTCTTCCGAATCAATTTCAAGATGCTGCAAAATCTCACATCCATCTGTCAAAGCACTGGAAGTATTTGAGTCTTTAGAAACATTTAAGAGTGAAAAGTATCATGAAATGGCAGCAAATATGAAATATTACCTTTGGAAGGAGCAGAAAAAAGAGGCTTCACTGTTGGATATGTCTCCTCTATCCATGATCCCCACACATGAACTGGAGATTCACTCTGGAATTTCTTCCAGGAATCCCTAACTGAGATTTTTTTATCTTGCTTGGTACTTGAAGGAACAGATAATGAAAATTCAGGTCCAGTTCTCCAGGTGATGTCAGCTGAAGGACATGTTTTATCTTTAATGTAGTAGTTATACTTGAAATTCACACCAGAAGGTATCTGTCATCAATAAAGGGTGATTACTAATTAGCTTCATTTTCCAGTGAATAACAAGTAAAAGGTTGATACAGTTGTATCCATGAAGCTCATAAGAGTTGAGAATGCTGCTAAAAGAACAACCTCCTCAATTAATCTTTGCAGAATTTAAGGACAACAAACCTCATAGTTTCGTAGAAAAGGAGATGATATCTCATGCCAAGAGAGAATCCAGACATCTATAAGTTTTTACTAAGACAAGTATAACTATACTTCCATACAATATAAACCCCTTGTTGAAGGTTGGCCTGAACAACACCAATCACAAGGATAACAACCAGATACAGAAATCATCAACAAAAACAAGTGCTGGATGTTTAGTGCAAAAGAGCCCAAAAAAGGTCATTTCAGTCATCAAGACTGAATTGAAAACAGTAACTGATGTTGAGGAAAACTTACAACCTCCACAAGGAAAATATTAATATAACTTCACCTACATTAGTCTTCAATATCCTACAATCGTGGGGCTATGCATAGTCTTAAACATAACTTTGGCTTGGACAAAATATTTGATATGTTGAAAATATTCTTAGTTCCCAATTTGACACATAGAACATTATAATAGGTAGTCAAAGATTTGGAGAGAAAAAAAAGACTTCACAGGGTATGCTTTGGCTAGTCACAAAATGGTACATAAATGAAATGAAATGAGATCCAGAAACATTCTTCAGTTAGAACAAGTGGGAAAAAAAATTTACACAATGCAGGAGCTGTTAATTGACCAGCAAATGCTAAGTATTTCTCATAATAAATCTCAATTAATTGTGATTTTGAAGTATTAATGCAAGCCAGTTTGCATCCACACTTCTCAGATCAAGAATTACCTCAACTTCAGCTTTCCACAAGTTTCCATCTTCAGTACGAGACATTAAAATAGCCATCTCTGGTTGCCAATTTCCCAAAACATGTAGATCCCCAGAAAGGTAGAGAAGCTGACCAGCTGCCAAATCAGCATCTACAGTCCAAACTACCTCATTTGATCCCTTACCAGTAGTAATTGAATAGCCTAAGAAACAGAATGTGATAGATCCATCAGCCACTCTTTAAAAAAAAAAACCTCGTGAAAGGATTAAGCCAAAAGACATGTAATGAATTTAAGCACATCCAGGAAAGTAAAGGGTAACATAAATACTTCTAATTCTTTCAAAAATGTAGTTACAAGAAAGAGATATGGGGGGCCAGAGAATAGCCATCTTAAGAGAAACCTAAAGTTAGAGAGAACTGGAATTCATTAGCACTGAATAAGTCCCTATTATGAACGAACCTCAAAAGAATTTTCTTCCAAGCCAAAACAAGCTAATTCTATAATCATTGCACTAGTTTAATTCTTAATTCGCCTAAAATGTTAGGATGATTGCCAAAAATGGTAAAGGTTTTAAATAGGAGTCAAAGTCATATTTTCACATTGATTTCTGAAATCCCTAAACTATGAAAAAAGCAAGCAGAAGGAAACAAAATCCTAAACCTACAAATATCCAACTTAGGAGCATATCCATGAACTGCATGAGATAAAACCCACCTGAAGATTTAAACGGAGACAAGAAGTATATAAATGAAAGGAGGAGAAGAATTTGAAAGCATAGGGAAATTTGGAGAGACAATGAAAGGTGTGGATAGGAAGCTAAGAGATCACCTTTATTAGTCGACATTACACTGCTCGAGTGAGAATTGTGATTTCCTAAGCATAGAGCTAACTTAGAAACATTTCCAGGGGGCAACCGATGGCATACATACCTGTTTCAACAGCAGTGTTTCACAAGCCAGATAAATAGTTAAAGTTTCTAAACCATAAACATTTATACTGTATTTAAATTGAAATTCTTCACCATCCAACATATTGTCAAGTATATAGTAACTCATGACAGAGTGACAAGCAACTTATTACTTTCCCGCACAGAAAACATCACTTCCATGGAACATCTGTCTTAAACAATATAAGTTAGGGAATACCAAAAGCTATGGAATTTGAGAGAAGGTACAAATACCAATTTAAGTTCATGTTCAAACATACAAATACCAATTTAAGTTCATGTTCAAACATACATATTCAAGTTAAGATACGCACATATCAACCAACGCACACCGAAGTGAAGGTGAGAACAACCTCTCGGAACCAAGAAGGCAAGTGGGTGGGCGTGAATTGAGGAGATGGAGGTGGGGCCGTGGCCAAGCCTCGGAGACGTCCATAAACGACTCGCCTGGTTTGAGTTCAGAGAAGCAGCGACAAGGAAGAGGAAATGCCACGAGAGACGCTCCAGAGGTGGTGAATGGGCACATGAAACACAAGAACGGTTCCAGTCATTTGGAAGGGAAGCAAGGAGAGTCTATCTGTGTGCGCTTCAGTATGTACCTCTGACTGTGTACTGGATAGAAAAAGACGTGAAATGTTGAGATGTTGAAAAGACGATTATACATTATTTATTTTTTACTTAATACATTTATGATTACAAAATTCGTCAAACATATATTTTATCTTTAAAATATTTTTATCAATTTTTTGATAAATAAAAATAATTATATTAATAGCCCCTTAGGACACCAAAATAAAACAAGGTTAACGTTTAAGAAGAAGCACGAGGGCTCGACATTTTCTGTTAGATATTAAGGAATTAAAGCCATGTGTGATTCAACAGATGCTCCATTTGTCTTTTGTTTAATAGACAGGGAAGCTATCGTAATGTTGAATTGTAAACCATTGTAGCTCATCCCGCAATTGTAAACAAATCTCGGAAAATTGACCTGTCATACTTGAAGTGGACTTTTTAGAAATTATTAATCTTCTATTCTTTTTTTATTTAGAGATTAAAAGAAATAATTTTTTATTAATAAGTACCGGCAGATTAATTTAAAGAGATTGGAAGGTGCAAATTTAATACGTACATCGTGAAGGGAACCAATGCGTAAATATGCTGGCTACCTTTGCAGGCCTAGCCAATTCAAGCGTCCATATACTGCAAGAAACTCCATGACCAGTTCTACATCATCTTCACCAAGATAAGCAAGGAACTGTGTATAGTAGAGTCACGCGATAGTCGTGTGTTTGTCTTAGTTTGACTGTTTTTTTCTTTTTAATCAAAAAAAATCTCGGGAGGTTGCTTTCTTTAAGAAATAAGCCCTTTTTTTGTCATCTCAGTCTATCTTTTTTTAAGACAAAAATTTTCTCTTTCTTTTTCTGTAATATTTTATTTGTATTATTTTTTAGACGAACTTTATTGAATTATGTGTTCTTCATTTATCTATTTAATAGCTATTATCGGTATAATTATAGTGAATTATTGTACTACTAAATTATATGTTTAGGAAATTTTTTGTCTATGAAGACTAAATTTTAAATGGAACTGTTAGTACCTCCTCTAGTTTTTTCTGAAAATTTTCTTAATATAATTTTTTTTTGTAAGTCATATAAAATTAATAAATGAAACCAAGATATGTACAATGAGTTCTTACACAAGTGTCTCGGATGACACAATAAGCTTATACATAGCAACAAACCACACTACAAACCAAGCACAGCTCTTAGAACTTCCTGCAGCTAAATAGGGAAACTCCCACAACTATTCAACAACAGAATACAAAACGCAACCAGAATCGAACCAAAGAGGAATTAATAGGGGAAGCCTAAGCTAGCTGAAACTCAATCCACAAGAGGCACACCAATGAGATAAGGAATTTGAAGCATCCTTTTCCCACATGGCCGGCCGTCATCAAAGACGACTGGAGTAACCGTTGATAGTATGTCCATGAAGAAGGTTGCCACGAGGAAGTGACAGAGTTGATCCTTCGACTTTGTCCACGGATAGACTGGGAACCCAACCTGCAAAGTTAGTGAAAAACCAACAATAATATAATTACCTCCTCTCGGTGAATAGACTGAGAAGTTCCTTAACGTGAGAGATTACTCCGAGATACACTCGCTTCACATCCATGACTTCATTCTTGAAGGTTCTTGCATTACGTCCAGTCTAGATTAGGTACATGGTAGTGGATAATAGGAGAAGGAAATAAGGTAAGGCCGAAAGCCCGGTACTGGAAGCACTTCTATACCAGGAGAGGATTGTTGAAAGGGTAGACTGGTTAAGGATGGGCAAATGGAAGTGGGTGAGGCATTGGTCCCAAATTGTTTTAGAGAATGGGCAGTCGAAGAATAAGTGGTTTATGGATTCATTAGCAGCGATGCACAGAGAACAGTGATTGGAGGTGTATAGGTAGGGTAGTTTGTCCCTAGTTGGCAACTTTTGTAGGAAGGCTAGCTATAAGGTAAAGGAGCATGGAGGTTTACAATATTTGGACCAGACCAACTTGTACCAAGGAACATCCGGTAAGGGGGGCGCAAAAGTTGATAAGCTGAAACATTGGTATATCTTTTAGTAGGGCTAGCTAACCATTCCAGACAGTTAGGTAAGGAGGTATTAGGGACAAACCCGAGTGGGTCAAGGTGCCTTATGATGTCCATAGAAACCTCATACAATCTCCAATTATCATTAAGTATGACTTCAGTCACTCGAGCTGAGAGCAGCAGCTCCAAGCCATTGATCACTCTCAATGTAGTCAAGGTCCTCAGTATACCTCGCGGGTGCCAAGGATCCTGCCAGAAAAGAGTATAGATATCATTTACAATCCTAAATCTGAATTGGTGACACAACTTATCCCTCACTGATAAAAGCTTTCGCCAACTCCAAGAACTATTATAAGTAGGTTAAGCACTACAAAAATTTTGCCTCCTCAGAATGATTGTATGTACTCACTTAACCCATAAAGCTTCCTTATCTTCAAACAAATTCCAATCCCGTTTACCTAACAGAGCCTGATTCGAAGTAGTCAATTGCTTAACTCTTAATCCCCCTTCCCTCTTAGGTCGACAGATGTCACTCCACTTAACCTTAGCCGGCATTTTAGACATAGCCTTTCTCGCCCATAAAAAAGTCCTAAGCTTGGCCTCTATGTCCTTCAGGATGGAAGAGGGAAGAATAAAATGTGAGGACCAATAAACATGGAAGGAAGAGATGACAGAAATGACCAATTGAAGTCTACCCGTATAAGAAAGACTCTTATGAGTCCAGCAATTGATCCTATTGTCAATTCTGTCTAGAAGAGAAGCACAATCCTGCCTAGTGAGACGACCTGTAATGAGAGGAACCCCTAGATACTGAAAAGGGAGAGAACCTTGCTGAAGTCCAAAAACAAATTTCATCCTATGGCTTAGGTAGCTAACATCCGGGGATAAGTAAAACTGACTCTTAAAAGTATTCATGTCCATACCAAAAAACATAGAGAATGTGCACAAGGAATCAAGCAAAAGTTGAGCTGAAAACAAGTATACATGACAAAACATTAAGAGATCATCCGCAAAGAGAAGATGGTTGATCTTAAGTCCTTGACATCTCCAATGGTATTTGAACTGAGGAGAATTTTTTGTATTAACTCTCAAATTCCTAAAAAAAACTTTCATACAGAGAAAGAAGAGGAATGGCGATAACGGGTCTCCCTGTCTTAAGCCAAATTTAACTTTGAAAATTTGAATGGGGGACCCATTTACCAAAATGGAATAAGAAGGGGAGGTGATACATTCTTTGATCCACTCAATGAACTTCAACGGAAGTCCTACTGCTTCAAGAGTGTTAAGAAGAAAGTCCTAATGGATAGAGTCATAGACTTTTTGGAGATCCACTTTGAAGGCACATCGCTTGTGATTATTAGAAATGTGATAGTTCTTAAAGATCTCTTGTGCTAAAAGAATGTTGTCCCCTATTCGGCGATTCTTGATAAAGGCACTTTGATTAGGGCTAACTATATGTGGGAGAATTTTACTGAGCCTATTTGCTAAAATTTTAGCAATAACCTTATAGAGCCTGTTGCAACAAGATATAGGCCTAAAGTCTAGGATAGATGAGGGATGAGCTGTTTTAGGGATAAGGGAGATGAAAGTGGAATTGAGCTCCTTGAGTAGGTTGCTATGGAGAAAAATTTTTTGAATAGCTCCCGTAAATTCTTCCCCTATAATAAGCCAGGCTTGCTTATAAAAGAACCCATTAAACCCATCAGCGCCTGGGGCCTTATTGGGGTTAATTAAGTGAAAAGCCTCTCAAATTTCTTGAGGTGAAACATCAGCAATAACAGCATTAGAATGGATGTCTGTGAGGGGAGAGGGAAAAAGAGGAGCAATAACTCCTTAGAGGGGTGGAGATTCTTAGTAGCCCCTATGGGAAGGATTATTGGCACCATTCACGTAAGAAACTAGGAAGGCCTCTATACTATGTCTAGGATGTAATTCCACATGGATAAACTGATCAGTACATTGAAGGATAGTACACAAAAGGACCTCTGGGTTCCAACCAATCACAATCCTAGCATTTGAGGAGTGAGCTAAATTGCTACTGCTATCCCATCTAGGAAACAAGGAACTGCAGATTTTATTCAAGTAGACCGAAGACCTAATCTTAGATTCAACTAAACAAACAAAAGAAGCAGAATGATTTCTAATCCAAGCACGAATTGCATTCTATTTATTGGGGTTATTCAGACCCCTCACATTCCAAAAAACAAACTCCATCCACCAAAAACCAGCTATGCCATAACCTACTACTTCTGTTTCTTCCTAACTTTTCTAGTTTTCCTAACAAAGAAATCCCCCTCTACCCCTCCCACAGTCCCTGGACTAGAAAGTCTCAATTCAGAAAGAGGAGATGGAGGTATACCTGTCTGATTTCCAGCAGGGGAATTGGACTCCCTATTGTCTCCTCTGAACTCTTCTAGTGAAAGGTGAGATTGTTGGTGTGTGGAAGAACACCTTGCCAATGTTGCCTCACTAACTGGATCTCTCTTGTCTACGGTTAAAACCTACTGGAGTGGGTCTGTCCCCTTGGAGGATTCAATTGAGCCCTCCGGATTAGGATCTGCCTCTAGACAAATTGTAGGACTCTCAGTTGATTGGTTAGTGGGCAGATGAGGCCCAGGGAGATTGGTCTATGATTGCTCCTTGTTGTGCTCCAATTCTTGGTGAAGACCTGTGGCAAAAGTCCTCCCTGTAGGAGTCCAAACCTTCCACTGCTCCTTTGCATTAGGCTGCCATTCATACTCAATAGAGACCTCCCTAAAGGAGAGTTGCCCATCCTCACCATACGTAGCCAGTTGGAACGCTGATGGCCATTTCTTATTCAATTCAAGCTCCACACATAAGCGAGCATAATTGATTCTAGTTATGCGAGCTGTGGGAGTGTCCATAAGCAGGGGGATCCCCACCGCACTGGCTATCCTACCCAAGCCTTCGGTGTTCCAATATTTGACAGGGATGTTGAAGAAACCATACCCACATCGAGGCCTTATGAATCTCTTCCAGTTCACCACCGTGTAAGCTCCACCTACGAAGGAACAATGGCTTTCCCTGAATGTGCCACAATCCTCTTTCAACCACTGCTGTCATACGCTATTCGGAAGCAAAGTGAAAGAGAAAATTGTTAGAGCTGGTAATCAACGTCTCCTGTAACCCGTACTCAGCCCATGATTTGGCCAGAGCTCGTTGCACCATTGGGTAAGCTGGTCTCTTCCTCAGAAAAAATCCGACCAACGCTGTTTGGAATTTTGAAGCGTCCTTCTACACCAGCTCTGGGGGAGGAATCACGAAGACTTAGTCCTCCCGAACTTCTGGAGGGTAAAAGGTGAGCTCCTATGCCTCAGAAGGAGCCACACTATCGGCCTCCACTACGGCCTTCCAGGATCTTATAGGGGCAGGGGGACGGAGGATCTGAGGTGGAGACGTGGAAGCATCTTCAATGGACAGAGGGGAACCTTTGGGTGCGGAAGGAGGGATAGAAAGGGGATTCGATTTCAGAAGAGAACTAGGAGTTGGGGGAGGAGCGAAAGTGTTGGGGTCTGTATTTTGGTTAGGGATTTAGGTTCGAAGAGGAGAGTTTGGGGTAGGGATTTTAGGAACAAGGGAAGAAGAAAGTAAGGGGGATAGGGGGAACGTGGGACTAGAGAAGAAGAGGACGAGGCCATAGTAGGAGAAGAAGATCACGCCTGAATCTCCATCGTCAGTAAGTCTTTCGCTGGTGTCGCGCTCTCTCTCATCGTAGACTAGTTAATTTTTTAATACCATCATTCACACTCTATTCACTTACCCAATATTGCTTGAGATGAATCTGTTATGATTGGTTTGATTCAACTCGAGTTTCCACAATATGTAAAACACTATATGAGCCCTAATATCTTCGAATAGGTTATCTATGAAGATTCTAGGTTGATTCGCTTGATCTCTTAATGCCCGATGTGTTTTTATCTTCCTAAATATTCAATGTCAGGAAAGAAAAGGTACTCAGAAATATTCTCTTAATCTCTGTTGTTCCATAGTTGCGACTAATGCACCATGTGATTGTCTCTCTCCATGTTCTCTATAGATTTCCGATTCTGCATTTTGAATGATCACACGCCATCCCCTGCTTGCATAATGGTAGTTAAAAAATAGGTGATCTACTATTTCAATGTTTGATTCACAAAGGTAGCATCTATTAGGGATTACAAGATATTTTGTGAGTCTATCTACTATATCGAGTCTCTCCTTCACTATTATCCATACTATGTAATCTTCACGTAGAAGTAGATGGTTTCCCTATAACAATTTTGGTTCTTCATTCCAAAGAATATGCCTTATAGATTTATTTTGAGAATTCCCCAGATGTAGTATCACTCCACAACACTGTATCTTCTTTACCAAGATTCAAAACATAATTCTTCATTAAACTATAGAATTCCATATTCTGTTAATAACCTCTCTAGAGTGTCTTTGTTGAAAAACATTTGGAATACTATGGCCTCTTGTTCGTATATGGTTTTAAGGGGATGTAAGTCAACTTGGTTGTTTAATTCCCCCAAAAGAGACCACTTATCCCTCTATAATGAACTATAGTTTTGATATATGGTACCCTCTTTAATCTTCTCCTTATGCTTTAGGATGTTACTATTACTATAGATAGAACTCTAGTCTTAGAATACTAGAGATTTACTGTATTATTGAAATATAACCGTAATGTATATATCATTACAGTACAGTCTAGAAGTATAATATTTCTCACTATCCATAGTAGAATTGCTCCTCAGAAGGTGTGAATATCCTTCTGTCATAAAGTACTCTCTCTTTTCTACCTACCTCTCTCCTCCTCTCTCTCCCCTACATAAACCCCCTTCCCCAAGTACATTCTGTTATGCCTAACTAATTTGCCACCTCAGCTGATAACTAACTTCCCCCTAGCCCACTGTTCTCCTTCTGAAGTACACTTTCCACACTAACTGTTTATTCTCTTTTCTATTGTTCCTCTCATTGTCTAAATCACTCTTACCCCCGTAGATCCTATCATTGCCCCCTCCTAGAAGAGCAGCCTTGTCCTCAAGGCTAAAGTGAGGAAATTGGCTCCGAATTACATATTCATCCTCCCATGTAGCTTTTTCCACTATCTGGCCATTCCATTTGACTAACCATTACTGTGTTGAGTCCCCCAATGTAGTTATTGTCCTGCTGGCTAGCACACTTTCAAGTTTCACCATATCTTCCAATTCTACTTCCATTCCTTCAGGTAAAGAGGCCTCCATCGAATAATTGCCCACTGCCTTCTTAAGTTGCGAGACATGGAATATTGGATGAGCTTTAGAGTTGGGGGGTAGTTTGAGTTTATAGGCCACTGCTCACAATTTTTCTAGAATTTGAAAGGGACCAAAATACCTTGCTGTTAGTTTTTGGTTGATGCATCTGGCCACAGTGAGCTGTCTATGAGGGCGTAGCTTTAGGAAGACCCACTCCCCTAGTTGAAAAGATTAAGGAGTTCTTTTTCTGTCAACATACTTCTTCATTTGCTCCTAGGCCTTATATAAATTGTATTTCAACTGATTTAAAACTTCATCTTTATCTAGTAATTCTCTAGCCACTGCCTCAACTATAGTCTCACCTTGTAAATACTGCACAAGTGTAGTTGGCTTCCTCACATACACCACCTCAAACAGTGTTGAACCTGTGCAGATATGAAAAGTTGTATTATACCATAATTCAACCCATGAAATCCAATAGGACCAATGCTTAAGTTGTTCATAAGCAAAACATCTCAAGTAGGTTTCTAAACACCTATTGAGAACCTCAATTTGCCTATCCGTTTTCGGATGATAAGATGAACTCATTTTAAGCATGGTACCTTATAGGCGAAACAATTCTCTCTAGAAATGACTTACAAACAAAGGATCACGATCACTTACGATTGATAAAAGGACTCCATGTAGGCATATTATTTCTTTATCAATCACTTCAGCTACACTCTTAGCAGTATATGGATGCTTTAAGAGAATGAAATGGCCATATTTCGATAGCCTATCCACCACGACCAGCATTGCCTCAAATCCTTTAGATCTTGGAAGTCCCGTTATGAAGTCCATTGAAATATCTTCCCAAATCTGATCAGGAATTGGTAAGGGTTGTAGCAAACCCCCAGGAGATGTTGTAGCAGATTTTTGTCGTTAGCATATGTCACAAGACTTGAAAAAGTCTTGAATAGTCTTATTCATTCCAATCCAATAGATATTACTAGCAATCCGTCGATATGTGCGCAAAAATCCTGAATGGCCCCCAATAAGAGAAGAATGATATTCTTTTAGGAGGATTGGCACCAATGGGATGTAACTGAAATAACCAACATTCCTTTATGCAAAAGAACCCCATGATGCCATGAGAAACCAGATCTGGAATTTGGCTTCTATTGTAGATCTCAGATAATTTTACACAGTGTTGGATCATGTTGCACCTCTTGTTGAATTTGTTTACCTTTTGCCCAAATTGGAAAGGACACAATGGTCTGAAACTCCCCTTCTTCTTAAACCCATGATAAGGCATCAACCGCCTTATTTTCTGGTCCTAGTTTATACATGATTTTGAAATGATAGCCTAGAAGTTTCGACATCCAATACTGATGATCTGTTATAGTGATTCTTTGTTGCAACAAATGACATAAACTTTTCTGGTCGGAATAAACCCTTCATCCAAGCAAGTAAGACGCCAATGGTTCACTACCAACTCTAAAGCCATCAATTCTTTCTCATAGGCTGATTTAAAAAGGTTTCCTGTTGAAAAAGCTTTACTGAGATAGGCTATTAGTCTGCGGTTTTGCATCAAGACAGCACCTACTCCATTTCCTGAGGCATCACATTCAATCTCAAAGGGTTGGGAAAAATTGGGAAGAGCTAGTACTAGGGATGTGGTCAAAGCTTTTTTAAGAGCCTCAAAAGACTCTAAAGCTGCAGAATTCCAGTGAAATCCTTCTTTCTTAGTCAGTTTGGTAAGTAATTTAGCTATTTTTCCATAGTTCATAATGAACTTACGATAGTACCTGGTTAATCTAAGGAATCCTCTTACTCCTTTAACATTCCTAGGAATAGGCTATGTCAACACACTACTGATCTTGGCTGAATCCACTGTTACTCCTTTCGCTGAAATGATATGCCCCAAATACGTCACCATATGTCTCCCAAAACTGCACTTCTGTTTATTAGCCACAAATTGGTTATTTTATAAAACCTCCAAGACTCTTGGTAAATAAGAAAGATGAGAACCCCAATTTGCACTATAGACCAAAATGTCATCGAAAAAAACCAGCATAAACTTTCTAAGAAAAGATCTAAAAATATCATTCATTATAGCCTGAAAAGTTGCCGATGCATTGATTAAACCAAATGACATTACTAGGAACTCATAATGACCGTTATGTGCCTGTAAAGTTGTCTTATGTATGTCTTCTTCCACAACCCAAATTTGATGATATCCGGACTTGAGATCCATCTTAGAAAAAACATGAGCATTATGTAATTCATCTAAGAGTTCATCCACCACTGGAATAGGGTACTTATCTGGTATTGTGGCCCTAGTTAATGCTTTATAATTGACACACATTCTCTATGATGCATCCTTCTTCTTAACTAAAATGACTGGGCTAGAGTAAGCACTTGAACTATGTCGTATGATCCCACTTGTAACATCTGTTGAACTTGTTTCTCAATTTCATCTTTGTGATGATAAGTGTAACGATATGGCCTTACACTGATGGGACCGTGTCTTTGCTGCAAGACAATGGCACGAGCATGTCTCCTTTTAGGAGGTAGTCCTCTCAACTCTTAGAATACTTTCGAAAACTAATTCAACACCCTTTTCAGCTCCTCCTGCTCTGTTTGGTTCAGTCTAGGTGGTTGAATTTCTGTTGGTTCAACAACTTCTGCTTCTTGAAATTCACCTGATAGACTCTCTAATAGGCTATGTAAGGATGCTGGCCCCTAAAAGCTCTGAATTCCTCTTTGCTGGGCTGATCTAAAGTAAGCATTGCCACTTAATTCTACATATCGTCCCTCATATTGAAATTGCATATTCATTTCTTTCCAATTAACAATGACCTTCCCCAATGTTTGCAACCAAGCCACCCTTAAAATGATATTCATTCCTCCCAACTCTAATATGTATGCATCAATCTTCAACTCTAATTCTCCCATTCGAATGGGAATTTCTATACACTTCTTATTTGTGGTTACATTATGGCCATCCCCCAATCGAATTCCCAAACTCCGTGTCATTTTTATCCTTAATCCCAGACCACTAGCGAGTTCTGGAGAAATAAAATTATGGCTTGCGCCACTGTCCACCAAGACTACAATGGGAACCCCACGTATCTCTCCTTCTATCCTCATAGTTTTGCTTTTAGAAAACACTACTTTGATGATCCCAAACACCCCCATTGCTCGGCATTCTAGAGCTACCTCTTCATCCTCGACGTCATTCCCTTCAATGGCTACTTTTTCCCCCTCATCATTTAATTTTTCATTATCATCCAATATTAACAGCCTTAATTGTCTTTCGGAGCACTGATGTAAGGGGTGGAATTTTTCTCCACATCTGAAACATAACCCTTTAGCCTTGCAATCCATCAGCTCTTGATACAAAATGTGTCGTAATCCTCTGATCTTCTCCGACGATGCCCTTCTATCCCCATCCACTCGTCTAGTTAGCGCTGATGGGTGAGATCCTGCCACTCTGCTCGAGGATCTAGTGTGGAAATAGTGGCCCATCGGTGCTTGGGTTAGACTTGACCCAGCATCACCTCTACCCGCTCCGTATCACACGGTGTTTGCATCGCCCGACCCCGTATGTGCTGGATGAACCCTGCTATTGCTTCTAAAAATAGCTTCACTCCTGCGATTCCAAGAGCGATGTCGGGGAATAAACGTCCCATAGCTTCTTTGGTCCCTTTATATCTCCTCCTCCACATCCCTTGCAATTTTCATCATCTGGAACCTATTAGCTGGATTGAAGGTGCGCACTCTTCGTCTGATCTCATTGCGCAACCCACTCACGAAGTAACCCATGAATTACACTTCCGGTAAATGTCCCACCTAAGAAGACACGAACTGTAAAGCTTCTATATACTCTTCTACCGAGCTCGTTTGATGTAAATCAGAGAGTTCTTCAAATGGGTTCTCAAATCATCTTCTACCATACCTATCAATTAAAGCTTTCTTCAACTTCTCCCTTGTTAGGTCAACTTCAATTTCTCTGAAGAGATTAAACCATTGAATGGTTGAACTCTCCATACTCAAGAGAACCATTTTAATCTTCACCTCTTCAGAAGTCCCATGAACTTCGAAATAAATCTCTGATCCAATAATCCATCCTACCGGATCAGACCCATCGAACATGGGCAACTCCATTTTTCGCACTGAGATTTTATACTCCTCCATATTACCCAAAGACTGTCCTAACTGAAAATGTTGCTAAGAAGGCTGAGTACTCTTTTCACCAGTCATATTCGGCCTCCTCTCATACGTATCACTTCCTTGTCCCTCCTCTGGATGCTTTCCCATCATTTTGCTCATTTTCATTAGTAGTGCTTGCTGCATTTTCCCCATGGCCATTCTCATAGATGATTGGATATCTTCTACCCCAGCTTCTAGACTAGCCATATGAGATTCCAATAGCTCAACCCTATCTAAAATCTTTGGTGGCATGAAGATGGACCTTCGTTGTTAATGAAAAACTATAAAGAAAACTATCTATCCTTTCGATGACAATCTAGCAGGTCGAACCAATGATATAACTCTAGTTTTAGAAAACTAGAGATTTACTGTTTTATTGAAATATAACTGTAATGTATATATCATTACAGTCTAGAAGTATAATATTTCTAACTATCCAGAGTAGAATTTGCTCTTCAGAAGGTGTGAATATCCTTCTGTCACAAAATACTCTCTCTTTTCTGCCTACCTCTCTCCTCCTCTCTCTCCCCTACATAAACCCCCATCCCCAGGTACATTCTATTATGCCTAACTAATTTGCCACCTCAGTTGATAACTAACTTCCCCCTGGCCCACTATTCTTCCTTCTGGAATACACTTTCCACACTAACGGTTTATTCTCTTTTCTATTGTTCCTCTCATTGTCTAAATCACTCTCTCCCCTGTAGATCTTGTCAACTATTGAGGCATATTTTGGGCAGGGAAAATTCCAAATGTAACTTCCATTTTATATAATAACTGTGAACCCACTTGACCTATAGGGATTTCCCATCTTTTAGTATTCTCTATGATTTTTTTCCAATATTGTCATATTAATCACGTTTAAAGGTATAAAAACTAATCCTCTGTAGCTTTTAGGAATACAAACCTCTTTTCACTTGATTCTTGCTTTATTTTACCCTTCCAAATCACGATTTTAGTGAAATATTCTAAATGCTTTCTCAATTTGCTTGATAATTGTGTTTGGGAGTACCAAATGGGAAGCTAATAAATTCTTAGGGAATTTAATACTAAAAAATTAATTGAGCTATATGTTAGTGACAAACATTTAGATGACTAGCCAAGCATTTTTTTTCTTTGATTTTGTCCAAAAGAGGTTTATACCCTAAGAGCATTGATTTATTACAAAGAGATACGGATGCCTAAGTAAGTCAAGGGTAAATGTTGGACTGTAAAACTTGTTAAGTTAGAGAGCTATAAAGTTTCAGAGGATGCACTAGTAGAATGATAAAGTCCAATCTTCTTATAGTTGTTTGCATGCCTGACATTTTGTTGAAGATTTTGAGGGTTATTATTAGAGTTGAGACTGGATTAGCTTCAGCCTTTGAAAGTAGGAATAATTCGTCAGCAAAACTTAAGCTTAGGATCATCCCCTTCTTGCATTTGGCATGGTATTTGAAGGATTTGGTTCTTTCCACTGCCCTCTCCAATAGTTCGATGAGATTTTTCATGCCTATTGTGAATAGGTAAAGTTAGGTCTCCTTGCCTAAGTTCCTTATAGCTTTTTATCACAATAGAGGGTTCACCGTTTACTAGGATATTGAATGAGACTTTAATGATACATTTCTCAATCCACTCTAGATATATTTTAAGGAATCTAAAAGCTCTTAAGACATTTGAGATAAACTCTCAATTCCATTATGTCATAGGATTTTTGAAATTTTGCCTTAAAATATGACTTTTGTTACTTTACATCTACCTAGAACTGGAATTTTGGGTGCCTTTGTATAGTGCTCGCGAGGAGAGTTGACAAAACCTCCATACAAATTACAAACAAGTAGGAGGATAATAGGTCCCCTTTCTTTAAGCCCCTCCTTACTTTGATCAGGTTTATAGGTTCCCCATCCACAAGGATTGCCATAGTATTGAAGTCCCTAATGGCCATCTAGGGGTTTTGTATTGATACAGCTAGTTCCCTAAGTTTATTCCACAGGGTAACCCTTTGGAAATTATGGTTGAAGCCATAAATCGTAGAGTTGTGAACCATACACTACTCCTGCCTTAATATGGATCATTTGACATAAATTTGGGCATTCATCACCTCAACTTCCTCTTCTTGTAGAGAAAGTAAGATTATGCCATTTTGGTGAGATGTATAATTATCTTTCATTCTCCACTTATTGGGCAAAAGATTAAGAGAAGTTACACTTTTCTTTCTTGATCCTTGACTAAAAATGACAAAAATACTTAGGTTATTATCATAAATGAAATTCCTAACTACTAATTGCTTTGTAGAGGAATCCATACCCCTCACATTCTAAGCAATTATCTTTATGATCAAGTGGATGAAGAGGATGGTCTCTTCCTATTAGATCTTTTTTTGTTAAGAGTTCTAAATTTCTTCTGAATAACCTCATTAGAGAAGAGATTAATAGGAAATTTATTTATTTCTTCCTCCATTTATTTCCTATATAAGCTTGCCATAATGATGCCCCGTTATCTACTTGAATAGCATTAGCTATAATATTGACTTGGTTATTTGATGTAACATTCTACTAAAGTATGGAAGTAGTGTCTTCAATCATATTGAGTTGACCTATTAGTTCCTAAAAACCCTTGTTTAAAGACTCTCTCAGTGGATTTCCATATTTTTGTTGCTTTTGCTTTGGTTTTCTATATATAAGTTAACTTAACAGTGTCTTCTTCTAGCTTCACATACCACACAATTTCATTATAGGAATTTCATTTAGTAAATCTCTCATTGCATCTACTGGTACACAAATTCGAGTATAATTGATGCGTTTAATTTCTGTTGTTGCTTGGTCTAGACATAGAGGTTTTCCTATAAAGCTTGTAATGTAGTTTAGACCTATTATGGTCAAATATTCCAATGGCACTCCATGCACACACATCCACACTGGAATGTTTGTTAATCTCATTTCTTCTAAGGCTAATCCAAATCTCCAAGTTTGCAATAAGAGAGTTTTGTTCAACATATACTAGGGGCCAACTGCCACTACTTTCATAACACTTCCTTGCTGGGGATTTTGAAGAAGAAAATTCCATCTTGATTTACCAATATATCAATAGGTCCAAAAATCTTTTCAATTGGATATAACCCATGACTTTATTGCAGGGTATGATACCTTCTTATCCATAAAGTAGCCAACTAAAGTAGATAGTTAGCAAGCTTCTCCTTCCTTCACGACTTCAACAGGGGAAGAGACCGCCTGCTAATCCACTAGCTTGCTTGGAGGTGTATAATAGAGTTTAGAATCTTGAGTCACCATCCACTTAGTCCAGGAGGCCCAATTAGATTGAGATCTAATAAAGAAGAAGGAAAATGATCTAAGTAAATGGTGGAAGTCAGATCCTCACTTAGTGTTGTCTTCTTTGGTTGATAAGGAAAGGCAACATAAGTAAGGGAAACAAGAGTTAGATTTGGAGGTAAAGTTGGAAAGCTAATACTTTGCAATTGTAGGAGAATACTCTACAATTTCAAAAGGATAGAGGGTGATTTCCAAAAACACATGGTCTAATGCCTAAGATTCGAAGAGTCAACAAGATTCAGGTGTATCTCTAAAAAAACTTGTTAAGAATCTAACTGCTAACAATTTGCAATTTCAATAGAATATGCATCAGCAGTTGCAAGAATTTCAACAAGAGAGAAAAGCATGCTAACAAAACATGGAACATCTAATGGGTCAAATGGAAATAAGGCTTAATCGCCTAGAATCGCAAAGCAAAGAGAAACAATCATATCAACACGAGGTGTACCCAATGGACGTTTGTGTGGAAACTTTACAAAATGATGAGGAGCTTGAGAATTTTGAGGTCAATCCCCAACGAATTGCTTGTGATGATGAAGTTGAGAAGGAGTTCGAAGCTGAAGAGGACACATCTTTTAGCTCAGAGGTAAGTACCGAGTCCATGATTATTTTTGAAACTAACTCTTTACCTTTATATAACAGATTGGAGGAATTAAATTATGAAGAAAAAAGTGAAGAGATGTTCAAAATATTTCTAGAGTGTATGGACTCAGTTGGGATTGAGAATCTAAGGATAAGGAAGATGCTAAATGAGGACGATGATCAACTAAGGCCCTATCCGAAACTACCTCACATAGAGGAGCCGTATGTGACACCTGAAAATCACAATTTTGTCACATGAGGAGAAGAAGGAGTCGAGCTAGCGACCCTAAACTAAGGTGCTTCTTGGTAGGCAACCTAAGGGAAGTAAATTTCTTTTTCTTTACATTTCTGCATTACTTTTGATATGCATGTGTGTTTTTGAATTTGTTTATTTTACTTGTTTTTAAGTTTTTAATCAAAATGAGAGAAAGAATAAACTAATGACACAAACATTTTCTCATTTTCTATTGCTTCTAAGATTATATAATCATGATTAGAGTGTGGATTGGCTAGAGAATTTCATAGCAACTTTAGCATATACTTTTGCTCTTGTGATTGGTCGATATGTATTATCTTTAGAAGAGTAGTGACTAATGGTAGACAAAGTCGGTGAGATTTTGAGCCTTATTTGACATCCATACCAGTCTCATTGTCTTTTGATAATTTGTGACATTCATAACATGTATATCCTGATTCTGCTTTAAATTTCTATTCAAGACCATATTTTTATCATATGCATTAAGATGGATATGATTAGGCATTCTTTGTTTTTCATAAACTACATTAGCCACATAAAAAAAACTATCCTATTGACATGATTTTTTCCTTGATAAACCCCTTTGAGCTTTAGCCTTTCTTTTTGTATCAAACATATTACATGCTTTATACTTAACCAAATGTCCTAACCAAGACATAAAGCTAGTGGAACATTTGTGATTGGTGAGTTTGTGGATGTACAAAAGTGTAAGTGTGGGGGTGAACATATGTGTGGGTTAGTTAATGTTGGGATGTTTTGTTGGGTCTTATCATTGAAATTCCCATGTTGATGCAGTTTATTTTAATTTTTTATAAGGAAAAGAAAAAAAGAAAAAAGGGGAAAAAAGAAAATTAAAAAAAGAAAGAAAGAGAAAAAAGAGAAAAAAGAAAATTTGTTTAAATAAATTTATCAAGGAGAAAGTGCATATGAGTTTGCAAAGTTATTCATGATTAATGCATCTTCCTAGAGTTATAATGAATGTGTTATTTGAGCATGTTGAATATGAGGTAGAAGTTGGCTTAGAAGGTTCACTCTTATGATTTTATTGGCATAAATTATATTAGTGATTCCTTCAGATTGATATATGCTTCATGTGGTTTGTGTATGAGAGCTAAATGGGATTGTGAAATATAATTGTTGCATTCATCATAGCTGACGGTACCCAGTTTTTCACGAGTGTTGCTTTGTTTCACTAGTTTTGTTGACTTTCATTCTACTTGACCCAAATACCTCTCACCTTACCTTTGCCTACATTACAACCTTAAAAAGTCCTTTGATTCATGATTTTGCATGTGAACATTAGTGGTGAAAAAATGAAATGATAAGTAAAGTTGTGGATTGTCATGATCATGAATGGTGTTGAGTGTACCCGTGGATATATTTTAGTTGAACACATTTTTTGAGTCCACCATTAGATTGCTCAGTTTTTTAAGATGAAAAATATTGATTGATCATAAGTAAAGGCTTCGAATGTTGACATCTTGCTATGGTTTTTGAAAGTTACTCATCTTTGCTTGTGATTTTATTGTCTTGGAAAATATGGGAATTGAGTAAATGTTTCAGGTCTTTGAGCTTAATTTGGATGTTTTGCCCGAAGACGATCAAAAGTTAAGTGTGGAAAAAATTGATATGTGTTTAATTGTTGACACATTTAATCATTTACATTTAGCAATTAATGATACGAAAATACTTAAGATATTTAGTTTAATTCATATATGATTTTAGGTACAATTTGGAAGCAATTAAATTAAAGTGAGTCGAAAGCGTAATATTTGGGTCATTTTTTAAGATTAATTTTTATTTGTCTTCATAGAACAAAAAGTGAACAAATTTAGCCCAAAAGAAGTAGAACCATAGTAGCTAGAAAAATAAGGTGGATAAAGAAAAATATCAAAACGATAGTGGAAGCAAAGCAAAATGCCAAGAAGCAACTGAGCAGGCAACGTCTAAAAAGCTGCATAAAATGATACAACAAAATGTTGGACCAAATGGCTAGAAGAAAATGGTAGAGCATAGAGGATAAAATGTAGACAACGTTTGCGTTCGACACAGACGTTGTGTTTAACGCATGAGTTTTACTTAAAATGTATAAGGGAGCAGACGGGTGCGCAAAGAGTGTGAGTAGTAGGCAAGGACAGTAAACACCTAACCTTAATTGTCCCATCATGTTACAGTGGGCAAGCAATAGGCAAAGGGATTTGTCACATCGGAGGAGAGTTGCGTGCATGATAGGTCTACGTTTAACACAGTTTTCTGCATTAAACACAGACGAGGAGCACATATACGAGGAGCTAGGAAGGCTGTGGAGGTTTTAAGCTACAGGAGTGTGGACTAAAAATTGGGAGCTAAATTGTCAAATCAAGCAGTAGTGAGCGACGTGAAGAGGGCTTGGTGATTTGGTGGCATAGGCGACAGTGAGAGGGTTGCAGTGCTGAGTAGTGTGAGAGAGGGTAGTGAACAGTAGCATGGTTCATTAAACTTTAATTGTCCCATCAAAGCTGCAGTACCAAAGAGAGGAGAATAGAGGGCTGCGTAAAAGGTAAAACAAAGGGGTCTTTGGTGGGCTACAACTGTTAGTAGTGTGCCCTAGGCCAATGGATAGTTGTGATTCATGTTTTAACATTATGACTTGTTAATAATATATTATGAGGTATTCCTTTCATATATGAATGTATTCCGTTTATGTAATGTGATTTACATTCCATGAATGGTTTGTAGACTTATGTCATCAAGTATGTGACTTGATAGTAAAACCATAAGCGTTATA
This sequence comes from Erythroxylum areolatum, assembly GCA_024520975.1. NCBI lineage: Eukaryota > Viridiplantae > Streptophyta > Magnoliopsida > Malpighiales > Erythroxylaceae > Erythroxylum > Erythroxylum areolatum. The sequence goes on along the minus strand of JANIJH010000009.1, from coordinate 13,875,915 downwards.
AGACTATTCTAGACTGTCCCTGGTCGATCATTATTGGTGGAACAATAATGAATTAAGGCTAGTA
>JANIJH010000009.1:13825676-13860336 GCA_024520975.1 Erythroxylum areolatum | reverse complement strand
AGCAATACACACAAACTTACCCTTAATAGCATTATTCAAAAACAAAGCAAAATAACCTTATCTTCGGAAACTCATAATTTTCAATCCTGATATCAAAAAATTGCATACTTTATGACGTTAGAAAGCTGGAAACATAAGATACAACTTTCATTAAGATCACTTTGGCTAAATCCCTCTAAATCAGTACAGGTTTGCCATTGAAGTTTCTGAACACCATTCTAACATATCAACTGCACATATCAACACATCAACTTCACATAATCACTCACTACCACAAACTCTTCAACTAATTCATCTCAAACACAATTCAAATCTCCAATAAGCTATTCCAAATCCATTTCCCAATAGCAAACTCATCAAGGCAAAGTTATGCGCATGGCGCTTCCTCATTCACACAAGTCATACACAATCTCCTACAATGTCTATAAATAACACAATCATACACAAAATGCATTAACCTCAAAATATCATTGCAATTTCTCCAATTAACATTACCCAAATACAACATTAAGCACCACTAATTCCTCATTTAATTTCGTTTAATAAATCAAATCTCCAAGAAAAGTTTGGGGTCCAACAATTTCGGCCTGGACATGAATAATATATGTGAAATATAGACTAGAATGAAATCAATTGATGATATTATATACTAATGTGGGAATTAAAAGAAGAAGGACCAAATGTGCAATTTTGCCTAAAATCAACATATGGTCCAATGAGATTGCAACATATATCTAAGACTATAAACTTCATGAAAATGGGAGTAGAAGAGAAGGGAGAGGGATGTGTATATAGGATTTTAACTATAGAATTTTCTCTTCTCATCTCCGCTCTATTCCATCTCCTTAATTGCATTATTTTGCATAAAGAATCAAGTTAATCCTAAGTAAAAATCAAGGTAAAAGTTAGTGGTTTTTCTTCTCATCTTCATCTTTTCTTGCTTTGTTCATGAAAAGTTCAAATTATAAGGCTAGAGTTGGGATTGAGATATGTTTTTGGGTGTTTTTAGTTAGAGAATCAAGCAAAGCAAAGGGGGAAGAGAAGGAAAAGCACTAGAAGAGCTAACTAGCAAATTTGAAAGTTTAAGACTACACTTAGTTAATTTTTGCATGTGTGCATATTTGGATGTATACAAAGATTGATTTGGACATGGAATGGTTGTTGGAATGATATATTAGTGTTACTTTGCATGAAATTAGTTGAATATGACAGGAGAGGGCAACGTTTAGTGAAATTCTATCTTAGGTTCTCGGTTCACTTAAACCAACTCTATTGTGTTGGTCATAACTCGGCCTATAGACCTCTAAATTAGGTGATTTCAATTGGAGATGAAAATTAAGACATATAAGAAGGTATCAACAACAACAGGGTTTATTACGGGGCATCTCATGATGTTCATATCGATCTATTATGCGCCTCTGCATCTAGCATTGGGTAGACCCCATACAATAACCGTCCTAGCTCTACCGTATTTTTTGTTTCATTTCTTCTGGAACAATCACAAACACTTTTTTGATTATGGATCTACTACCATAAATTCAATGCGTAATCTTAGCATTCAATATGTGTTCTTGAATAATCTTATTTTTCAATTATTCAACTGTTTCATTTACCAAGTTCCATGTTAGGCAGATTAGTAAATATTTATATGTTTCGATGCAACAACAAAATTTTATTTGTAACAAGTAGTTTTGTTGGTTGGTTAATTGGTCACATTTTACTCATAAAATGGGTTGGATTGATATTAGTCTAGATACAGCAAAATAATTCTATTAGATCTAATATACTTATTCAATCGAATAAGTACCTTACGTCAGAATTGAGAAATTCTATGACTTGAATCTTTAATATTCTCTTATTTATTACTTGTGTCTATTTTTAAGGCAAAATATTGTCACCCAGTTTTACTAAAAACTGCAAGAAACCTCATAAACGAAAGAAATGGAGGAAGAAACAGATTTAGAAATAGAAACAACTTCCGGAACAAAGTGGACTAAATAGGAACAAGAGGCATCCACTGAAGAAAATCTTGCTTCTTCCGAAAAATAAAAATCTCTAGAAGATAATCAGACTTAATTATGGTTTTATGACATCAAAAATTGAGATAAAATTAGTGACCTAATGCTGCCTCTGTATTGGAGTCGCTTGTGATGTTTGGTGCATATCTCATAGTTTAGAAATCCAATAGTTTGATTTTTAGTGCTATAGAAACTAGAGATAGAGGGAAACGAATGTTTAGAAGATCTCAAAGCCTAAATTGAATTTTTGCTATGTGACAATTAGGGAACAAGTGGAGATCATCGTGTAATTTGTTTTTGGAATAAATTGTTTTCCTATTTTTATATCTACCGAGTGCTTAACCTAAATTGTACTATTTTGAGTTTTTTGCTTCCCTTTTTTTAACCAAATCATATTGAAATATTTTTAAATGTTTATAAAACTTTGCATGCACTTAGAAATAAAAGAAATATGACTTACCATATGTGAATTGGGTGATTAAACATTAAAATTTAAGATTGAGCATAATGCATGCTAAAGAAAATTTACATCTACATAGATGATTTGTATGCACATTTATTGCTTATATGTGTGTAGTATGACTATACAAGTTCATATATTGATTTTCTGAAGATAATTAAGTACAATTTAACATGTTTTATATTTAAATGAGGTATAAGAATTTATATACTAGAAGTATATGAATGTACCTTGAGAAACACAATTAAACAAAACATATACAAAATAAATTGTATGAATACTTGTGATCTGAATACTATCCTAATGGTAATAAGTTATGACTTACATGTATTAACTTGAAAACAATTTGTATGTTTTCACGTGAATATCATATGATTTGTCAATGTATTAATTATGAAATTGGCAAATGATTGAAGGAAATGTTGCAGTGCTTGCTTTATTGTCTTAGTGACGAATAGATAGGTATACCTATAGGGTTACATCACAGCTGCTACAGTTTGACACTTTTGAGGTATTTCATTTCGAGACTGTAATGTCCCTACAGTTCAATAGCTTTGGATATCCACAATTCGATACCTTTGGGTATCTATAATTCGATGCCTTCGGGTATCCACAACTTCAGTTATCCACACCCACAAGAATGTGCAGGCCTAACACAGAAAGGAGATTTAACATTCATAAATAAGAGATACAATATGACAACATGAATAATTTGTATTGATGAGAATTGATATCAATATTTGGATTATAAATATGCATTTTCAGTATATGGATAATATATTGAAGTATATTTGCATTACGTGCTTTGCTTAATTATGTCATCATTATTTACATGAGTTTAAGATATTTATGAATGTGTGTGTGCTTGATGAATGACTGTTGTGAGTGGTTATTCAAACTAAGTGTTTCCCCATTAAGCTTTCAAGCTTAGCACGAGTGTTAATCTATGAAGGCCCAAGTAATAGGAGTAAGGCATAGGGAACATCTGCAAGGACTAAGGCCAACTGCTATAAGTAAAAGTACCTTTGGAAAGTGTCTTTTGATTAAAGATGATTGTTTATATAATGAAGGAAATTTTAGCTTTTAACAGTTTGCAATTAAGAATTCAAGTTATGTATAATATCTTTTTTGGATTACCATATAAATGTAATGATGTAATAATACTTTTAAATGATAATCTTAAGTGATATGAAACTTTGTAATATGTATATGTGCAATATTGAATAAGAAAATGTGTGATAATAGTCCTTATAAATGAATAAAAATGTATGTTATGACTCTTTGTACAAGAATTTGGTTGCCATCAATTTAGGTGGTTGTAGGTTCTGTATAGGCAGTGTTATATTTCTAATCATATCAACCTATGGTAGATATTATTGTCTCTTATAGTTCAGGATACAAAACTCCTTCAATTGATGACTACAGAGGTAAATTTTTCAGTGACCCTATTTATGAAATTAAAAGTTATTTGGATGAAAGAAGAATAGCTTGGGCTACTTTTAAGTGTTCAATCATGATTGATGAATGGACAAGTAGAAGATATAAGCCTATCACTATTTTTGTTTTATTCTTCAAAAGGCTCAATATTTTTTAAGTCTATTGATGCATTTGACCTTGTTAGAAATACTAATACTCTATTTAAAATATTAGATAAAGTTGTAAATGAAGTTGGGCCAAAAAATATTTCTCAATTTATTACTGACTATGATTCCACTTATAAAGCGGTTAGAAGAAGATTGTAAAGCAAGTATAATTCTTTTTTATTGGACTTTTTGTACTACATGTTGCATTGACTTGATACTAGAAAATATAGGAGATGTTAGGTGTTTTTCTATTATTAATGAGATTGTGCAGAAAGCAAAAAAAGTAACCAAGTTCATCTACAATCATGCATAGGTCTTAAATTCAATGTAAAAGATTTCAACAATGGTGAAAATTTGTGTTATCCTGTTGTTACAAGATTTCCAACAAATGTTTACAGGTGGATTGAATCTAAGCATGCTAAGTCTAATACTAGCTTGGAGGTTTCTAGAATTATATTTGAAGATATTAAATTTTGATCATAATCTCAATTTTTCATTTGAGCCTGTAAGCCTTTGGTGAGGGACTTCATCTTACTGATAGTAATGCAAAGGCAACAATGGGTTATTTTTATTATGTCATAGAAAGGACGAACGAAGCAATCAAGGCTAATATGAAAATAGGTCTTCTTTACACGCAACTTATCTTGCAATTATCAATGAAAGATGATAAAGACAACTTTACTTTCTGTTGTTTGCAACTAGAGCATTTTTAAATCCTAGTGTCCATTTCAGACCAAGTTTTAGAAAGAAAGGCGAAGTTAATAGGGAATGATATTAACTATTACAATTATTGTTACCTATAAGATAATGCAAGATTTCCTAAGCTCAGAAGTAGAGATTTATAAGGAGGCTTTCGGTGATTTTGAGATGCTAATTGCTATTCGTCAAAGAGAAAACTTAATTCAGGTATATTTTTTTTTCACTTTTGTACTTGGTAAAAATTAATCATTACTTTATTTTGTTTATAATGCTATTTTTGTTATCTTATAGCTTACAATTTCTTAGTGGAACCAATTCGAAAGTGGTATTCTAGAATTGCAAAGATTTGCAATTTGAATTCTAAGTTAATGTGAGAGTACAACAGGTTATGAAAGGAATTGGAACACATTTGAATTCATCTATTTCAAGAACATGAATAGATTGGAATACAAAAGATTGAATAACTTGGTCTTTGTTTAATACAATTTAAAACTTCGAGAAAGATATGTTATTATCATTATTAAGTTAAATATAATTTCTTATAATTTTTAATAATTTAATTTTATTATTTACTAGGATTCTTAATATAATAAGTAGTTCAGTAGATCCAATTTGCGTTGATAATATTGATCTTTTGGCATATTGAGTTTCTAAGAAGTTGAGTTTGATAGATAAAAGTGATTTAGAAGATAATCTTGGATGAGAAAGTATTGACATGTTATTTGGTGCAATGAATTTGAATAATGGTGATAATGAGACTCCTCTCAATGATTAAGATTTTGTACAAATAAAAATTGGAAGTCAATGCAATTATAGTGACTATGCGATTGATTCAAGTTTCAGGTTTTTTTCTTTTAATTTTACTTTTATTTGATGCATATGATAAATTTTACATACGTAATATAATTGTAAATATTTTTGTTTCATTTTAAACTTTTAGTTGATTCTTTAGTAGAAACTCTTTTTGTAAATTATAATTGTTAGGGAGTAATTGATATTTATTCTTTTTATTTGATGTTTTGATATGATTATTATTTATTATAAAATTATAAAATTTTTAATATTTTATATTATTCTTAATTTTATATTTGCGTGATAATTAAATAATATTTTAATATTAATTATAGTTATTATTTATATATGAAATATATGAAATTAATGTCAATAAAAATAAAAATAAAAATTATTATTTTAAAATTTTATTATGATTTTTAAAGTCAAGATTGATACAAAATTATACATTATATAATAAAACATATTAACTAACTATTTTGTAATTTTAAAAAAGTATTTTATAAATTAAAAAAAATTACCCGAGACGATATCATGTTTCAATCGGTACTGATAGAGTACTGGAGTAAAACTAAAGCTGCTACCACTACCAATTCGGTAGCCTGTTGAGAGTAACCATGAGTCGCATGATTCAGACAAATAGTTAACCTCAGATACTATCTTTCTGTGTTATTATTACACACTAGCCTCTTAAGGGCACATTAGTAAGGTCATGTACTATTCATGTACACCTAGAGAAAAACAACCTAGCAGAGCAAGTTCTTTCGTCCGATCATACAACTGTTTGGAGCCAGGCATTATCGATCTCTGCTGTACATTTCAAAATGAAATAATATAAAGACCTAAGGCTTGAGTAAGCAGCTGTGAGTTCAGCGACTCACCATGGCACAGGAGCCAACTTAAGTGCGCGGAGCATAAGTTACAAAATTTAATCAGCTTTTTGAACATTTCTATATCACGACCAAGATGTACATATATTCTCCTTTCCAGAGTGGAGCTAAAAACTCAAATTTCTCAGATAAATGGAAAGGAAACCATTTAGCATAGGCCTCCACAATACGCCAGCCTTTCCAATCTTGTTGGATGGGTGCTGTAAACCATCTATTCCTTTTAAAGTGATGGGATCATCGGCTGATTCTCACTAGTGAAGCATCAGAACCAGTTCTTTTGCTTTCATCCAGTAGACCGCTGTGATGCGAAAAACTTGTAACTGCACAAGGAAATAAATGGATCAATTTCAACCTGTCTTCAGATAATAATAATGTCACTTCTCCACCTAAACATCGATGCCTTTCCTTTCTGTAAAAACATGGTTAAAAATTGTACACTCAGTAGCTTCTGGTTTGACTCAATGGGTCATAATCATATGCGTCACCAGCTTTCACGAATCGCCCCTTCACACGCCTTCTTACATCAGCCCTAGCTTTGCGAGATGCGTATCTTACTCTCTTGTCAAACCTAACATCAAATTAAGCAACATGTAAACCCATACAAATTTCAGCCATGTCCATGGAAGACTAAATAATCATAATAGTATGCAAATACACCGCAAGTTAGAATTCATATGCGTGGATATTCTGCAAAAAAGAAAGGAGATGCAACATAGGGTGCGTATATTATGCATATTGCGCATTCTTTCTTAACAATTAGACATCCTTAAGGTAATAAAGAAATTTGATCATTTGAGTGCAACAACTAGCCAATCTTATGCATATATTTCTGAGGATGAAACTGGAAGTGTCAAAAGATGCACAATTTCGCATCACTGAAGATTGAACTGCAAGCATGATCTGATTCTTCTAATTATTTGAAGTGCACAAAACTTTTACGATTTTTAAATTTGAATTACCTGAACTTTGAATTTCAGGTAAGATCTGTAGAAAAAGAAACACTAATATTTGATCTCAAAAGACAGAAAAAAGACCATGTCAAGAACATTTTTTGATATACTGTTAACTTGAAAATAAACAAAAAAAATTAGATTTAGTATTTACAGTTAAGGAGATGGCTCCTGTGAATAACCGTAAAAAGTTTTTTTGAAGTATCATTATTGCTTACTTGCGTGTCTTCTTTTTCTCTTTGTAACGCATTACAGCATTGCTCCTATTAGCTGAAGATAGAGAATTTTCAGAGCATGGAGGACACCATGGAGGCTCTCCCATGAGAAGCATAGAGGAAGCTCCACAATCCTGATAATCAGCACCGCTACTTTCTCCAGTGAGGCCAGAAAATGAAAGGCTTGATTGCGCTTGTCTTGCCGTAAAACAAAGGACTGGTTCAGTTTTAGTACTCATGGAATCTGCAGATGCTGCATTGCTGCATGCTGGCTGCACCAGATTAACCAGTCCAACCGATGATCCCTGGAGTTAGCATTGTACCCAATTATATGAAAGCAAAGATGCTTCAATAAGAAAGGAATGGCACAAAATTAGGCAGAGAAGAACAAATTGATGCAGCAGAACAGAATTGGCTGATGTACAGTGTATGCAGTTACTTCTTTGCCAAAAAAGTATACGTAAAAGTCAGACTTGCAATACCTACAATATGACTACTGCACATCTTTGCATGAAGTGACAGGAGAATGAAATTGATCTCTTCAAGCATTATAACATCCTAAAGCTATGAACTAAAAGGGGTTTGATTCACCAAAGAGATGCAACACAACTTAAGAAATCTGGGATCTATGCACTAATGATTCATATGGATCCCACAGATACAAAGCATAGGCAAAAGAAAAACAAAGGAATAGGCATGCCAATTAATACATAAAGGCATCTAAAAACATAATATAAGAGAAGAGAACCTCAGCAGCAACTGCACCCTGACACTTGGAATCACCAGCAGACATTTCCTTCGTCCCAAACAAGCTATCAATTCCACCATTCTCAAAAAGCTCTTCAGAATTACTAAGGGTAACACCAAAGAGCTCTTCATAGTTCTCGAGATTCAAATCTACTCCATCCATATTAAAGTCACTATAGATATCTTCCTCACAAAGGGAAGGACCTTTAGTCCCAGGACAGCACAACTACAATACAATAAGTCTGTAAGGCTAAGGAACATAAAAGCAAAATTCATAGAAGTTTATGTGTGGAACAAAAGGTAAATGAACAGTCCAGACTAATTTGCAAGAATTATAAGCTGCTTAGCAGCATTCAACAAGTCATTTTAACATACTGGTCCTTGCAATTACTGAAAATGCAAGACACAAGTTGCGACCAACTTATGCGCAAGAACAACAAATAAGGCATGCAAACTTGGAAATGATTCAAGAACTTGTCTGGAAAAGTTTAGCATCTCACTTTTTATAGTATCCTAGACAGTGGAGAAACAATTTATAGATCCTCTCCAGTGAACTAATTATTAAGTGAATCTGCCACCAGCAGGAATGACAAAGATAGCTGATAATAAAGTAGAAATTTCACTAGAAAACAAAATCTTTTGCTGCAAAGGAAAGGAATTATTCCCAAAACACAATTGAAATAATTGTCTTTAGGCAATTTATGTGCTTAGATCCAAGCAACAAGAATATCTAGAGGTGAATATATCTTGCCCGAAGTGGAGGTTGTCAATGAAATTCAACTTTCTATAGCTGGCACAGTGCCGTGATCTAAGAAGTTAGAAATTGATAAAACCAATCCAGCAAGACTCTGCAGAGAAAATCAACTACAGCTCCAATATAAAGATTTTGAACTACCGTGTACCTTTGGCAAAGCAGTAATCGCAGATCCAGCTGGTTGTTCGACACCCTTCGGCACAGAGCTCAAATCAGGTATGGTAGGATTACCAATCCAGACATTCAATTTATTCATTCCACGAGGACTATTGGCCTCAATTATGCTAGAAACATTTTGGCTAGGGGTGTTCTCGGGAGGTCCCCAAGTACTATTTCCACTATTTTCAGTTATACTCATTAAACCCAACTCCTTTTCACAAGTTGATTCACCCCCAGAAGGGTTTTCTAACACAAATGACCATAATGAAGAAAGCTCAGTTGCAGATGGGCAACCAGAGTAGCTATTAATTGTTTGTCTTTTATGCACTGAAGCTGACGTAGAGCTGCAGTGGCCCATCCAATCACAATTTTGACAAAGTGATATCCTTTCTTCTGCACATCTAACAAATGCAGGCTGAGAATTGCATCTTTCACACACGAGTGTTCGGGAATGACGCTTGGACAAGGCATTAGCAGAGTGGACATTCCGATCACAAGACAAACATAAGCATGCAGCATCTGATCTGCAATAGACCATGGACCTTTGATCGCCACAAAAATCACAAATATAACCCATGATTAACTAGCTCTTCTCTTGAATCAGCTCACAACTCCTTTAGTATCTTGAGTACTAAGAAAACAAATCTCAGCAAACAAGAAGAAATTTCTTTAGCGCACGATAGCTCCACTCGGGTTTTACAACCTTCAAAATTAGAGTATCACCATAGTTAAAATTCGAAGCCAAAGAATACGAGTTGGACACACACACACACACACAGACAAAGGCACGTTGCTTTATGAGATAAACTAGAAGGTCATTTTGAAGTCTTGCCAAAATGAGTAAGCATTGTTGATATTAGTATTTCATGTAACAAGAATAAAGCACAACAAAGTAAGCTCCAGTTTGCAGTCCGCTTTCATCTCAAGGCAAAAACACATACGAATCTCCCAAAAAAATAAGCAAAAAAAAAAAAAGCAATTATCCAAAGAAAGAAGCAAAAGAAAGTAAGGCAATCCCAAACTAAATATTTACAACTGCGTCACAAATTGAAATCAAAACAACACTCGAGGATAAAATTTTAATTGCAGGATAAAGAAAACTACTTTCCAAAGTTGTGACTCTTTTATTGTTTTTCGTTTTCAGTTAACACAGGAAGAGGAAAAAAAAAAAAAAGAGGATGACAACTCAACGTACATCAAACAGCCATATTCATCTCCTATCATAAGCATGGCGTTTAAATGTATACCCAATTCAAATCAGCAAAGTAAATTGAAACACGAAGCAGGAGTAAGAAAAGAAGAAGCTCTATAAAAGAACATTTACAATGAAACAAAGAAAAAGACGAAGATCAGGAATCCCACCACTAAATTAAACTGATCAGAAGCCAATCCCAGGACCACCAAAAGACAATATTCAAAGAAAAGGGGAACCACAGATAAAGATTACATACAGAATCAGCACAAGCAGGATCCACTTTCATAGCTTCAGTAGGAGACCATGGGGAAGCGAAGAGAAAAAAAGTGAATTACCATTAACGAACAAAGATCGGTAAAGACAGGCTTTTTACTATCAGTCGTGTGGGAATTAACCCTAGAAGAAGGAGGAGGTTCCTCGAATCTGCGGTCTGGGGAATTAAAAGGGGAAAAGGTTGAGAGATTTAGAAGGAGAAGGAGAAGGAGAAGGAGAAGTGAAAAGATAGATATCTAAGATAGGAGTAGGAGAGAAGAGAAAGATAGAAATTGGGTGGGTGGGTGGATGCGTTTGTGCAATGTGTATAGAGGAAATGTGACATAAGCTGATAAAAAGTGCAAAAAGTGAGAGAGAGAAAAGGGCAATTTTGGGGTGGAGAAAGTGGGTCCCAACCTCCTCTTCCCTTTTCCTTATTCTATTAATTATAACTGACAAGTCACAAAACCTATGCTTAACTCATCTAACTTAATTAAATCATAAATCATTTGCTGCCACCTTGCCATACCATACACTTTTGCCACGTCTGTTTGTCGATTTTTTAACTTTATTTTAATTCATCTTATCTACATATTTATACACGAACTCTAATTAATTTACGTGAATTAGAGTTCGTATAAGAATTAGATTAAGAATTGAAAAGAATAATACGAGTGGTATGAATAGTAGCAGTGGATGAGAGAAGAATCATGTGAACAGAAACACTATTTGTTTGTTGAGATAAGGGGGCATTTTGTAGGACTGACTAATTATTAGAATAATAATAACAAGCAAGAGAAAAGAAAAGACATGTGAGATTCAACCCCACAAAAAGTTCTCTTCGCTTTTCATCTTCTTTATTGCCTTCAAACTACCTCTCTCTCCTCCTTAATGATTGACAGCTCATGTTCCTATGCCCCACATACCCTCTCTCCTGTCTTTGGTTGGACCATGACCATTTGTTACACTCACTTCTTCCCGCTTAACCTCGGTAAGTCCACATGTAACATGGTTTAAACCCTTTTTTTTTTCCTATCTATAAGGTGTTTTAAAAGAGTCTTAATTATAAGAAGTACCTTTAAGTCATCTATTTTTAGATTAATTCTTGCTTGAATCAGATAAGTCTTTTACTAAAAATAAAACTCTAACCTTAAATTTTAAATAATTACATATATAAAAACGGTTCAAACCTATGACCTCACTTAAATCAAAAGAATTTCTTTCCAACTCACCTGTAAGCTATGGTTTAAACTTTGATTTGCCCAAGCAGTTGCCGCGGACTGTCATCTCTAGCTTACATTTTACCCAGCTGATACTGCCAAATCAACGCGTCACGTTCGGATTAGGTATGCCTTAATTAATTGCGTACCAGGTGAACGCAACCAGATTGGTAATTACCAATCTCAAAGTCCTATCTTTTTGGAGTCTTTTTCTTAAATCAGATTGCCTACAGTGACACGTTACGAGAAACAACAGAAAAAGGCGTTTTGCACTTCTTCCATATGATTTTGTTTCAGGAGCCTTTTTGGGAACTTGGTAAGGGCCACGTGCCAATTGCAAACCACTAACAAAAAGACAAAAGTGTTGCCTACTCCCAGATTAAAGGTAAATACATGTATCTAATATTCCAGACTCAGATCCATAAGACGGCAAGTCACAGGTACACCCGCTTAAATTTCCTCAGCCTACATCTGACATCTCCAAAATCAAAGCAAGGAGGAAGACAATGGCACACCCCATGCACACATCAAGTGGTCCTCGTGCTTCAATTTTGAAATTTGAACACAATAATGTTTGACAACAACTGAAGATCAATCATCCCTCCACTCCATCTTTCCATACCGAATTCCGAACAATTCATCTTAAGGTAAAAAGGATTTATATACACATAGCCTTTAACCACCTTCCTAGGAACGTCTCAACTACTTCCATAACTCCGCTCTGGATCTTTTACCTACATTCATATCAACTGCTAGAAATTGTCAAACGTCTCATATGTACATTAGAACGAGCCATATATACATGCTAGTATGAGATACATTATGTAAATGAAGTCTATTCATCCTATCTAGGAAACACGGTTCTATTTTTACAAAGATTACTCAAGCGGTTGCACGGAGGCCTCCGTACTCTGTACCATTTCAAGCTTTCATAGCAACGGTGGCCCTCAGGCTTTACTACTACACTTATAGGGTGTCACGTGATTCTTTAGAGAATTTATCAGGGATCTATTTCCCACATCTAGTTGTATAGTTTTTGTTAAGTATCCCTTAAAAAAAACAAAACGGTGGCCCTCAGACTTTCTGGGACTTGACACTGGAAAGAGCGGTGACAATGGAATATATATATAGAGAGAGCACTTTTTTTCTTTCCTTTCTTTTTTCCATACAAAAACATCAGTTGCCAAACCTAGTCCTCTGGGGTTAGGCTTGTAGGGGCGTGCATGCCTCTCCATTAATTTTGCCACATTTTAGTTTAAATTGGTAACAGCAAGCATCGACAAGTCACTGCTAATCCCTTGAAGAAGCACACCTCCAATTTGTGAACAGTAAAAGTCGTTATCTGTCTCATGAGTACTTTAGTGTGCCCAAAATACAAAGGAAAAGCCAAACAAATTTTCGAAACTTTCAGGTGCTCAAGGACTGCACCACTTGAGAAATACATCTGCAAAGCCGTATAATCCTCCGGTACCCTATTCTAAGACTATCAACTGCAGCTTCAATTGCTCTTGAATGCACCTCAGGTAGCATCTTCTTTTCCCCAGCAATATGAACTTCTATGTTATGTGGAATAACATCTGATGGATAAATCCCACTGATTCAGAAACCAAAACATTAGATAACAAAGCCTTTTGATGAGCCAAAAATAAACCCATAAAAATCAAATGCTCAGTCAAAGAAACAAAATTTAATAAGAATGTCATGGAAATTCACTCAAGTCACAATGTCAGACTGTGATATCGAGTATACCTAGAAGTTCCATAAAGAGATGAATTTTTTAAGACATTATTTGTCATAATAATAATTTTTGTAATCATAACGCAGACGTGAACGTTAAAGGGAAGTAGCATTGACATTGGATGCACCAGCCACAAGGTCTGATTTATAATATTCGAGTATTTAACTATTTTCACAAATGACACAAATACTTGGGATCATTTATTGGATCATCTCCAATCTCTAACAGATACTGCAGAGTTATTCCAAGTAGAAAATTCTCCTTTGTAAATCTTTGCCCATAAGACTAAAAGACAACCCCAAAGATGCATCTTAATTAGGGACGAGAAGCACTCCAGCTTATTTAAGACTCTAGTTTAATGGGCTTAAAACAGAAAGATATGCAAGCATTCTTGTTACCACAATCGCAAGATTTATCAAAGATTAAACACATGTCAAACAGACTATTCATTGTCCCATCGAGAAGATTCAGCAACAAATCAAAACATCTAAGATATGTATTGCCAGTTTAACAGCAAAGCAAACCAGAAATCTTCCGACAACTTAAAAGGCTAAACCCACAATCAAGTCAATCTGCTATCCAGAATTAGTAGTACAGGTTAACCACAATGCTTGAGAAATCAAATCAAGCAAATGCAGGTGTCACCACAAAACCCAATAATGTAACATTTTTATTAACAGTCTTCTTAAATTGGGCTAACATGTGGTGCAGTGGTGAAGTATAAAGCTAAAAAATGGCCGAATAATTCTTATAGAAACAGCCAATATTCAAAGGAAGAGAACATCTGTAGGCAGATAGTGCCCGTGGGAAGTACCAAAGTTAAGTAATGAGCAGTAACAAGATGCCTAACAGAAAATATTAGAAACATTCTCCAACCACTATCAGGCAATAAATTGTAAAACGTTTGGCAAGTATTAAGAGAGTAAGTTCTAGAGGTTCTACCATTCCAAACATGCCAAGTTGAGAGTCACTTTAACCTTCCTACAAGTGTTAAAATCAAGAAAATCAAGCTGCAAATCGAGCTTCTCAACTGCAAACAACAAAACCATATGCCTGAAGGTTAGTAAGAACATAATTTAATACATGGAAAATCTACAAAGTATAACTACTACAAGAAAGACAAATGGTAACAAATGCCAATTAACAAGTTAATGAAATTGAAGCAGACTGTATGCAAATGCTCCAAATGATCACAGCAATAAGAAATAGGTGGGCTAAGTAAAGAAACCACCTAGTCATTTATGGATAAATGAAACAATCCTGAGAAGGATCATTAGTTTGGAACAACCATATAGAAAGATAAAGCTGAAAATACAATTTCAGATATCAGGAAGCATAGGCAACTCTCTCAGCCCTTCTCTAATAAATAAGTCACCTATAACTATGTTACTAACCAAAATATGGCCATGTTTTCTCCAGAGCACGCATATATATCCTAGTAAAAAATAAGACTAACAAAGCTAAGATTAGCCCAAAGTTTCCAATTCTCCCCAAAAGTAAATGAAATTTTGATCCACCTGCACGCAGCTAGATCAAAATGCAAATTTTAAAGAATCAAAGGTGAAGAAGGTAAAGCGTTAAATCAACATTGTCAATAACAAAATCAAATGACACAAGAAAAAGAGAATGGTTCCCAAATGCCCAATTATTTACCGGATGAAGAATGAAAGCTTGTCTCTACTAGATTTCTAATTTCTAGACGAGCCAATTGTATTTCCTCAACCACGTCTAGCAGATTATGCAAAAGCAAACAAGTAACCTGTAATACAAAAGAAGATTTTAGGATGGAGTTACTAATAAACAAGACGCAGACCAATTATGTACACCATAATTGTGTGTTAAAAGCGTGAATCATTTGCAATACAGAAATGTGAAAAACTAGAGACAATAAGCAAACAACTGCAATGTAGAAGAAAGTACTGCTTGAAGCAGATGTTTCTGAGTAGTAGGAAAACCCTCGTAAAGCATAACCCATAGCATCTCTAAAGAGCAATGAAAACTAAGTCCAGGAAAAAAAAAAAAAAAACAAAGCCAAAAGAGACCAATACTTGGGTTTCTTGTGATAAACTTCTGGAACCAGCATACTTCTTAGCATTTTCAGCTTTCACAATGTGTGCTAGTGCAGCAGAAGCATCTGTGTTAGGGAAATTCTAATCAACAAGAAACAGCAATTCGTAGATTAGAATAGCCAAAGGAACTTTAATAGAACTGCATTCATTAGTTCTTCAATGCATTACCTTCATGATGCATATATCATTCAGCTTGTTTGAAATTTGTATACTAGGAGAAGGAACAGAACTTATTAATAACCTGCTTATTATCACAATAGAATATTAAATGGAGAAATACCATAATAAACATGGAATGTGCAACAGAAATAATAGGTCAAATAATAGAAAGGTGAAGTAGTAACCTTTGGCAAATGAAGCTGTGGTAGTTGATAAAAATGGTAAGTTGGCCATTCTTGATCTCCAAATCATCAAGTTCCCACAACTGAACAGAGAACAAGTATGATTTATTTATCATATAAAAAACAGAATTGATGTGTGGACATGTATCACTGTAAGATTAGAAAGACCTGCAAATCCCCTCTCATGAGCCTGCAAGAATTTCTCTTCTTCACAAAATCATGAAGAAGAACAAGTGTCTCAGAATGGCTCAGCTCTCCTTTGACTTTGAAGTAATTGTGAAACTTTCTTGTTAAATTAATTACATTCCTATTTAATACTTCAAACTCATGCCTCATTGTTGCCACGTCCTTACTGGAAACCTGATATGGTGAAAAGCTTGCATCCAATTAGGACATTTTAACACGATATAAAAAATGAGCTCAAGCAACCTTGACTGCAGAAATTCAAGTTTAAAGAAGTAGCTGTAGCTAGTAGTAGTAATACTTATTATGCAAACACAACAATTAATAAGTAAGAAAACAAAATTTAACTTCAGCATAGCACAGTAAGTCACTCTGGTTAACATTGCATGCTCAAACATGCCCTTTGACGTTAGGCTCAGAGAGAAATCCCACCATGGTATGTCTCTCATTTCCACTGATAGTTTCGATATTGATAAACATACCAAATCTCTTCTCATTCCAGAATAGTTTCATCTCCACGTTAAAAATATATTAGACATGGAATTGTGCACTTCTATGACAAGATGTCCTCCATGCAATCATGAACATTCTTTTTGCAACAAACCCTTCTCATTCAGAAAATGGATCCAGAAATTATAGCCAAAACAACCCATTCAACAAACATGCATGATTGTCCACACATCAATAACTGTAACTACCTCACTTTTGCTCCCCAAATTGGCTAACAGAAGAGTATCATGAGCTGACTTGACTGCTTTATCAGACATTGATAAAAGAGAAGTATGATTTGACTTCAACATCTGACAATCCTGAACTGCACAGTTTAGGAGCTGCGATCTTTTCTGCATTCAAGAATATTGGCAGATCAAAGAACACATGGATTGAGAGGGGAATTAAGAAGGATTGCATTTAACATACCAGCAATTTCTCATGCATCACTATCATTAACTGCATTCTTGCCTTTTCAAATATTAACTTGTTCATTAACATTCTTGCTTCAGCTGCTCTGCAACAATAAAATAAACATGTCGGCAATTCAAGTGTTAAATTGCTTTCCATAATGAAGAAACAATGACACACATCCATGACATAGTAATTGTAACAAGATGAGCAGCCACCTCTTTAGTCTGTCAACGCTGGATTGCTCAGCACTTCTCTGCAGCATCATTAAAGGATTTTGTATTACTATAGTTGAGTATACCATAGAAGCTGGGGATGGAATAAACTTAACACAAACTTGATTACTCATTCAACAGACCTGAGATTGGATTTGAGAGTAAAGCATCTCATAGTTCTTAACTTTCTGAAGATGAGCCAAAATCTCTTGCAACTTAGCAATCTGAGTAAGATATAAATATACTTGAACAAGGGAATTAACAAAATTCAAACTTAAAAAGCAATCTTGAATTAATACCACACTTATATGAAGCTTATCAACTAATGAAGAGAGCAGTCCCTTTGCATCTATGGAAAGCTTCACCAAAATCTGCAAGGCAGAGAAAAGTAAGAAAGAAATAATAATGGCGACATGGAAATCCAAGAATCATTCCACCTTATTGCCTTTTAAAGATTATGTCACCTTGTGCTTTTCAGCACCAGGCACCATTCCAAGAGTAAAATACTTCACTATTCATATGTTCTCTTAGCTAAACTCTTAGCTAAGTGACCTTGAAACGGTCACCAATCTAATTATAAATTGGCTTGACATGTTAAAGGTTTTCCTAAACTTTCAGATACTAAGAGCAAAAAAATTTAAAGGATTAAGGCTTACCTTATGTCCTTGATAGATAGAAATAAGGAAAACAAAAGTTCAGCAGTTTAAATTTTAGCATTTCTTTCTGTTCACGTGGAAAGTACCAAAGAAATCAACAGGAAGTTGCCAGAACAGATCCACAACCAGAAAGAGCGAATATGTTATCAAGCAGAAGCAGAATTCATATTTGCAGATAGAAGTGTCATCAATCCTATTCACAAACATAGCAGTAATATAGAACATAAGAACAATGTATATATGTACATACATCCCTCCAATTTGCTGGAGTTCTATCTTGTTTGCGGACAAGAGATTCACTGTCACTTCCATTAAAGCTTTGCAACATGTACTCCATGACAGAGCCCTGACTTGCATGAATATCGTTGTTCTTTATCCTGAAAATTTTATCAGCATTGGGTACATCTCCGACATCAGGATCTTCAATTCGTCGTTTCCGTCCAGAAGAGTTTTCTGTATATCGGGCAGGAAATTGAACAAGTGTTTTATGGAGTGCCATATGGCTGTCAACATTGACCTGTCTGTTCAATTTGGAGTCAAATGATGAATTGTCTACCCCTACCACAGGATGCACATTGTTGCCATGGGATGCAGAAGTTTGTTCAGCAGTACCAGCACTCTGAGTCACCTTTTCTCTAGTGGGGCTCTGATTTAACAATATATCAACTAGTGTGTCAAATTCCATAGTCAACCAAAGAAAATCCAGCAGTATCCAAGCTAACAGAAAAACCTATAAAAATGATTGCATCACAGGTAGACTATGGAAACGAAAAGCATGCTTATGTTAAGAGAGAAGGGGAGAGGGATGACCTTAAGAGGAGACGTGTTTGCACTTTGGCTACAACCATTTGGTGAAAATGAAGCTAAAGCGGAGCCTTTTCCAGCCTTGGGAAGCTCTTCTTCACAACAGGTTGTCGCAGCTTCAGTAACAATATTATTCAAGCTCCCCGAATCATGAGCTGAAGATCTACTATCCCATGAAGAAGTTCGGGAAATTTTCAATAAACTTCCAGATACAGGCTCTGAATCAGGAGAGTGACTTGGCTTATCACCTGATTTTTTTATTTCACTAAGGTCCTGAAAACAACAAGTATCGAGTGTGGGGGAGTTACAGTCTGCTTTTCCTTCAGCAAATAACAACTTTAACTTGTCCGTCATAGAATCAAAATGGCTATTATTGGTAACATTGGCAGTTTTATTGCTGTCCTTTCCCGTTTTAACACAGCCAAATTCATCAGACCTAGTTTCCATTTTCAAGTCAGTTAGAAATTTGTCCTCATATGACAAAGAATTTTGGTCCAAGCTCTTTACTGGTGGAGAATCAAATCGGTCAGGTCCATTTATTATTTTCATGTCTACTTGAGGATTCAGTTTTGTTTCCACCAATATGGGGTCAGATGGAGGAGTAAATAATGTTCGTTCTAAAGGCTTCTCCAGCATTAAATTGTGCTGTATGACTTTGTCAACTGATCCAATTAACTGAGAGGATGAGAGCATATTTGTCACTACCTCAGTTCCTGTCTCCTTTGAAAGAGTGCATGCAGATATATGAAGCAGAGGCTCCTGATTTTCTGCAAGGCCAATGGTCCCACCATCAATGCTCAGGTCAGGAACGTTGTTACGCAGACCCATACCATCAGTATCCACAAAGGTTGTTCCTTCTATGTCTCTGCTCTTCAAACCACAACTGTATAAATGCTGTTCTAAATTGGTAATGGGTGCATACACCATCTTCTGTCTGCTACATTTGCTGTTTCCTTCAACACCAGCATTGTAAGCAGAAGCTGCAGAAGAACGGAATTTTGATAATCTGAGTTTGGAATTCTCAATTCCATCTCTTAGAGAACATGTAAGAGGAGAAGGCTCAAACATCTTGAACCTTGATTCACTTTTCTGTGAAGAAGCAGCACTTGTATCACTCTTCCTATTTTGTTTGTCCAAAAAGGATACTAGTTTTCTTGGGGAAGGAGTCATGTAGGACAGCTGTCTGCTGGATTTAGCAGCAGTCAGAAGCAAGTCATGCTGCTTTGTAGATATAAACGACACAGATCCAGTTAATGGAGATCCTTGTTGTTGAGAAGAATCTCGAGTGAACTCATGATTTTTTATTCTATATGTAGGAGAATTTTTATTCTGCACTGCAGTTAGGTGTTCTCCCGATTCACTTTCTTTGAATGAAGTTAGTCGAGCAAAATCAATTTTTTGATCCACGTCTGTGTTACCACTAACTGCATTGAAATCAAAGTCCAGTTTATTTGTCTCAATTGCAGCTTTATTAAAGTCACTGTTCACCTAGAAGTTGGAAGAAAGTATCTAGTTAGCAACTCACTGACTAGGTAAGCATAGCATAAAACTTAGCAAAAGCAAACAAGAAATTAGACCTGATCAAAAACTTGGAGGACCATCACTAGAGACATATTGGATACTTACCAGAAAAACAGTAAACTAACAGACAGGTCACGATGTAAGTTCACATATGTCACCGCCAAAAGTTGTGTGGTATCATAAACAATTCAAAACTGCTAATATAGAAGAAAATGAGAAATAGAAAAAGAGAATTCATGCAACAACAATGTTAAAACTAAAATATTTCATTCATTGATCACATCTAAATCTTCAAGAAGTTTTAAGGATTTTATGGATAGTGAAATAGAAAACAAGAAGGCGGGCAATTCAGAAAAGAGAAGCAATATAGTATGTATGTTTATGGTATAGGTTAGTATAAAAATCAAAGCAGGGGAACAAACCAAAGAAAAGTATTACGGTTCTCAGTAGGTTGCTTGTTTGGATTGAACTGTAAACAAGATCACTAGTGAGAATAATGAGTTTTACGTATTTCTATTAGAATGATACTACAAGTATTTATACAAGAATATATAGGTTAAACTAGGAAAATAATCCCTACAATCATGCTAAAATCCCTATGTCTATCTTATTTACATTAGCAGTATAATCCCTATGATTACGTTAACAACTACTATATTCTTTAACACTCCCCATCAAGCTGGAGCATAGATATTGATCATGCCTAGCTTGTTACAAATACAATTAACCTAATTCCCCGGTAATGCTTTGGTGAACACAACAGCTAATTGGCTCCTTATTCAGACATGTTGAGTTGGGAGTGCTCCATATTCTAGCTTTTCCCTAGGAAAATGACAATCGACTTCTATATGCTTCATTCTCTCATGAAACACATGATTATTTGCAATATAGATGTCTGCTTCATTGTCACACCATAAGTTCACCAAGCAAATGATGTAACCATATAAGTTCACAGGTAGTCTGTGCCATAGCCCTATATTCAAATTCTACACTTGATCGGGATACAACACTCTATTTCTTACTCTTCCAAGAAACAAGATTGCCTCCAACAAAAACATAATAACTTGTGGTAGAGCGCCTGTCTGAAAGATCTTCTGCATAGTTAGCATCTATCAATCCTATGGTGACCATAATTTTGATATAAGATGCCACGTCCTGACACACCTTTTAACTATGTCAAAATATGAATAACAGCATCCCGAAATGAGGTTCTAGGAGATGACATGAACTGACTTATAACACTTACTAGAAAGGCAATATCAAGACAAGCGATAGTAAGATGGTTCAATTTTCCCACAATCTTCCTATATTTTTCAGGATTCTCAAGCAAGTCTCCATCTTCAACTTTTAACTTTACATTTGGTATCATAGGTGCATCACATGTCTTTGCCTCAATAAAACCAGCATCATTTAATAAATCCAGACAATATTTTCTTTGAGATTGACAGATCCCTTTATGACTGCGAGAAACTTCAATTCCTAAGAAGTATTTCAAGGCTCCTAAATCCTTTGTGTGAAAACGAGTCCTAAGGAATGCTTTCAACCTTGTAATCCTTGCTTCATCACTTCTAGTGACCATTATATCATCCACATATACAACCAATAAAATACACCCAGAACTAGATGATGCAAAGAACACTGAGTGATCATACCTACTTCTTCGTAGGCCAAACTTAATCATTACAGTATTAAATCTTCCAAACTAAACACGAGGAGATTGCTTCAAGCCATACAGAGACTTCCGTAATTTGCATATTTCCCTAGCTCCCCCCCTAAGCAACAAATTTAGGTGGTTGCCGCAGGTAAACCTCTTCAAATAACTCCCCATGTAAGAATGTACCCTTCACATCAAGTTGGTGGAGTGCCCAATTGTAACCGGTAGCTAAGGAGATAAACAATCGAACAAAAGAAAGTTTTGCAATCGGAGAAAATGTCTCAGAATAATCCATCTCATATGTCTGAGCATATCCTTTAGCAACCAACCGAGCTTATAGTCGAGTAACAAAACCATCAGGATTCATTTTAACAGTGCACACCCCCTTATAGCCAATGGCCCATTTCTCTGAAGGGAGAGGCACAAGATCCCAAGTATGATTATGCTCTAAGGCCATCATCTCTTCTTTCATTGTAGCTTTCCAACCATCATGAGCCAGTTGCTTCAGCAAGGGACGTTGGGACAACAACAGAGTCTAAGGACGCTACAAAAGACTTGAAGGAGGGAGATAGAGCATGATAAGATACAAAAGAAGAAACAAGGTAAGTGCATGTGCGTTTACCTTTACGAAGAGCAATAGGAAGGTAAATGCTAGCATCCAGACGTGGTGAGGAATCTGGAGACGAAGCAAACTAGGTTGGGTCCATGTCCTGGCCGCTGGGGGGTGCCCCAATAGACTATTGCATACATCAAGAATAAACTTGACAAATAACAAGTCGAGAAGGAGGAGAAACTACTTGTTCACTGACAGTATAAATAAGAAAATTGTCCCTTGAATCGCTGAGTGCAAAAAAGAACGCATAACAGAACCAAAGAAGGGGGTATTCTTGAAAAAGGTAACATCAACAAAGACCAAATAACGACCCAACGAAGGAGAGTAACAACGATATTCTTTTTAAGTACAAGAATATCCCAGAAATACACACTTAAGAGATTTGGGATCCAATTTCAAGACCTGGAAGTCGCATGTCATGAACAAAGCAAGTACACCCAAAAATTCGAGGAGTATGAGAGAATAATATAGATGAAGGAAAGAGATGGGAATATGGAATCTGACCATCAAGAATAGAAGAAGGCATTCGATTGATTAGGAAACAAGCAGTTGAGACTGCATTGGCCCAAAAAACTTTTGGGACCTGTATATGAAACATTAATGCCCACAACTTCTAATAAGTGACGGTTCTTTAGCTCTGCTACACTATTTTGTTGAGGTAACAATATATGATGACTAATGAATAATAACATGCTGAGAAAGATAAGATTGAAAAGTATGGGAAACAAACTCTTTAGCATTATCACTTCTCAAAATGCAGATGGATTTGTTGAATTGAGCCTTAATTTCAATATGAAAGGCACAAAATATAGTAAACTAATTGAGGTTCATAGGATAAAGTTAAGTAACTCAGAATAATCATCAATAAATGTCAAAAAATAACAAAAACCAGATTTAGATAGAATAGGACAAGGACCCCATACATCAGTATGCACCAAGTAAAAGGAAGATTCAACTTGTTTATTTAGTCTAGGAGAATAAGATACTCTATGATGTTTAGCAAATTGACAAACTTCACACTCTCTAAGACAGATTTTGGTTTAAGACTAGGACATAACTTTTGTAAAACTATGATAGACGAATGACCAAAATGACAATGAAGATGCAGAAAGGAAGATGAGCTTGTGCAAGCAATCGATCGAGGTTCTATTTTAGAAGTCGAATCAAGAGCATACAAGCCATTCACCAGATGCCCGTTACCAATAATCTGTTCATTCCAAGATCCTGAAAAAGATAATAATCGGGATAAAAAACGACACAACAATTGAGACTTTTGGTGAGTTGGCTAACAAATCATAGGTTGAAAGGGGACTGTGATAAACATAAAACAGATGATAATAAGAGAGATTTTGTTGAGTTTGTTGTCCCACGTCCAATTACAGAAGCGATAGATCCATTGGCTAAAGTAACACTTAGTAATAGACTTGAAAGAAGAGAGGAAACTTGTGTTGCCGATCATATAATCAATAGCACCTGAGTCAATAACGCAACTACAAGATAAGGTGGAGAGACAAGCAACAAGGTTACTTGTATTAGCCAAAGTTGATGTTGCAAAGGATGGCTATTGTGAATCATGAGTGGCCGAAATTTATTGATAGGCATTGGTTAAATGAGCATACTCATCTGCTAATTGCGATAGTAGGCGAGGATAACTGAGGAAGGAGTAGGATGCCATCCTGAGTAGCCACATTTGCAAAACCTAAGTATTTGGGAGGCTTACCGTTCAATTTCCAACAATTCTTCCTGATATGTCCTTCGACTCCACAGTGATTACAGATGCAGGGGGGTGCCACTGTTCCCAACAATAGAACCACTATTGTTTCCTCCTTTTCCACCAAAATTAGTATTTGAAATGTTACTCACTAATGCCACTGAGTCATTAGTCACCATATCAGAAGTCACATCGTCATCTTTACAAACTCGAAGCAAACAGGCGTATACTTCCATAAAGGAGGGAAGTGTCTGACTAGATAACAAATGTGTCCATGCCACGTCATATTCAGAACTCAAACCTACTAAGAAACATTGTACCACAATCTTCTCTTATTCTTGCATTTGCTTTATGTCAGCAACAATAGGAAACATGGCTCGCTTTTCTTCAAAGGCTTGTTTTACTTCAGTATAGTACTCAAACAGAGAGCGACCTCTTTGTTCCACTCAATAAATCTTTAACAATAATTCATGAACACAAGACAGATCTTGTTTGCAAGCATACAGAAATTCCAGATACTCCCATAGTTCTTTGATACTATCACAATGATTCACAACATCATCAACAGTTGGGTTTAGAGTATTCTGAATTTGATTAAACAATTTATAATCCTCCATTAACCATTTCTTTCGAGCAACAACATCGATCTTAAGAGGCAGATTACTAGTTAAATGATCTTTCAAATCTACACTAGGCACAATTCTGCGAATAGTCCTTTTCCATTGTGCATAATTTTTCCTTCCGGTCAATTTTCTATCAGAAATTTTGGATGACCCCATGTAATTTTAGTAATAGTTTTCTTATCCCCACCCATATCACTACTCTCACACCTGGAAGAACAGGGATTGTCTACCACACCAACACAACAAAAGGGAGCTACGTAAATCAAAAACCCTCATATGGAAGAATAGACAGCTACGGACTGTCTACCACACCAACACAAATCAGCAATACTCGAAAATTGATCAGATATTCAGACAGGGACAGAGGAGGCGACGTCGAAGGAAGCAAGCGGTTCAGCAGACGGCAGCTCACGCGCCAACACGTGGAAACAGCATCTGCAACTGGGCAACGCGTGGGGTCATGCACTCGAAATCCGACGACCAAATTTGAAGGGATGGCCGATTTGCACCAGCAAAGTCTTGTGAAGGAGGAGGTTAGAAAAAATTTCTCCAAAAAATTTGTCACCCACACAATCGATACACTGCCTCACGATAAGGCAAAAAGTGAAAAACAAAAAACTTTCAAAGAAGAGACCCAGAAACTCGACTAGGCTCTAATACCAGGAGAAGAATGAGTTTTCTGTATTTCTATTAGAATGATACTACAAGTATTTATATAGGAATAAATAGGTTAAACTAGGAAAATAATCCCCATAATCATGCTAAAATCCCTATGTCTATGTTATTTAAATTAGTCGTATAATCCCTATGATTACATTAATAGCTGCTATATTCTATAACAACCAGCAACCAAATCTTGATTTCTATGTGAAAAACAGTCACATGTGAAAACATAATTGTCATTTACCTTAGGCACATCTTCAGCATAGATGTCAACTGTCACACCAATGTCATTATTTCTATCTTCACAATCTTTTTGTCTCATATGGACACTTCCATTCAGTTGGGGCATAGAAGCACCAGTCTCAGTTGATGGTTTAGGATCTACAGATTCTGAAACAGGGACAACACTCAAAACTTTGCTATCTTCTGCAAAAAGTGCTTCAAGCTCGGGAGATAATTTCCCATAATCATAACTGCGCATGTTTTCTCCTACAAGACTCATGTCATTGGAATCTCTACCACCACTAACTTTCTCAACAGGAGGCTGAAATTGTGAAAGTAACTTAGTTTTTGTTAGTACCATAGAGCTACTAGAAACAGGTGTAGGAATGTCAAAAGGTGATTTCTCTTCAAATACAAGGCAATCCGTGGTTGGAGTCTTAAGAGCTTCTCCGGATTCAGACCTTGCAAGACTTCGGTAATGCATTGAAAATGCAGTTGAATCCATCGTAACATCATGGTTATCATCCGAGGCAACAGAATCAAATAGTTGTCCGGGTCTAATGAAGCTTGCTGAAACAGGGCCAAAAAAGTTGTCCTCTGCAAAGGAAGCAGGAAAAAAGAGCTTCAACTATAATAGACATATTGTGGTTTTGCAGAGATATGAAGTATATCCGCAACTATAAACTTCGTTTATAATTTCAACTTGAAGCATACCCCTAATTGTTGAAAACTGCTTCTGGAACTAAAACTGACCTTCTAAAAGCTAACATTTCAAAAGTGAATTATCAAAAGCAGGGAAGGGGAGTATACAAGCACTTAAGGGCACTAAAACAGAAGGAAACATTACAAATTCAACAAAAAGAAGTGATGAAATGCACCATCATTAGAAGTAGCAGACCCAACGACACTACTACTCCCAGGAGACGGCGACTGAACTGGCCGCAAAAACGACTTCCTCGAATCGAGAACGTCTTCTTCGTCCTCTTCGTCTCCAAAGGGAGACAATTCCTTGGAGTCGTCACTATCACCGAGGTCTCTGAAAAATCCCAGAACCTCCTCCTCGCCGTCGGAGACATTGGATTTCTTGGCAGCGGAAGAGGAGTCAGGAGGGGTCTCGTAGTCCTCGTCGCGGTTGAAGATGTGAACAGAGGTGATCTCGCGGTCGGCAAAGCTGACCCGACGAGCGCGCTTCTTTCGGAGAGCGATGGTCTCGTCTTCAGTCTCGGAGTCGCAGGATTTTCTCATTTCTCAGGCATAGAGAAAATTAGGGCTGGATCAGCACTTTTTAGGCGGAAATTGGGAGACATCGATTCTCTTTTTGTGCGGGAAAGGACCATAACAGGGCAATTTGAATCAACAAGCCTGTCATTTTCTTGCTTTTGAATAGTCCCATAAATCAATAATTGTGCATATAATATTAGAAGTTGATTCATGCAACACAAAGTTGGAATCGATTTTAGTACCGGATGAATTTTAGTAAAATATTATATTGGTACTGTTTAATATTGAACATCGTTTTAGGTAATTTTTTAAATTTATGAAATAATTTTTAAAATTTTTAAAGTTTGTAAAATAGTCTATTAGTATATTGTACAGTTGTATTATATACTTTCATAATTTACTGTTTACATCAATCATGTTTCAAAAAATCATAATAATAAATAATAATCACAATTAATATGAAATAACAATAATTTTTAAATATTTTACATATAAATAATATCCACAATCAATATAAAAAAGACAATCATCATCATACAAATATAAAATTAAGAATAATATAAAGTATTTAAAATATTACAATAATATAGTTTCATAATTTTAATAAATAATAATTACATCAAATCATTCAATAAAAGGAACAATAATATTCTTAAACAATTTACAAAAAGAATTCACGACGAAAAAACAATCAAGTAGAAGTTAAACCTTAAACAAAAACATTTACGGTTACATTACATATTTAGAATTTAACATAAAAATCAAATATAAATAAAATTAAAAGAAGAGGAAAAACAAAAACCTAGAATGAAATTCAATCTTCAACGGGAAGATACCTGCTATAACTGTACTAACCCTAGTGATCATTTGGTTCAAAATCCTTATTATTGAGAGGAGCTTCATCATTATTATCATTCAAATTTAATACAATAAATGATATGTCAATGCTTTCCTATCCAAAATTATCTTCTAAATCATTCACATATATCAAATTCGGTTCTTCAGAAACCTAATCCGCCAAAAGATTGATATCATCAATGAAAATTGAATCAGTTGAACTACTTGTGCTATTAAGACTCCTAGTAAACAATTAAATTTAATTATTAGAAAATTATGAGAAATTATATCGAAATTAATAATGATAATAACGAAAATAATATACCTTTCCTAAAGTTTTAAATTGTAACAAACAAACACCAAGTCATTCAACCTTTTATGCGCCAATATATTCTTTTTCTTTGAGTAGATAAATTCAAATGTGTTCCAGTTTTGTTTATAGCCTGTTGCACTCACATATTGACTTAAAATCTGAATTGCAAACTTTTTCAATTCTGGAGCACCATTTTCGAATTGATCCCATCAAGAAACTGTAAATTATAAGATAACAAAAGTAATGTTATAAATAAAATAAAGTAATAATTAATTTTTAACAAATAAGAAAAAAGAAATAACTAATACCTGAAAAAAGTTTTCCTCTTTGTCGAATAGCAATCGATATTTCAAAATCTCCATTAAGACAATTTGTAAAGCTCCACTTGTAAGCTTAAAAGATCTTAAATCGTGTCAATGCTAACAATTGTTGTAATAGTTAAAAGCATTCCTCTATTAACTTCAGCTTGCTTAGTAAGATCCAATCTGAAATAAACACTAGGATTCAAAAATGCCTTAGTTGCCAACAACGGAGAATAAAGTTGTCTTTCCCTTCTCTCATTAATGATTGAAAGATATGGTGTGTATAAAGAAGGCCTAAGTTTCAGATTAGCCTTGATTGCTTCTGTTACTCTGTCCATTACATTAGAAACATAACCCATTGTTGACTTTTCTTCACTATCAACCAAGCGAAGCACCCTTACCAAAGGCTCACAAACTTGGATAATAAATTAAAATTGAGACCAAAATTCTCTATCTTCTAGTATAATATTACAAACCTCCACTCCAACATTAGACCTAGTATGCTGAGATGCAATCTACTTATCACTTGTTAACATTTGTCTTAACTCTTTCTTTATCGAAACAAAAGACTAAAGTGATAAGAAATTTGTGACAAATCTTGTCATGAGAGGACAACATAAATTCCTATTATTGGTAAATTCCTTTCTCATTAAATTTAATACCCATGTACAATTATAAATGAACTTTTTCACCTTTTTAACTTTTTGTATAGTTTCATCAATAAAAGGAAAATACCCAGAAAAAGAACTTCCACTTCCTATTTTAAAATTCAACCTTTCCCTTCTTTCTCTCTTATATTGATATTCACCAAGCAATGTTTTCATCTGTTACTTCACTTCATGACTTACTTTTTTATAAGGTTTCACATCTCCTTTAACCTCAGCTAAATATTTTTTTAATCCGGTGATTCCTCCACTTTTTAAATGATTGTTACAAAACAAGAAAATAGTATGGTTCCTCATATCGAGAACCAATGTAGCACGAGCCCAAACTGGATCATTGTATTTTCCAGAAGTGGATTGATCAAGAGTACTTGAACTTTCTTCCATTTATCTGTACATATAAAAATAAATAACACATAATTTCAGTACACAATATGCGTATCCATCTTATATAATATAACTCATTATGTATGATTACATTACACACAATTCAATTTCATGGAACACAATTTACTATAAGTCAAAAGCTAACAATTCAAAATATTCAACATATATAATAATTCAAAATATTCAACATATATAATAATACAAAACATAGATCAACAATTTCCATTTTCAACAATTTTCAGCAATTTCTGTTCCCAACAATCACAAAACATTCATAATTTCATTTTCATTTCTAAAAATTTCCATTTTCATTTTCAACAATTATCAACAATTTCCATTTTCATTTCTAACAATTTTCAACAATTTCCATTTCCAACAATCCCAAAATATTCATAATTCTAATTTCATTTCTAACAATTTCAAACAATTTCCAATTCTATTTCCATCAATTTTCAACAATTTCCATTTCTAACAATCACAAAACGTTCATAATTCCAATTTTATTTCCAACTATTTCAAACAATTTCCAATTCCATTTCCAACAATTATCAACGATTTCTAATTCCATTTCTAACAATTTTTAACAATCACAAAACATTCATAATTCGAATTCCATTTCCAACAATTATCAACAATTTCCATTTCCATTTCCAACAATTTCCATTTCCAACAATCACAAATATTCATAATTTTAATTCCATTTCCAACAATTATCAACAATTTCCAATTCCATTTCCAACAATTTCCATTTCCAACAATCACAAATATTCATAATTTTAATTCCATTTCCAACAATTATCAACAATTTCCAATTCCATTTTCAATAATTTTGAACTATTTCTATTTTTAACAATCACAAAATATTCATAATTTCAATTCCATTTTCAACAATTTTCAATTCCAATAATCACAAAACATTCATAATTCCATTTTCATTTCCAACAATTTCCAATTATATTGCCAATAATCACAATACATTCATAAACCAATTTCCATTTCTATCAATTTTCAACAATTTCCATTTCCAACTTCCACAAATCATGCATAAACAATTTCCATTTCCAACAATTTCAATCCACAGTTTCAAAAATGAAGATCAAGTTGAAGGGTATGATACGATTTACATAATTGCTAAATAATGAATGCCATATCTTGTACAATTGTTCATACATATATTCATAACATAATGATCAAGTTGAAAGATATATTCATAACCTGAGGATCAAGTTGAATGATATAGCTTCTTTGAAAATGTTTTTTTTCTTATTTAAAGCTTTGAATCTTCTTTTTATTTCTAACAAACCATAATATTATATACATCATTCTATATTTCGTCTTAAATATATATTTGCTTTTACAATTTTTAATTGACATTAATAAGTCTAAGTATAAATGATTAGAACCTATAAGTCTACAACATATTCACAATTTGACAATTTCTTTTTCGGATACATTTATGATATATATTACCAAATAATTAAAGTTTAACATATTTTATACTCAATCAATTATTTACCCAAAACTAATACCCAAATAGGGAAATACTATCATTAACCGAATTAGTATTAATTTCCAATTGCATAATTTTATACTCAACTAATCATTTATCTAAAATCAAAACCCAAATATTAAAAACAAATTACCATTTCACAAATATTAAGAATGTGTCAATTAATGATTGAAGTTTTTACAATTTTACAAATTTAATATTATCGGTTTAAAATTTTCATTTAGGTTGTTTCAAGTTTCAAGTTCAACTTTCAATTTTGATAATCAACATTAATAAAGTCGTGCATAATGCAAGGCTGTGCTTCATCTAAAAACTTACCACAAATATAAACTTAAACCAATGTTTATAACCAATACATCATTTACCGTGAATTGAACTCCATTTCCATTTCCAAATGACAATATCGTAATCAACTTATCATTCAACATTTCCATTTCCAAACTCCAACTCATGCAAATCAGAAAAGCAATACATCATTCAATGTGAGACTCACTAATTCAATTTAACATTTCAACTCCATTTTCATTTCCAAATGCCAATATCTAACCACAATACCATAAGTAGATACATCATACACACAAATTGCAATTTAGAAAACTTCCAACTTCTAAAAAATTCAGAAATCCAACATCCAAACCAATTATTCAACACAATAATAATGCAATTAAGATTTAAGCAGAAAAAGGAAAACTAAACAAACACACCCCAACAAAATTCACAAGATTCAGGTCTTTGGGTTGAGTCTTCGGGTCGGTCTTCACTGACGGGTCAGACCTCAAAAGCTTCGGGTCTTGCAGATCGGTGGCGACTACGAGGCTACGATGATCTCTCCTCCTTCAGACGTTCAGTGCCGATGACAGTGGCGTCTTTAGGGGACGCAAAGACGTGAGCCGATGGAGGATCTCTGTCCTCTAATGTTAGCGTGGATCGAGGAGGATGAGGGACGCAAGAGTACCACCGGACTAGTCACCAATCGGAGATGAAGACGACAAAGAGAGAGAGAGAGAGAGCAAGAGGCGGTAGTGAAGAAGTGAGAGGCGGTGAGAGCGAGAGAAAAAAAGTGAGAGTTAATGGACAGTAGACAGAGACGGTGGAGACTGGAGACAGAGACGAAGACGAGGGGGCAACGGAGAGAGGAAGGAGATGATGGAGACAGATGGCCGGTGGGGGCGTTTAGAGAGAGAGAAATAAATGACTAAGGACTGAAGGAGAAGAAGAAGATGAGAAGGTTCGAGAGAGGCAAAGGAAGGCATCTAGAGGGGGTTCAGGTAGGTTTAGGTTAAAAATTTAAAAATTGCAAACAAATCCTCAAATTTCCAGGTACTGGTTGGTATTTTACGTATAAGCCAATACTGAGCGAAAACTATGGTATCGACTGTATTAATGGCCGATACCGAAGGAATGGACATCATTCCATTTCGTCTTATCGATCGGTACTGGCCAGTACGAAATGATATCTGTAAGCCTAATGCAACATCTTTCATTTTTATCTTTTTATTTATATTTCTTTTACTTCTAATTTTTAGTCTCTTTTTTTAATTAAGCTACTTATGTATTTCAATGATCTTATTTTCTAATTTAACCATGACATTAGAATTTAATTAAATCATTATGATAAAAGTGGTATAGATTAAAACAAATATTATTAAATTTTAGTAGCTTAGCTTTAATATCATAAACTTAAACTTTCAACAATTTTCAATAGCAAAATATATTAATCTCATTGTAAATATAACTGATAGGAAGACTACTTTTAATTTTATTTACTGGTCTTTAAATTACATGGAAAAAAGAGTAAATTAGCTTACATAAATTTTTAACTTTTTTTGGAAATTAAAGAATGAATTATCGATTTTAATGAATAGTATACATATATACATACAAAACAATAACAAAAGAGAGTAAGGAAAAAGACACAAAATCAATAATAGTTTAGTTAAACAATAATAATATTATGTCGACTCACGAAACTCTATTTAATAATTCACTATTATTTTTTCAATAGATAAAAAGAAGCCTTTCTTACATGTATCTTCCTTTTCAAGTGAACATAAATTCTTTATACGTTATCTTTATCACAGGTAAAAAGGAACCTTAATACTTTAATTTTTCTCTTAATTAATATCTCAATCATTTAAATATAATCTAAAAATTCCTTTCTTGATCACATATTACACTAATGACTCACATCACACACACACACACACACATGAACATATTGAAACTCTCTTAAAACTTCATAGTAGTTGAACCAAATATTCTTTTCATAACTTAATTCTGGTGTATATAATATATATATACCCAAAATACGTCAAATGATTGTTAAACATATAAATTAGCTATTATGATGGCCAGTTTATGGGAATATTCAATTATTCGATCTCTTATCATTAGCTAGTTAATAGAAATTTGGCTAGGTTATCTACTATTGGAAAATTAGGGCAAGATCTGTTTTAGCATGTAGTGGAATAAATATCAAACTTTTTCATTTGATTTTTCGAAAGCCTAGATCACTTAGGCTATGTTTAGTTGGGGGTTTAGTAATGGAATGAAATGGAATACAATATTATTTCATCATTTGAGATGAGGGTTTATAATGAAATGAAATAGAATAGGATGGAAAGGGAGGGTTTCACATTATATCTCATTCCGTCCTAAACAGTAAAAATGAGTTACCTCCAATTTGAGGCGTTTAGGATAGAATGTAAAATGATAAATATGTACTATCTACCTAGTATACCTTCAATAATTTTTTATAATACCAATTATACACTCAACCATATTAACATATATTTTGTTATATCAAGGGTAGAATAGTCATTCATTCATTATTATACATACATTATATTCCATTATATTCATCTTCCAAACAACATTTCATTATATTACGTTATGAACCCTTTTATCCCTCCCAAAAATAATTTTCTAATTTTACATCCATTTACGCTCCATTTTATTATAAACTATTCCATTCCATTAAAAACCTTATGTCCAACCAAAAATAGCCTTAAAAATTTTATAATGCTCATGTCGATGCACTTGTTAACTTTGGATATCATTGTGCGCTAATTGTTAGAATATGATTACTAACACACTCGTACTGGCATTTATGTATCTCATTATATTCAAAATTTGAACTTAAAAAGATAAGATTAAGAGGAAGAATAGAGGGAAGCAAAAGGAAAACATCAAGAGAAACCCTAGGATAGCACAAAGGAAGAGGAACAACTAAGAAAACCCCTTAGAGCAAAATTTCATCAATTTGGAGTGAAGTTTTTAAAGATTTTAGGGATTTCAATGATATTATCCTTAATTTTCAGCTTTCCTTTAGTTTTGGTGTTTTATTGGATACTATCATAAGTTAAACTGTTAGTGGTACCTAGATTGGATAAACCACAAGATGGATCTTATAGTGACTTTATGTTGGGCCCCGATTTCTTTTTCTTAGTAAATAAGCATGTTTAATTATTTTTGAGGTTTAGTTTGCCTAAATTCCTTTTAGTAATTAATTTGAGGTTTTTAGTGCTTAGTTAATGGATATTAAATGAAGGGATTTAGTTAAAATTAGAGTTTTGATAAGT
>JANIJH010000009.1:13723372-13748717 GCA_024520975.1 Erythroxylum areolatum | reverse complement strand
CCTAGTTTAAATTCCGGTTCCAAATTCTACTCCAATTTCTCATCAAACTCCCATGGTTTAACTTAATAAATTCTAACGTCATATCTCCAATTTTCCAGTGCCACTGGCCAGTCATTTCTAGTACAAGAAACTGACTCAGTCGGTCAGTCGGAAATTTTTCGGTTCGGGCATGTACCCCGAAAAATTTCAGAAAAATTACTGAAATTCTCTAAAAATATGAAACACACAAAAATCTACTCCAACTATTTTTTTCAAACACAAATAACCCATTTTCACAAAAGATCACATTTAAACACTTATGCCGGGAAATGTCATGAATGCATGTACAATCATGTGCATGTGCACAAATTTTAAATTTATGTCTATATTTAGACCATCTTAGGCATGACCATGCCGAGATACGTTTATACACTCATAACCCATTTCAAATTATCAATTTACCCTTCCCATCGGTGATGGGATGTTACACAAGCTATGCAGATTCACGCATTCTGGAGATTCTGAGTTATCCAAGATTTGATGCATGGTTGTGCACCATCCCATGCATCTCCCTAGAATCCTAAATTTCAATATAGAAGGATGTGTACAGCCTCAAATTAGGGGAGTAGCCTTTTGGAGATGATTCCACACGTGAAAAACGTCCAGAAGTGATGATTTTGATCCAAAGAAGTGGAAAACATGAAAAAATCATTGAAAGATCCATTAGAATATAAGATCAAACTTCTAATTTGCAAGAAAATTCGATAGAATTGAAAAGGAGATTTAAAATTGTGTTCCCTCTATTTTCTATTCACTTTTCTTTTAGTTTATATTTGATTTCGTTTCCAATCATGTGTAACTAAAAGTCCTATTAGTGTTTAGGCTAAATGAACCTATGTTTATACTTTAACAATGTTTTGATTCTTTTATTAATGCAATTGGTTTGATTGATGTATTGTGATCCAATTACGTGGTTTATTTATGTTCTAATAGATTCAAAATATTATATCATAATCTGATTTCATACATAGAGATTGAGATATCATGTTTATGAATAGAACTATTGTAATTGGAAACAGTTGATTACAACCCTAGAGATAGGATGACTTAAATTTTTCGGATTAGGATCAAATCTAATAGAGAGATTCACAAATCGGTAAAGCAATCCTATAAACTTTAACCTAGGTAATTCAATTGAAAACCTTAGTATTAATTGTTATTAGACTCAAAGTCAGTTATTAGTATACCATAGGAATCTTCACAGTCTAATAACTTAATAAAACAATTGTATACTAAAAGATAAGTTTGTTAAGGGTTTTAGGGGGATTCAAAACCTAGATACAAATTTTCTGATATCGTGAGTTTACTAAGTGCTTCATTAATTTTTGATTGAATCTTGTTGCACATTTGTTTTACTTGCTTTAATTTTATTTTCTTTTAAATTAAAAATCAAAACAAATTCTGTAGACTAGATAATAGGATAATGGTAACTATTAGTACTCATAGTCCTCGTAGGATTAACCCATACTTGCTGATACTAGCTATAACTACATTGTGCACTTATAGTTATTTCAACATTGACTAACTCAAAAAAAGTTAATCAAGTTTTTGGCATGGTTGTCGGAGACTTTAATATTAGGAACAACTAAATGCTATTACTCTAGGCATTATTTTCTTTATTTTATTTTATTTTATTTTATTATCTTGTATTGCATTTATGGTTTATTAACTTAATTATCATTTAAATTTCTCTACTTGATCTTGAGTTTGTAGTCTATTATAGGATTTACGATTCATTATCATAACCGCAACTTAAAATGGAAGGATGGAATAGACAATACTTTTATGAAAGCCAGGATATGTCTTTGTAATACGAAACATCACCATATAAGAGAGAGAGGTGTTCTCACATGTTTTTGGAGGCTCAACCGATGTTTACGCCATATTGCTATATTTGCGGGAGTACTTACTATAATCATGAATGTCGAGCACCAACCTATATGTGGGAGTGAACGAATGTGTATAGTCCACCTCAAGGTGTACTATATGGAAACAACTACAATTCATAATAGAGTAACTCTTACACCTATAGCAAGAACGATTATACTCCAACTAAATATTTACAACACTAAACACCTCCAGTTAACGAGTCAACTCTGAAAGATATGATGACCAATTTTATTTAAGAATAAATCATGAGGCACTAAGAAATAAAGGCTCGTATACAAAATTTGGTGAATTGTATAGACTAGCTGGTAGAGGTAATATCTAATAAGATGTAAGGGAGTTTGCTTAGTATAGTTCAGTTCTTTAGATCATTTTTCCCAAATGCACAAGCATTCCCTTTAGAAAATGGATTCAAACTCGGGGAAATTGGGAACTAGTCCACTTAAGCAGACTTTACAAAGTTTAGATTGGCAAACATCCTTAACAAAGGAAAAGAGCTCCCAGTAGAAGAAGAAGAGGAAGAGGAAGAGTAAGAGAGTATTATAGACAAACTAATGGAACTCTTAGTTGAAATGAAAGTTGACCAATGCGAATTTGAGAGTGAAAAAAAAGACAAGGTTAGCTTCATAAATGGAGGGAAATTCTAAGAAGAGCTTCCTAAAGAAGAAGAAGATGAAGAAGGCTCCATCCAAGAAGAAGAAGTAGAGAAGTGGCAAGAGATAATTGAAGAAGATAAGCCAGATACCTTTTACAAAGATGTAGAAGAAGAAGAATAGATAGAGGAGGTTAATGAAGAACTGGTGGAGGAACCAAGTAAGGAAACTATTGATAAGGCGTTGGTAGTAACCTTAAGTTCGGAGAGTTCCCACTTCCTCCGAGACAAACTGTTTGAGTCAACTGACGATTTAGAGAGGTTTATTATTCCTCTTTCAACAGTTTGTCATTAAAAAGGGCATTAATGCATACAATTGAATTTATTAATTTGATAAATTATGTCCTTATTATTATTTTACAATAGGTGACATACTTACAAGCTATAAAACCCTTATGCAGAGAAACAGGTGGAAGCAAGTCACTTATCATAGACCCAAGATCAGGTCAATATGCATGTTATGTGAAGATGAAGATGTTAAAGAAGTGCTACATAGGAGACAACTCATGAGTTAGGATAAATTTTATTTGATGTTATGTTATTTTCATGTTTCTTTGTTAATTTTCGTTTTTGTTATGTTTATTTTCTTTTATCTTTTTATCCCTTTCTCATTTATATTTTCCAAGGATGTGATCTATTATTTGATCAAAAATTATAACAAAATTGTCCTATTCAAGAAAATATCAAGAACCTTCTCACTTTTTCATAAATTCTTATATTGTATACATTGAGGACATTATACAACTTTATCTTGACTTAGTTGAAATATGTCCATAAATATTGTATTTCATTATTGAATATTAATTGAATTGGTATGCAAAAGAATAATAGTTAGAATAAAATTGCTTTTCTAAGTCATATTTTTAATAT
This sequence comes from Erythroxylum areolatum, assembly GCA_024520975.1. Lineage (NCBI taxonomy): Eukaryota > Viridiplantae > Streptophyta > Magnoliopsida > Malpighiales > Erythroxylaceae > Erythroxylum > Erythroxylum areolatum. The sequence goes on along the minus strand of JANIJH010000009.1, from coordinate 13,745,269 downwards.
TCGTTGAAATAATCAAGTTGAATGAAAATTGAATATTACTTACACATGATTGACCTATTTTGTGACAATCAATATTGTGATAAACCGCAAGTGCATGACGTAACTGTAGCTAGTTTCGACAAGCACAAGTCAATCTCACGAAGACTATGACTACCAGTAATCACCCTTCCCCTATTATCTAGCCTAAGGATTGATTTTAGATTTTAATGGAAAGAAAATAAAAACTAAAACAAATAAAATAAAATAGGAAACAATAATGAACTTAGAGATAATGGAATTCACTTAGAACACTATCGTTATCATAAATTAGTATATAAGCTCGAATCCCCTAAAACCTTAACAGATTAATCTTTTATCATGCAATTGCTTTGTTGATTAATTAGACCGTGGAGACTCCTATGATATACTAGTAGCTGATCTTGACTCTACTGATAACTAATCCTATGATCTTTAACAAAAATACTCAGGTTAAATCTAATAGGATTGTGTTATCGATTTATGAATCCCTCTATTAGGTTTGACCCTAATTTAGAGGATTTATGTCATCCTATCTCTAAGGTTGCAATCAACTCCTTCTAATTACGATAGATCTATTCACATAAGGATTTATCAATATCTATATATGAAATCAAATTATCAATAAAAACATCTAATCAGATCACAATAATCAATCGCACCAATTGCATTAACAAACGAATCAAATTATATCAAAGTATTAACATAAGGTTCATCTAACCTAAATACTAACTGGACTTTTAGTTACACATGATCAAATACAAAATCAAGCATAAATCGAAAGAAAAACGAAATGAAAATATCATAATTCTAAATCTACCTGATTATCTTCTACTGAATGTTCTTGCGATGTAAAAGTTTGATCTTATATTCCAATGAATCTTTCAATGACTTCTTTGTGTTTTCCACTTCTTTGGACCAAAATCATCCCTTTTAATTGGAAATTGACTCACAACGTCTCCCCTTTCTTTAGCCATCAAAAACATCTTTTTATATTGAAAACTATGGTTTCTATGACTTACACAGCCTAGTACACGACTGTGTATCAAACCATATATGTCCAAAAACTCTCAAATTCGTGATTCTGCACGACTAATTCATGGTTGTGCTTCGATTCTTCATTTTATATCATGTTTTCATCTAAATTATTCTCCTTTAAGTATATAAAGGTAATTATAACCTATAAACACACTAGATGCACATTAAGTACCAAATATACAATAATAGTATAAAATAAAAAGCAAAAAAATATCAAATATGAGATAAAATTATGATCAACTATGCATTTATCAAATATCCCCATACTTAAGCTTTTGTTTGTCCTCAAGCAAACTATAATCAAAATTATGAATTTCACATCAATACATCATCAATCTCAATATGTCTATTCATACTAGACATTATCATATCCTATTGAATCAAACTAATGTACAATTAAAGTTATCTTAAAATTAACTTCCTAAGCAATATTAATAGTAATCACATCAACAATTGCATTAAAATCAAAAGCATAAATCTTTACACCCTCACCAAGATTTCACTCAGTGCACTCAAATGTTTAGAGTAAAAAAGTACCAAAACTCTCAATCAATGTATAGTAGAATTCTTACCATAAGCTTGCAATAAAATCACATCTTCACCACTTATGTACAACTAGAAACACCAATTAAAAGGTCTTTATGGTTGTAATAAGGCTTAGAAATGATATGATTGGGATAATAACAAGGGTTAATTTTAAGGAAATTTACTATGCAATATGTTCCCTAATTTGGATCCTCCACCTGTTCTTCCTCAACTACCTCTATCCCTTCTTCTTCTTCCTGGATAAAGGTTTCTGGCTCATCTTCTTCATTTACCTTTTGCTGCTCCTCTACTTTTCCTTCTTAGATAGAGACTTCTTCTTCTTCGTCCAGAAGCTCTTCTTGTAATGTCACTCCAATCATGAAGCCAACCCTTGTCGTCTTTTCTCTCAAATTTACATAGATCAGCTTTCATGTCAAGGAGTTACATCAATTTATATGTGATACTTGCTTCCTCTTCCTTTTCTTCTTTTGAGAGCTCGTCTTCACTATTAAAGGTGATTGCCTCTAGTTGATAGTATTAGTTTCAGTAAAACTGGGCAAAATTCCTTGCATCTTGTCAGATAATATATCCAACAACTGATCAATTTGATTCACCATATTCTGTCAACGAGCCTCCGTTTCCTGATTGCTCACATTTGAATCTTGAATTAACTCGGTTATCATATTTTTCATAACAGCAGTTACCTTCTCGCCTTCTTAAAATGTATCTTCATTCATGAAATCGACTTTTGTTTCTTCTTCACTTTGAGACAATTGGAAGCTTAAATTATACTCACCATATGTAGGTGAAGAATTTCTTTCATTGAATTCACATTGACTTGCTACTCTTTTAGCAAGGCATTCCATTAATCAATTTGCAATACTTTTTTTTCCTCTGAAAACTCTTTTTGAAATATCCCTCCATTCATGAACCTAACCCTTGTCTTTTCTTTACTCTCAAATTTGTGTCGATCAGTTTTCATTTTAGCAAGGATCTCCATTAATTTATCTTCCAAAGTTGGCTTGTTACATGAAGGTGCTCGATGCTGTAAATATCCAGCTTGAGTATAATCGTTCCATCTATAAGTATAAGAGTTGCTCCACTTTGAATTATAGTTGTTCTCATACATTGTACCATAAGGTTGATTAAAAATGCTAGGTTACTCCCATCTACGTGTTGGTACTCGATATTCATGATTGAATTGATAACTCCCATCAATGTCACTACACAACCTAAATTTTAGTTAAGCTTCCGAAAACATATGAGAATACCTCACTCTCCCATAATGTCATAGATCACGAAGACATATTTTGGCTCCTACAAAAGTCTCATATGTTCCATCCTTCCATTGTGAGTTATGGATATGACAATAAATCATAATTCCTACAATAATTCACAAAATCAAGATCAAGTAGGGAAATTCAAAAGATAATTAAACTAATAATCCATAAATAAAATAAAATAAGTACAAAAGTAAAATTAAAATTAAAAATTAAATAAAACAAAATACAAAAAAAATTGACGAGAGGAATAGTATTTTGGCTTTCCTAATATCAAAATCTCCGACAACGGTGTCAAAAACATGATTTACCTATTTTGTGACAGTTAATATTATAATAAATCACAAGTGCACGGCATAGCTGTAGCTAGTATCGATAAGTACGAGTCAATCCCATTAAGACTATGAATACTAGTAATCACCCTTCCCCTATTATCTAGCCTAAGAATTGATTTTATATTTTTAATGGAAAGAAACTAAAATTAAAACTAAAACAAATGAAATAAAATATGAAATAATAATGAACATGGAGATAGTGGAATTCACTTCGAACACTATCGTTATTAGAAATTAGTATCTAGGCTCAAATCTCCCTAAAATCTTGACAGATTAATCATTTTCATGCCATTACTTTGTTGATTAATTGGATTGTGGAGGCTCCTATAGTATGCTGGTAGCTAACCTTGAGTCTATTAATAACTAATCTTAAGGTTTCTAACAAAATTACTCACATTAAATCTTATAGGATTGTGTTATTGATTTATGAATCTCTCTATTAGATTTGACTCTAATATGGAAATTTTACATCATCCTATCTTTAAGGTTGCAATCAACTCCTAATTACGATAGATCTATTCACACTAGGATTTCTTAGTATTATTAATAAAACACGTAATCATATCACAATAATCAATCAAACCAATGCATTAACAAAGGAATCAAATCATATTAAAGTATTAAGATAAGGTTCATCTAACCTAAATACTAACTGGATGTTTAGTTACACAAGATTGAATATGAAATCAAATATAAATCGAAAGAAAAACGAAATGAAAATAGTGGGTTCATAATTCTAAATCTCCCTGATTGTCTTCTAATGAATTTTCTTACGATATAAAGGCTTGATTTTGTATTATGATGGATCTTTCGGTGATTTCTTCATGTTTTCTACTTCTCAGGGCCAAAATCATCCCTTTTGGACGTTCTGCACATCTAGAAATTGCCTCCCAAAGTATCCTCTTTCTTTGGTAACTAAAAATGTCTTTTTATATTGAAAACTAGGGTTTTTATGACTTATAATGTCTAGTACACGGTTGTATATTAGACCCTGTATGTCTAAAAACTATGAAAATCACAATTCTACACAACCTGATGCACAACCATGCATTACTTATGTTCTTTAATTCTTTATTTTATGTTGTGTTTTAATCTGAATTTTTCTCTTTTAAGTCCATAAAGGCAATTATAATTTATAAACACATTTGAAGCACATTAAGTACCAAATATACAATAAAAGCATAAAATATCAAGCAAAAACATATCAAATATGAGGTAAAATTATGATCAATTATACATCTATCAACACACATATATCCATATTTTTCATGAGCTTTTGAGCCTAAGAGCAAAATTTCAAAAAAAATTACCTCGTTTATTTCTTTCATGTGTATTATCATGTATAGTAGAATGATTCTAGAACTTGCTTTCATTATGCATATTGAGATCATATTTGTTAAATTAGAGACATTAAAGTGATAAAGGCATTTAGATTCAATAAATTGCTTTAGCCCGTTTCTTTGATAATTATCATACCCATAATTTTATCCTTTAGGAATAACCAAGTTGAGCCGTAGCCTTTTTCATTGATTAAACCCACATATTAACCTTTACCCTTTAAAGACCTATTAATTGTTTTGAACCTTAAAGGTTATTTATTTTACTCACTTGTTTGACACTTGAAAATTTTGAAAGGTCCAATATTTTGTTAAGTGTTGTACAGATTGAGTGCTTAAAATTGCTTTGAAAAAAAATAAAGAGCAAGCATAAAAATAATAAAAGATTGTGGATTAGTATATAGTATCAATAGAGTTGTAATAAAAGGGCCAGTATATTTGTACAAAAGTTTTTTGTACCTTTTCTTTAGTAAATTTACTTCAATTCAATCATTTTTATTATCCCAATTATACCGTACCTAAAACTCATTACAACCTGTATAAAGACCTTTTGATTTTTATTTCTAATTCACATAAATGGAGGAGATGTGATAATATTGCAAGCATATGGTAAGAATTCTATTATGCATTCATTAAGAGTTTTGTACTTTTCACCATAAACACTAGAGTGCAATGAGTGAAATCTTGATGAGGATGTAAAAGTTTATACATTTGATTTCAACGATATTTTTGATATGATTACTATTAATATTGATTTAGGAAGTTAATTTTTGGATAACTTGATCTTAATTATATGTTAATTTGATTCCATATGATATGATAATTTATAGTATGAAAGAATAGGTCAAGATTAATGAAGGATTGATGTTGTAAAATTTTAAATTTTGATTATATTTTAATTAAGGACAAGAAAAACCTTAACGTGAGGATGTTTGATAAATGCATAATTGATCACATTTATACCTTATATTTGATATGTATTTTCTTGATATTTTATACTTTTGTTATATATTTGGTACTTAATTCACTCAAAATGTATTTACAGAGTATAATTGCCTTCATGGACTTAAAGGAGAATAATTTTGATGAAAACACAAAATAAAATGAAGATTCAAAGCATAGAAAGGATGCACGGACGTGCAACAGGCCGTGCACTTTTCTCAGACCTTGCGGATTCACGAATTCTGGAGATTTTGGGCTATGCACAGTCTGATGCACATCTCCAGAACCTTAAATTTCAACATAAAAAGATGTGTTTGGGCTCAAATCAGGGGAGTAACCTTTTAGAGATGATTCCACACGTGGAGGACGTCCAGAAGTGACGATTTTGATCTAGAGAAGTGGAAAACACGAAGAAATCATCAAAAGATCCATCGAAACACAATATCAAACTTCTACCTTGCAAGAACATTTGATAGAATTGAAAGAGAGATTTAGAATTATGAACCCTGTATTTTTTATTCTTTTTTGTTTCAGTTTATGTTTGATTTCATTTCCAATCATGTGTAACTAAACGTCTTATTAGTGTTTAGGCTAAATGAACCCTATGTTTATACTTTAACAATGTTTTAATTCTTTTATAAATGCAATTGGTTTGATTGATATATTGTGATTTAATTATGTGTTGTATTTATGTTATAATAAATCCGGAATATTAGATCATAATCTTATTCATACATAGAGATTGAGAAATCCTGTTTATGAATAGCTCTGCCATAATTGGAAAGAGTTAATCACAACCCTAGAGATAGGATGACATAAATCTTCCAGATTAGGGTCAGACCTAATAAAGGAATTCACAAATCAGTAAAGCAATCCTGATAATTTGGTTAAAAACCTTATGATTATTTGTTAGTTGACTCAAGGTCGCCAAAATCTAATAAATCAATAAAACAATTTCTTAATAAAAAGAATCAATATGTTAAGGGTTTAAAGGAACTTGAAACCTAGATACTAATTTTTTGATATCGAGAGTTTACTAAATGCTTCCTTAACTCTCTTTTTTAATCTTGTTGCCCATTTATTTTATTCACTTTAGTTTTATATTTTTAGATTAAAAATTAAAACAAATTTTGTGAACTAGATAATAAGATAACGGTAATTACTAGTACTTATAATCCTCGTGAGATTGACCCGTACATGTCAGTGCTAGGCTAAAGTTATGCCATGCACTTAAGGTTATTCCAACATTGACTAACTAAAAATAAGTCAATCAATTGGATAAAAATCAAGTCATTCAATCCTTTATGCTCCAATCTATTCCTTTTCTTAAAATTGATTAATTTAAATATGTTTCATTTCCTTTCACATCCTATTGTACTCACACATTGACTCAAAATTCAAATTGTAAACCTTGAAATTCTAGAACACCACTTTGAAATTGGTCCTATCAAGCAATTGTATGACAACAAAGTAACATTATAAACAAAATAAAATAATGATTAATTTTTAACAATTAACAAATGTGAAAAATATATATTTAGATTAAGTTTCTCTTAGACAAATAACAATTAGCATCTCAAAATCACCAGAAATATCCTTAGAAACGTTCATTTGTGAGCTTAGGAGATCTTGTATCATATCATGGACAACAATTATTGTAATAGTTAATAATAGTTCTCTATTAGCTTCAACTTTCTTTCTAAAACTTATTTTAAAATAGATACTGAAATTAAAAAATGCCCTAACTATAAATAATAGAGAGTAAAGTTACATTTCCTATCTCTCATTGATGATTGAAAGGTAAGATGTGTGCAAAGAAGACATTTTTTTATGTTGACCTTGAGTGCTTCCTTTGCCCTCTCCATGACATCATAAAATAACTCATTATTGCCTTCATATCATTATCAGCCAGACAAAGTACTCTCATTAGAAGCTCACAAACTTGAATAACAAATTGACATTGGGACCAAAATTAATTATCTTCAAGTATAATTTTATAAACTTCTAGGCTAGCATTAGAGTTAGCATGCTCAAATGTAATTTACTTATCACTTATAAACATTTACATAACACCTTACCATAATAAAATACTAAAATGATAAGAAATTAGTTGCAAATCTTGTAATAGTACAACTATACAAATTCTTACCATTTGTGAATCCTTTCTTATCAAATTCAAGACTCATACACTATTGTAGATGAACTTCGTCACTATTTTAGCTTCTGCACAATCTTATCAATAATAGTAAAATACCGAGCCTCTCCTATATTTTGCAACATCAGTTCAATGCAATATAAAACACAAGGAATCTAATAAAAAAAATTATACTTGCTTTGCAATCTTCTTTCAGCTTCTTTATAAGTAAAATAAATATTAGTAATGAACTGAATAACATTTTCTGGCTCAATTTCATTTACAACTTCATTAAATATTTGAAATCAAAAATCAATATTCCTAATAAGGTCATATGCAAAAATAGACTTAAAAAAATAATCCCCTTTGCAAAATAAACTAAAAAATTGATAATATGTTTAATTTCTTATGATTTTCTAACCATCACACATGGTCAAAAACCTATAAGTAGCCTAAATCATTTTTCTTTCATCCAAATAATTTTTTATTTCATAAATAGAGCTGCTTAAAAGTTTACCTTTACAGTCATTAATTGAAGGAGTTTTATATCCTAGACCATAGGAGGTAATAACATCCTCCATACACTGATAATAATAAGATTAGGTAATATTAAATGTAACACCTGAATCATATCACCATCTAGCCATTATCATGTCCACATTATGAATCAATTATTTAGATTGTAAGGCCCTACAAATTGAAAGCTAAGCTCTAAGAGCTGTTCATGCTGCAAAAAAAAATACGTCTTTTTTTCCTAAGAACAAGTGTAACATTTCCTTCAGGTAAGAGTACCATCACATTCATCATCATCATTATCATCCTAACAACTAATAAAAGATTTACTAACAATTTCGTAGTTCAATCTTTCTCTTCTATCTTTCTCATGTTGATACTCTTTAAACGAAGTTTTCATTTGTCTATAACATAGTTTCATTAAAGGCTTCACATCACCCAAATGAATGGAAAATTTTAATAAAATCTATCTTCCCACTAATTAAATATCACGACAATATTAACATTACATTATTTATATATTTTTAAATTAAAAATCTATCTTCCCACTAATTAAATATCACGACAATATTAACATTACATTATTTATATATTTTTAAATAAAAATAAATATCATTGTCACGTAATTATTTTTTTAATTAACAAAAAAATCTCACTATCAGAAAATATTAGAACCTACTTTTTCAAATTTTTGTTCGCATCTTACTTGTCACATAACAATAGGATTCACACACGGGCACACTTTTTGATTAAAAATTAAAAAATAATACCACATTAATATTGACATGGTATTTAATTAATAGAGAATTAACCCATTAAATTTTCATCCACTTAAAATATATTTTAAACGTTTTAAAAACATAAAGATCAATTTATACGTTTCAAAATGTAATATCTCTTTTGCATTTTATTATAAACATTGATGTTCAAAATACACTCTTTAATCCTTGAACCAATTACAATACAATACGTCTTGATATCATTTTAAAAACACGAGACATTGTATAGCCATTTTTTAGGTCGTATATGAAAGTCATAATGCAGAAATACAGAGCACTTACCAACTACATATAAAAGTATTAATCCGTAGATTCTCACGGCAACCATGAAAACATATAGTATCAAGAAAGCTCAGTGATTACACGTTCACACTTGTCTTCCAAAATCTTTACTGCTTCAGTAAATAGCTCTTCAGGACGTAATGCTCCTGTAGATTCAATAGTAACTAGAAAGAGAAAACAAAGAATGAGCTAATATCAAATTGGACAAATATATCTGCATCTGTTACATTACTTACATATGAAATGATCTCTAACTCGACGCAATGCCACACGTTTATCCCAACCTTCTCCTCTAATGCATTCCCTACACAGGGTGCAAGCTCGTGATCGAGCTACTTTTGCCCTTCTCTTATCTATTCAGAAATCATACACCAGGACATGTCAGGACAAACGTAAAAGAAGGCAGTATCGCCAGTGGTCCTCTTCGAATCAAACTAGTCGAATACACTGCAGTAGTAACCTCTGAAAATGTGTGCCCAATGGAACACAAATGCTATAATAAGAAAAAGTTTTGAGGCCGCAAGGAAGTCACCAAGTTCTTGAAAGTGGTATTTACATCAAGGCAGCCCTAATTAAACTAAAGGTTATAGGAATCGTTGAGGAATATTTGAGTACTTTGCTCAGTCTTCTAGTATACAATTGTTGGAAGTTCATTAATATCCCAGGTATTAGCCATGGCTATTTTCAGTCAAAAAATGAACAAGTCTCTTTGTTCACTCCCCCGCGTGCAACAGAGGATGGTTCTCTTATAATCATGAAGCACAGTTCTTGAAAATAAAAAGAAAATAAAAGCTTTGGAAATAGTAAAACCAAATTGAAAAGAGATGACTTTCCTCTTACAATTTCTTCAACGTAAGCAAAAAAACAAAAAAAATAAAAGACAATCACATCACCTTTTCCAACATCTTCAATGTCAAATACTCCAACAGGACATTTTGCTTTCAGTTCTTCAGCCATCTCATCTTCAATATCTTCTAGCAACACAACCTATAGAGAAAGGGGAATAGGAGACAGGAGATCAAAATATCTCAAAATGGTATAGAAGAAGCGAAGAATGAATTGCAACATCAGGTTACTGCAAGCATAAGAAATCTCCTCACTTCTGGGAACATCCGATACCAAGCAGTAGCAACAGGGGACCATTTTGCATGTGTTTTACCTACACCTTTAACGGCATGCGCTTCCAATTCAATTTCCTGAACATAAAACAAACATTTAGAATCCATTTCAATCATAGATTTGACTTTCAAATTGTTGAAAATCTTAGAGATTTATTATTCAATATAAGAATCTTATATGTATCGTCCTAATTAAAAATACAATTATGGTGAGATAAGTACTTCATCCTATAGATAGGGATTTAACTTACACAACCCTAATAAAGATGCAGTCCTAATAGTTTAAGTCCATGGAAGTGGGCTTTACAGCCGAACCACCTAAAACCTTAATGTAAATTCTTCCTCTGCTTTCCTTATCTTTACTTTCTAACATAATTAGAGCTAGCTGATCCTGCATTCTTCTATTCACGACAATATCTATCCTTTATGGAGAGCTCCTTCTTGCCAGCACATCATAGAACCATGCAACCTTTATTTGCCTCAATTTTTCTGTATTTGCTTTCTTTAAGACAATCTGCCAATAGATTCTACTCAGTTTAAACCTTACAACAGGTGTCTCATCTTCCCCGACCACTTCTTTTTATGGCAAGTTCCCAGAAACATCTTCAGTTTTTATTATAAAAAGGACCGTTCAAAATACTTGAATTTATGGTAAGGTACACATGACCACTAAAACTTTAATTTTCAACAATTAACTTACAAATTATAACTATACAACTCCCTAAATCCAGCATGTGCACAATACACACGTTTATTAAAATAATGGCTTAAAGGGCTTGTTAAAACATAATTTAAAATTTTAATAACCTAATTAATAAAAACTAAAGTTTAAGGGATTAAATGCCCATTTACCATAATCTTTTTCAATTCCAAAAAAAAATGTATTTCACCATAAGTTTATGGACCTTAAAAGGCTTTTTTCTTTTTTTTTCTTTTTTCACTTTGTCGGCCACCTTTTTTTTTCTTAGAAACATCGTTTTTTTTTTCTTTCCCGACATGTCATCTTCCTCAACAAGTTTCTTCATTCAAGACTATTCTTTAAAAAAAGTTCCGAAGAGAACTTTTAAATAAAAGGGTGAAAAACTCAAAGAAAACTAAAAAACAAAGAAAAGAAGAAAAAGAAAATATTTTAGTATGTCTAATTTTAGTATACACAATAAAAATAGAAATTACTTACTTATTAGCTCGGGGAGGAATGTTTAAAATAGTAAATAAGGATTTACCATGTTAAGTAACTTACACAATCCTAATAAAATGTAGCCTAATAATTTGTGTGCGTGGAAATGGGCTTTATAGTCAAATAGCATAAAACCTTCTTCGTTTCATTTTCTCCTACTTACTTTCAATTTAACAGAATGCTAACAGAGATGCAAGATTGAACTCTAACATCATAATATGAAGCTCATGAATTAATCGAACAAAATAGAAAGTACCCACCTGCCCAGGGCCAAGTTTAGCAATTATAATTTCATCATCTGTTGGACAAATGGGACTGTTTGAGAACTCAGGCTGGGAAGCCTGGCTGCAGCTGAACGAAGTATAGGTACTGGGTTTAGACTCTTGTTTTTCTGATTCCTTGATTAACTCACTCCCATTTGGTAACCATGTAAGGTCCTTAGAATAGACTGCATCAGAAATAACATAATTAAATAGAAAAGAATACAAATTAAGATACCGCAACATTAATGGCTAGCTGCACATGTAAAGTATCAAGCGTTAGCTTGTACCTTTAAGACGAGGTTTGCCTTGTTCACAACGAACATGGAGCTTAAAAACAATGGTGTTCTTCTCATTTGGGGTATCATTTGCTACAGAAGAAAACAAAAGAGAAAGGAAGACCAGTAAGTGTCCCAGACAATGCACGGTTATTTAAAACATGTTTCTTCTCATTCAAGTGGAACAAACACAGTAGCTAGTGGCAACATAAATCAAACCTGAAAGATATTCAAACAATCTAGGATCAGCTTTGATTGGAATGAGACCCAACCTGTGGGCAAGCACTTCATCTTGGACAACAGAGGTATTGTTTGCTATAAGGACTTTTTCAATAGCCATTGTGGGAAGCTGTGCAACCAACCAAAGGAAAAAAAAAAAACTCATTTCCATCAGCTAGCAAGAATAGTTTATGTAAATGGGAGCTAATATAATTGTCGGCAAGGATAGCAATGAATTGCTCATGATTCTTGAATTATAAAACTTCAATGATTCACCTGGAAAACAAAATACTGACATAATTGGTAAAACTGTTAATTGTGTGACAAAGAAAATATACAGTAAAGTTATAAGAATTTCCTGGTGGCACTGGAGGCTCATGAATAAGCGAGGAAGAGTTAAATAACGAGACACCAGCATTATATGGTACTAAACGTGGACTTGGAGAATTAACAGCATTAAAGTCGTCAAAAGAAGGGGAACATACATACCTCGGATATGAGAATCCTTCGAAATGCATTTGCAATTGCAGCATCAATACCAACCATTTCAAACTCAATGTCATCCCTATTAAGTCGAACAACTTCAACTTTAAAGTTATGACGGAATTTATCTGGTTGCACACTATTATCAACTCCAACTGATGCATAAGCACCAGAATATGATATGTTATCAGTCTGCATAAGCAAATGGGAACAACTAAAACATATTAAAATCCAAACAGGGTAAGCACAAATATACCCAAGATGATCAACAACCAATAATATGAAAGAATAAGTAAACAATACGTGGATAGGAGCATCCGGGTTGCAAATAACACGAGTTCTTTGAAGCTGGAGATGGGGCGGCACTTCTCCCATAGGAACGTCCGGCAAATCCCATATTGAAAACTTTTTCTCTTCTTTGTTACTCCCCTTGTTAGTCATCTTTTCCACTTTAACTTACTGCTCACTCTGCTTGCAAGTAAATTACTAAGTTTGATGCAACTTATACAGCAATAGATTAAATCGGCAATTGAGACTTGTAATTGTTGAAGTAAATCAGGACGCCAAGCACTTCAGAAAAGTGGAAAATAAAAACAACCGGAACATTTACAAAAAGATAAGAAATAAAGACCAACAAGCCAACAATGAAAAAACAGCTTAACCTGAACAAGAAACAACAGAAGATTTAAATTTAAAAGACAGAGACGGCGAATTACAGTGAATATAAGAAGACGGCAGCTTCAGAGACGGTGGCTGAAGAAACGGCAACAACGGCCAAGACTAAACCCTAATTTTAAAATTAAACCTTGTGATTTCAGGCTTTAAATTTACAACAAAATTAGGGTTCATTTGGTCTAAATTTATTTGATTAAGAGATGTCTTAATAAAATAGTTATAATAAAAATAAAAACAAAAATAAATTCAATTTTATTATCTATATTAAATTTTAATTTATTTTATTTTTAATGTATAAAATTATATTCTTAAATAAATAATTCTCATTATATTTATCATACTATAATAGTTTAAAATATAATAATAATATCATTTATAAGAAATCAATTATAACTTTTATTAATATAATTATTGTACATTTGTCTAACGATTTTATATCGCATTCTAGATATATTCTTTTTTTTCCAAAAACTAATTGATTTCATTAACAAACAGTTATTTACAAACTAAATATGTAACCGCTCTAGTATAATATAAAAATAACTAGATTACAAGGTCATGTTCAGTCTAATGCCCATCTCCTCCTTATGTTCCTAGATAAGATATCTGTCATTCTCGTCATTATCAGTAGAACTTTTTTAAAAAGAGCTTTTCTAAGAAATTAGTTGACTGTTTGGCTGTCATTTAAAAAAGAACTTTTTTGAAAGAGCTTTATACAATAGACTGTTTGGCAACATAAAAATAAAAAGTACTTTTAATTTTAACTATATTTTATTTTATAATAAAATTATTTATGCATATAAAAATTATTTAAAATATATTAAACAACAACACAGAGCAAAACCTAAAGAACTAATGTTAACCTTAAGTTTATCCTTCCAGCTAAAAGATAACAGAATATTTAGGTCTAATATCTTTATCCCAAACTAGTGCAGCCCAATTCACTCTAGTTTGTCAATCATTCTGTGGAAAGAGTTTGCAAGTTTTGGTGTTAAATTGGCCTAATTTTCCAGTCATCTACTTGATTTCGTCTTGGTTTCACTGTTGACATCTTGGTGCTCAGTCCAGAATGAGTTCAGCCCCCTGCGACTGTGATAAGGCCAAATTCACTGGTTATTTCTTATAAAAATACTCACTTTGGTTTTGGAATTCACCATTATTCTCAATAACTTACTCACTTGATCTTGTATAAAGGTCCCATATAGTGCCAGTAGTCAAACTAAAAAAAAGTTTTGTTACCATCCCCAATTTTTATGGAGCATCAGGCTTTGCATCTATTGTCTTGTGCTTAGGATTTCCTTGAGTATCCTCGACATGTCTTGCTTTTGGTTCAATGTCCAGATATTTTTGTTTTTTATGATCACATTATGAATCAATTTCACCCATAAGTCCTCCTTTCTACTGCACAACTACCATAGATTCTTTAGGTGGGTAGGTTTTATTGAGCCCCCTTGAAGAGTGTAGTCCCAATCCCTCTTGCTCCTTCGGTCTACATTTTTTTTCCAACTAATCTTAGCTTTACATCTTCGTTAGTTCGAACCATTCCCTAGAAACTCCCGTAGTCCTCTATCCACTTTCTTAAGTATACTTTTAGGTATTGGAAGATGACTGAGCAAATAGTTTGTGATGGTACTAAGGATTGATTGTATTAGAAGGAGCCTACCTCTATAGTTAAAGTACCTATTTCTCCATTAGTTAATCCTTCCTTGTATGGAATCTAGCATTGGTTTACAATCAGCTGCACTAGCTATTCTTTAAGAGATTGGTACTCTAAGGTATTTTAGCAGTAAACTTCCTTGTTTCATTCCCATTTCTCTTGCTTTATTGGTTGCTTCATTGATGGAATTGTTTGATTGATAATAGTAGCTCTTTTTAGGGTTGAACATCAACCCAGATATATTGTGGAATTCCTCCAAGGATTGCATGTGATTATGTTAAAGTAATATTATAATCCATTTGAGAATGTGTATATTCACACGTTCTTCAATTTGCACTTCATTTATAGTATAACTATTAGATAATTCATTATTTTACTTATGCATTATAATATTATTATGTATAATACAATGAGTAATAATAATATATTTTTATTTCTTCATATCATAACTGGACATGTTTGAAAATATAGGAAATCTGACATATTCGAAAATATAGAAAATCTTACTTTTAAAATTCTAAAACAATTTTCAATAATATTTCTTAAAAAACATTTCTCGATCCTTACTCTTCATATAATATATCTTTATGTTTACTGATGAAGCCATATCTTGGAGGAGTGCTAGGCAATATTTGATTGCTACTTCCACTATGGAGGTTGAGTGTGTTTCTTATTTTGAAGCTATATCACATGGTGTATGGCTAAAGAGTTTTATATATGAGCATAGACTTGTGGATTCCAGACCATTGAGAATGTATTGTGACAATTCAGCTGTTATTTTTTTGGATAAAAGCAATAATAGTGGCAGTCAAAGTAAACACATTGACATTAAATTTTTATCCATAAGAGAACGTGTTAAGGAAAAGAAAGTAGGCAAAAGGGCCATTTTTAAACCCAAAGTTTCCATCTTCCAACAAATTCTACCCTAACATTTTAAAGAGTATAAATTAAACCCTAAAATTTGACAAACATTAACATTCAACGCTAAATTAACCAAGAAACTAACGTAAATGTGATGTCGTCAGTTTTTTGCCAAATCAGCGATGACTGACACATTTATAATATTTTATTGTCTAATTGGGTCTCATATTGCCAAATCCACATGGTAATATGGGACCCACATTCTTAAATTAAAAATTAAAAAATTTATTAATATTTTTAAATGTGAGACCCACAATAATTATTTGACCTAATAAATTAACTTAACCATATAACTTATCAACTTAGAGTCTGTTTGTTTCCATTTTTTCCTATTTTTTTGTTGTGGTTTTTATAAAAAGAGAAACAGGTCCTTAAAATATGTTTAGTTGAATATTGTTATCATTTCTTGTTTTTAAAAAAAGAAAAAGTTATAACAACTTTACAAAAACGTAAAAAAGATGTTTTTCTAATAATTTTCAATAGGTTTTCACACGTTTTTATTTCTACTTCCTCTTTTTATAAACTTCCTTTTTTGTAGAAACTATATCTCTTCTCTCTTCTCTCTTCTCTTACGTCCCAAACTTATCTCTCTCTCCTCTACTTCTTTATTTGATCATTAATCAAAACAGAACATATTCATTGACCCATTTATAATTGATTTTCTACACTCATCCTAGCACTATATGGATCATCCAACTTCCAAAACATATCTATAATAAATCATGGGTCATTAATGATCATTCACAATTACAAAAACATGACATTTATATAGATTTTTCACCATCCACGTCACTTATATTCAACTCACAAAATCAAGTCATCAATCCCACATTTCTTATCATTCTAGTTTCATTTTAACAATACCCATAACATTTAAAGCATAACTTACTTAATTTAGCTTCAATTCTTCAAAATCTTCAAGAAAATCAAAAATTCCTAATTCACCAACAACCCATGATCATCTTCATTTTGAGCTTGAAAGGTTTGGGTTTTTGGTGAGAATGGAAGAGAAAGCAAGATGAAAGAGTAGCTTTTAGTTAAAAGAGTAGTGGGCTTAAGGCAATATCACTTGCCACATGTCCCATTTCTAAAGCATTTGATTCAACTTCAATTTCTACTCCAATTGTTCCCCAATTTTTAATGACACTTGTCAATAAATCCTAAAGTCATATATCAAAATTTTTATTGCCATTGGACAGTAATTTCTACTACCATTTAACAATTGTTTTGCCACTTGGCAATTTTTTTAGTTCAAAAATGCCCAACAATTTTCAAAAATTTCTCTAAAAATTACAAAAATTCCAAATCAATAATTACACTTTCCAAATCAATTTTTCAACACATAAAACCACATTTTTCAATATACTCACTTTTATAAACAATTATACCCGAAATGTCAATGAATGCATGTAAAGTCATTTTCATGTGCAAAGATTCAATATTCATATGAATGAGCATATCATATAATGCATGAGCATGAAACGTATTTTCCTAATTTCTCAGTAATCTGTCACATTTGCTATTTTAGCCTTAACATGGGTAACGGGATATTACACTCTATCTACTGCAGAAGTTGAATACATGTCAGCTACAAGCTATTATTCACAGATGTTATGGAAAAAGAATCAGTTAGAGGATTATTCTATCCAAGATGATCAGATTCTAATCTTCTATGATAACATAAGTGTTATTAATCTCTCAAAGAATCCAATACAACACTCAAGGGTAAACCATATTGAAGTTAGACATCATTTTATAAGAGACTATGTACAGAGAGGGATGATCAATCTACAATTTGTTGAGATGAATCAATAATAGGCAGATATCTTCACCAAACCCTTAAGTGAAAACAGATTCAAAGAAATCAGACAAAACCTAAATATGGTGATGTTAAATGATCATTCGTCTGAAACTCCATGATCTAGACGATTCGTCCTGAAGAAGCTGAAAAGTCGTAAGTTTTTAGATTAAATAGTAACGGTAACTTTCACTCGGTAGTTTCAATTTCATGATTATTGGTGGATCAACAAAATTTTTTTTACAAACAGTAACTTTTCAAGAGTGTATATAAAAAAGAAATCATCTCAAAATCTACAACACCTTACACTCTAGAATTTTCTTGAAAAACTTCGAAACCGACTTGTTTAAAGTGCTCTCAACAAAGACGATCCAACCCTCTATTCTAAACATCAAATCCTTCTCATTTCATTTCATATCTTTCTCTCAATTTTTTTCGATATTCTAACCTCGCTTCTTTAAGCAAAATACATTTATGTGTTTAATGTTTATCTTTTGCAGATTAAAAAATGCCGAAATCTCTTGTCTATGGAAGACTCGTCGATTTCACATCCTTGAAGAATGATCGGATGAATGTCAAACCTGAGATTGAAGCAGTTGAATGAAAGAATTTCTTCAACATCCGAGAGACGGTGTATTTAAATGAAATATATGAGAATGCTAAGGTGGTAGACAACACCTTGGTATTGATAATAGATGGGTTATCGGTAATAATCACACAAGATTTTATTATGAAGGCTATTGGGTGTCCAAATGAAGGAGCAGAATTGTTCAACAATACAGATTGGATCGCTCAAAGTTACATAGACGAAGCCAACATCAATCAACAACTATATGGATGCAATAATCTCGGAGTCAAGAAGTCTTCAACCCTCATTCCGAAGGCTAAGGTTCTTCACTCACTTCTTCTCCATTGCATCCTACTAAGAGCAGGATCAAAGGACGTGGTGACGATGAATGATGAACATTGTCTGTTTCATCTACTCACTTACCAATCTGTTAATCTTCCGTTCTTGATTCTGAAGTACATGATAAAGGCTAGGGAGGATTATCATCTGAAGAGTGGTTCTTTACCTTAAGGTATGCTGTTAACAAGATTCTTCAAAGAATCTAGAATCCTACTTGATAGAGGAAACAAAGTAAAGATGATTGTTAAGAGTGTTATCAATGCCTCTAATATTCACAAAATGGGGATCAAGACTGAAGCCGAAGCGGATGTAGATTTCACACCGAAAGCACAGTCTAAGGGGGAGCTTTCAGTAAGATGAAGCAGGAAAGAAAATGTTCCCTCTAAAATACAAGTAAAACCTCGATCTTCTGGAAGAATATCAACATAGTTAAAGGTTGAACAATCGTTTGATGAGCCGATACAAGCCAAGACGTTTCCAAAAAAGAAGGAAACCAAGGTTCAACAACCAACTCACCAAGTGTCTTTAAAGAGGAAGGCTGAGACGCTCCAATCACAAAAGACACAGACTATTGAAAAGAAGATGAAGACATCATCTGAACAGCAGCTAGTAACTTACAACCCTCCTCAACCGATAAAGAAAGAATATTTGAAGATGATGGTCATAGAAGAATCAACACCTGATCGTAACAGAGGTTCAATTATCATAAGAAAACCTTCTAAACAAAGTTAAGGTTCAAGTTGAACCTATAATAGTAAATGATTAGATGATACATCTTCTAAGCCCTGAAGAACGAAGACTATATAGTATTCTGCAAGATGAAAAGGCAGAACCATATCCGTTGAAGATTACTAAAGATCCTTATACAATTTATCCAGTGACAAGCAGAATGATAATCAAGATTGTACTAAATGTACAACCTAGATGTCCAGCACCAGTAGTCAGCAAAGAAAAAGGAAAGAAGAAGAAGTTTCCTAAAAGACGAGAAGATGATCTCACAGAAGAAGAGATTCAAGTGGCAGTGAAGAACATAGGCGATGTATGTCATGCAGCTCAATCTGTAGTCGTCTATGTATCACATTATATATCAAGGGAATCAGGAATTAATTTTGGAGCATCTACCAAAGACGAAAGCTTTAAGGTAGTTGGCACAATATCAAAAGGAAGGTACAAAAGTATCACAATTGAAGGTATCGATTTTAACTTAGAAACCTTTGTGCATTTGCTTATTCATTTCAAACCCTTAGATTTCATTCCTTCAGTTAAAACTATTTTACACCTTCTAGGGCAACCGATTTACAAATTACCCTTAATTAAAATTATAGAATTAGACGATTCACCTAGAAAACCATATGTCTTTGAACACATTCATCCACTTAGCGAAATACTACAAGATGCCACTGTTAATTCGGAGCTCTTGAAGAATTTTATCAAATGGACTGATGCTAGTTCAGGAAGCCTTAGCTAAAAACATTAAGGAAATTAATACTAAGGTTGATGTACTAGGTGATGCAGTTGGTGATCTTTATGAGGAAATAACACTTCTAAGTGTTTCTATAGAAGAAGACCTTAAGACGATCCATACTAATATTCAACAAATGTATTCTGAAATTTTGAAGCATCTAAAATGAACTATCTTTTTGATTAATAACAAATAGGGGGAGAACAATAGAAAAGAGAATTAGAATTAGAATTTTTTTTGTTTATCATTGTATATCTTGCTTTATTCGCCTGAATATTATTTTTATCTTCCAATATTATGATTATTATTATCATCAAAAGGGGGGGGGGGTTGTTAAGTCAGGAAAACTTCACTTCTTCTATTGATTTTGATGAAAGTCAAATAATAATAATAATAGAAGTGTGTGAACTGTTTTAATGAATTTGTTATGTGCACAGATAAATATAAGTGACACAAATCATTAAATTAAGACGATACTTAAGTAAAAGCTGAATAAGACAAAGCGTCTAAGATGGATCAGACGAAGTGATTAAGTCTAAGACACCAGATGAAGCATATGAATCTAAGCAAGGCGATGTAATTGAAGAATGTACTAGAACGTTAGTTAGTTGGAGTTGGTTACAGTATTCAACTAATAACAAACTTTAGAAGACTCTACAAGTAGATTTCTCAAAGAAGAGCATTGGAGATTTAGGCTATAAATATTAGTTCTAGTCGTAAACTTAAAAAAAAGGAGAATTTTGAATGTACCAAACATACTTTGAGAAATTCTGTGCTCAAATGCTCATGCTATGAAAAATATTGTAAAAGAAAAGAAAGAAAAAAGAGAGCAAATACATCTGTAACGTGAAGCTCAAACAATATCTTTTCGAGTGAAAGAAAAGCTAGAGCCTGAAGAGGCTAAGGAAGCAGATAAAGAATACTTTGTTAAAGAGACCTGAAGAGACTCTGCAAATGTAGAAATAATACTTGTAATATTGAAGGAGATATTGAAATCTGAGACGAACTCTGAGAATTGGACGTAGTCCAAGGTTAAGAATGAATCAGTATAAATCACGGTGTCATATTCTCTAACTCTTACCTCTTTAATTTTCTTGTTGTTAGAAGAATAGATACTAATTTCCGCTATTGCATTACTCACCAAATTAAGTGCGTTGTTTTGTAATCGTCTGAGTTTGTCAAGAAAATCAAGAAGATTTTAAAGATTAATATCTTAGACGATTTAACACAATTCAACCTCCCTTCTTGTTTATTTTACGTATTATACGTGATTTTTATATTAACAAGTGATTTACTTTAAAATGAACATACAAATTCTACTTATGCTGACGGAAGAACCAGCTGTTATTGAAGAAGCTAAAAAATTGATTACAAAAAAACTAGTTTGAAAGGATCTTTGGAATTTGACCGCTACGGGATTTACATTAAAGGATCTCACTATATATACTGTGTCATCTTTTTCTTGTCTTTTCTATTTAATTATGGAACATTATTGAAACTAAATGCTTGCATGTTAGTGAAGGTGATGCAGAACGGAAGTTAAGAACGGAACGAGAACGGTTAGACTCGGTTCAGGAGTTTAATCAATGTCGTTTGATTGGACGAAAAGAGAAACAAGAATGACAAGCGATCTTGAAAGAACGGCAAAGCCAAATTCTGGAATGAAATTTTTGTTTCGAAAATCAATGATGTTCCGAAAACATAAATAAGGCCTATTTATAATGGCCAAAAACCCTAATCCAAATCCTAACAAGATTAGGAA
>JANIJH010000009.1:13685863-13701267 GCA_024520975.1 Erythroxylum areolatum | reverse complement strand
AGAGGCTAAGTGTGAAAGAATACTGATTGTAGAGACCTGAAGAGGCTCGGGCAAAAGAATACTTGTAAAGTTAAAGAGATAGTGGAAATCTCAGAAGAAACTCTGAGGACTGGACGTAGCCCACGGTTTGGGGTGAACCAGGATAAATCATCGTGTCAACTACTCTCACTTTCTATCTCTACTTTAGATTCAAGTTGTTACTATTACTTAATCAGTAAACAAAGTTTTCAAAGATTTTGATTACTTAGAATCTATCGAAAGTTCTGTAAAGAATTATATTTCTAACAAACGTTTTGAAAGAATTTTCAAAAAGGGGAATGCACAATTCAATCCCCACTTCTCGTGCATTCTTATATCGTTTTCTAAGTATTGTATTAACGTGTGATTCACTTCAGGTAATTCTTGCCTTCTACATAAGTACTAAATCATGCTCTCAAAAAGTTTCATTATACATCTCCAGCTTAGTAGCCTCAGTATTTTTGTATGCAATGTTGTTTGGCTAATTGTAACAAGCCTCCTGAGCTCTTCTCAACTCTCTCTTAACTTCTCGTTGCTTGATACAGTTGGTGGACTAACCTGCTTTGTAGAAGATTTTCATTTTGTTTCTAAGAATGTGAAGTTTCCTCATCATTTGAAAAGCTTTATAGCCTATGATCCTAATATTCCAAACCTCACGTACCATCTCCATAAAACCATTCCTGCTTGATAGAAAGTTGAAAATTTTGAAAGGAGAATTGTAAGAAGCTGGGGAATTAAGATTAAACACTTCCACTGTAGAGTGATCAAAACATATGGGGTACCAAAATGAGGATAGGACTTGGGAAATTGGCTCAGCCATAAATTTTTAACCAATATTCTGTCCAATTTCTTCCTGATAAGGTAACTTCCATGTTGTTTGTTACTTCAGGTGAAAAAGAAACCAAAAAATCTGGGATCAGTCACTTGTAACTTTGTAACAACACCCTCCAATTCTATACCAAGATTTGATATATTGATTTTGTCTCCCTGAGTTGCTGAGGGATTTAGTATACAGTTCAAGTCACTTGCTATTAGCCAAGGCATATTTATAAATGAATGAATAAAGAGAAGCTCCCCCCATAACTTAACTCTCTAAAATTCGAAATTAGCTACATAAATGATTGTAATCTCCATCTCATTTCCTATCTCAAAGAGTTTGCACCTGAGGTCAATGAACTAATATGAGGTTCTAATCACTAAGACTTGCAATTTTTTAGTATTATAGGCAACCAAGTTTCTACCATTGTAATGATAGTCATGGTTCGATTCATACTTCCTACTTTTCTCCAAAAATTTCATCGAATTGTGAAGTTTATGAGCTTTTATTCTTGTTTCCAAAAGCCCTAACAAAACTGGTTTCTTTTCCATCAAAAGGTCTTTAACAATTTGACCTTTATGAGGCTCATTAAAGCCTTTAATGTTCCAAAGGATCATAAGTATTTAGACAAAAGAGGGGGTGTTTCATCAACCCCCTTTAGGTTTTCTTCTTTCTTTTCTAATCTTTTGCTAGATGAATGAGTAAATTGTTCCTGTAGCTTTTGAATTTCATCAAGAAGATCTTATGTTTATTTATGTTTTACTCTTGTATATAAGAAATGAATCTCCAATTTTTTTATTGCACATTTAGTAGTAGCTTTCTTTCACTTATATAACCATCTAATTAAATTCATCAGCCCAAATGGTGAATAAAAAAAGAAGATATCCTATTCTACTCATTTCATTTAGAGGATTGAATTATTCCTAAGAGTAGATTTATCCTTTTAACTATCGGTGGTCCTATGATTTTCTTCTACATCGAATTTTTATGTTATTTGTTAATAATAACCAAAATGGTAATAAAGAATAATCAAAATATAAAAAAAGATAAATAATATAAATAATAAGGAATAGAAAGAAATCGCTTCAATCATGTATCAACATCAATGTTCCTAAAAAAAAGAAGGTTCCATCGGAGTAATTAGCTTTTTTAGGGTACTAAAAAATGGAATCCGAGTGTGGGAGAAGTTCCCTTAGATGCATTTTGTTCTGGCAAGATTCTGTTTAATAGCATGAGTTCTATAC
This sequence comes from Erythroxylum areolatum, assembly GCA_024520975.1. NCBI lineage: Eukaryota > Viridiplantae > Streptophyta > Magnoliopsida > Malpighiales > Erythroxylaceae > Erythroxylum > Erythroxylum areolatum. The sequence goes on along the minus strand of JANIJH010000009.1, from coordinate 13,699,188 downwards.
TTGATTGGCTTTATGCTTGGTGTAATGTCATGTTATTCCTAACAACTTAGCTTTCATTTGTAAAAAGAAAAAGACTGAATCAATCACTCTAGTGAAGTAGTTTTATATCGTTGTATCTAGTTTTAGATTTAAGTCGCTAAATTTTTCAAGTTATTATGAATTGTTTACTTTGTTGTACATCCGCAGTTTACGAGTCAGTGCCCAGTCTGCTAAAAATCAATCACAATGAAATGTAGAGTTTTATTGAAGGTAACCTGTCTCCACACAGTCGTTCTGGATGGGGCCATTCCAAATGTGATCAGAGCAGATGAACACATTTATTATCTATTGTATTTTTTGTTACTAGAGTTGACAAAATCTTCGCACTACTATGCTTTATACAATTGTAGCTGAGTGTCAGCTACTAGAGCTGGCAAGCCCTCAGGTTGGAAAGAAGTTGGCAAGCCCTCATGTTGGAAAGAAGTTGGGTGCGATTCTTGGTGCCCCCAAGTTACAAGTGTTTTCAACATTCCCATCAACCACAATTCGAAAGAAACATGCTTCCCGGTTAGTCCAGAGGAGATGACCAATCAACTTGAAAATGAAATTTTATCAACTACACATTTAGAGAGCAAATGCAAAAGATGAGCTGCCAATGCTATTTATGTAGGCATCATTATTCGTGCGAACTACCCCTTAAATTGAGTTATAAATTCAATTGAACAACTCAAAACTTAAAATGATCGATTATACAAACCCATAAAGCCCAGAAGTTGCTCCATATTAACCTTAATATTACCACCAGAGGACTAAACTTGCACGGAGCAGAACCCCACACAGTTCTCCAACTCAGCCACAATATTCTCTTGCCGGCACCCAATCCTGTAAAACGTAATTAAAAACTATAACTACAATTACCAACGTCGGATAACCTCGTAATTACATGTTTGCAGTACCAGCAGAAAGAGGAGTTTCTGTGTGACCCTTTATTACCAGTAAAAAGGGCGAAGATTGCTTACAATTCATCACTCTTCTTTACTGTCTAGTCCTTAATCACATGCTAAAAGTCTGAATGATATAGGCAGACCAAGCTTGAATGGGTAATGGGTGTACGGCATAGTGGGCATTCAGGCTTCTCATTGCACCATTCCGTGATGCAATTCCTACACAGTGCAAATACTAGTTATGTATATGTATATTAAAGTATTGTGAGAATTGACAAAACGAACAGGAAAAGAATATGAAAAAAAGATGACGAGATAACCAGCAGAATACGTGACCACATGCAGTAGCAGTAGGGTATTGTCGATTGCTCAGGCAGAGTGTGCATTTGCTGGTCCCACTAATTGCATGAGCCTGATTATGCAAAAAGAATTTATTCAGGTGAAAAATATAACCACAATATAACAACTTGAGGTTTCAAAGGAAGTTTCCTTTTTTATATTTTAGAAATAGGGCTTCAAAAAAGTTTGAAATATTCAAACAATGCAAAGGTTGTTAAAAAAAAAAAAGCTACATATCCTTGCAATGTAGCATAGAATCAAAATTACTCTTGCTAACATGAGGACAAGTGACAATTGGTATTCAATGTGCCAGTAGCAGGACCCACTCAAGACACTTTAGCCTATAGCTCAACTGTCGACGGTAAGAAAATGTATTTATTAATAATTTACCATTATCCAAAATGATACTATTTACAGGATTAGGTGATAGGATCTATGAATATGATCAAAAATAAGGCATAATCAAAATTATTAAAATTAGACATTTTTCATCACAAATCTGCCACAGCTCGTGTCCTCAGATTAACTGACAATACCCTTCAACATCAACAAATAAATACTCTAGATGCAATGGCAGTGAGAGATGACTCCGATGATTGGTTGATTTAAAAAAAAAACCAGCTAAAGATAGTGGTATAATGCCTTTATTTTTGCAGACTGAAGGCTTTGGATAACTCTTAGTAAGGCACTGATGGAATTTGACCCCAAGGGCCAGGAAGTTGGCTCAGGAATGTCAGTGCTTGATAACATGTAGAACAAAAGAATGTGTTTATTGATAATTTGACACTAGAAACGAGGACCCCATTTTGTAGGACTATAAAATGTACAAGTATAGTGAGAAAATTAGGGCCTAAACAAAACTAATTAAATACTTAAGATTTTCTATTACAAATATGTTAAAGCTCAAGCTCTCTGGAAAACTATTCAACACCAATTTATTACTATTTTTGTAGCTAATAACTCAAATTTAGGCTGAGTAATGCAGACAGAAAATCAAGAAGTTTAGAACCAATCAACATACAAATTCTTCTCCAAGAAAATTTAGAAACAACAAGATCATATCTACCTCAACACTGGACATCGAATCTGAGACCCCACTTCCCCTTCCAACTTCTAAGGGTATCAAGTTTCCTTCTTCATTAAACACAGGCAGAGTTCTCCCTGGACAGGTACAAAAAACTTATAACATAGAAGATTGACAAAGGCCACAAAGTTTAAAGTATAAGATACAAACATACAAGTCAAAAATCAATAAAGCTGCCGCAAAATGCATAAGTTTACAGAGTGGTTCTAATAAAATCCTGATGGTTCTTTTCAGATTTAGTACGCACTTCACACAAAACAATTTAACATGTTCTCTCATGAAATTTAGAATCCAAGTTCTGGCATGCTGCAATTGCATAGACTCCAATGGTAGTATCTCGTGCATAGTCTTTTCCTGTTCAAAATGTTAAATATAAAAATGGCAGTGGAAGGACATCTGCAATAGGAAATTAATATACCAATTAAAAAAAGAACAGCAATTTTCCCGGATAAATCAGATTACAATATCACTAGTATATGAACACAAATTTAACAGTGCACAGCATTGGAAATTTAGCATAATGTATCTATGAATAACCTGTAGTTTGGTGCGATGCCGAGGATGTCTGATGAACTGCAGTAGTAATGGAAGATAAATTGCTTCGACGAAGACCTTCAGCAGCAATGATACATAGCTGAATTAGAAGAAACACACCTAGTATTTGATATCTGTTCAAAAATCCAATTGTCAGAGTTTTAATCCTTGACGTCAAATACACAGTTCCACACAAAAACTGATCATGTGAAGTCATCAAATTTATTGAGCTGTAACTAAGACTAGGGCTAGAAGAAAACTGAGATTGTTAAGAGACTAGGGTTAGAAGAAAACTGAGATTGTTAAGCGACTAGGGTTAGAAGAAAACTGAGGTTGTTAAGTAATCAAGAACATGAACCTATAACTAAGATAATCACAGTTGTAAGACATAAATCACACCTTGGCCTTTGATTGGATGGCTTTCCAATGAAAACATAACGTATACCAGCTGCACGCTTTGATATATGATAATAGAGACCTACAGACCAAGAACAACTGCAATTTGAAATTACACTAAATAGATTAGTTGGAAAACGAACTAAAACATATGATCCATAGACTCATTATCGACCTTCAAAGTAGAAAAACATAAGGTTAGTCCGAAGAATCACTTGCAGAAATTCTCGTGCTACAGGAAGAACCTGAATGTAACACCAACAAATATGTCTCACTTGTTAACATTTATGAAGCTCTAAAGTTTGGCAAAATGTGAATATGTTGTGCTGATAGAGAGCATTCATAAGCCAAAAAATATAAATGGCACATTTTGAGGAAAGAAATCGTTGTGATAGATATTAAATAAGCAAAAAATAAGTATTAAAAAAGACAGCTTAAATGTAATTATACCGTAGGCCATCTCCGAACAATTTGTAACCACAGAGCAATAAATCTCCGTTTTAACCTAGATATTAAAGAAACTGATGCCACTGACGAGGAGGGAGATGGAATATATGTATTGCCAGAAGATTGTTCCTGACTGCTTCCTGGAGTATTGTTGCCATAGAGTTCTTCCGACAGAGAATCAGTAAGGGCTATGCCCTGTGAAGCAGCTCTTGAGCTGTAAAAGCTAAAAGCTTCAGATTTAAGAATCCGAAAAGTGAAGAAAAAGTAAACAAAAACAACAAAGAATAGAGCAGAGGATAGAAGGAAAACAAATCCTGGACCTAATTCTTTCAGCAACATAAGGAACCACTGTCTGATATACAATGAAAAGAGCACGCCTTGCTGGAGTAGGTTGAAGTCCAAACTGCCCTGAAACCTAGCAAAACAGTGATCAACATCAGAAATAAGAAAAAGAAAAAAGTAGCTGAAAAATATAGAAACACAAGCGAAGTTTGTAGGTATGAATACGAGAGTTTGAGGACAGAAGAGACGAGTAAATAGAGCATAAACTTGTAGGCATCAATGACAAGTAATGAGTAATTGGGGAATGACAACCACTTGGTCAATCAGATTATCATAAAAGCGACGGATTCATCGAAGCAGCACCTGTGTAATGTCACAATACTCTTCCCCAAGGGTTTGCTGCCCTGCACCTGTTGTCAACACATAATAAAGCATCTGTCCCAGAAGCCTTGTCTGTAAAACCCAGGCCATTCTCCAATGCGTTAACTTTTTCAATAAATGAAATACTGTAAAGGAAAGAGGGACTAACCTCATTCTGATAAGTTAAGGAAACCCTTGTACCTTAAAACCAAAAAAAAAAAAAAAAAGAAGAGAACAACAACGGAAGATAGAGTTTTATCAGATTGAATTCAAAATGTTTTTATTTATGAGAAAGAAAGCAGAAACTAGGAAGTGGGAAGGAGGAAATGAAGAGAGACCAAAGAGGTGGCGGAAAGCGTCACGGCAGGCATCGTAGACGAAGGAAGCGTAGTGGTCGTCCTTCTCGGCGGCTCTCATAATCTCCGGTTGAGCAGCCGCAGGAAAGCGCCGTGGGACAGTGGAGTTATCATGGTGGTGGACACCGCTGCCCAAGGTAGAAGAAGGGCCTTCCATGTAATGTTTCGACAGTTCTTTCCTCTTCTGGATTGCAAATTGAGACAAGAAACAAAAGAGTAGAGAAGTTGCTCCGCGAGGGGGAGGGTAAGACAAACAAGTAATTAAAATAAAAATGAAATACTATTGTCTATACACACCCATATATAATCAAATTAATGAATCGGCTTTAGCCTTAATTAATTTTTTTTGTTGAATTCTAATTGAACATATGTCTGGTCAATCTTCGTTGACTATATGGTTTAAATGAAATAGCAAAATTAGCTTGAAAAAGTATTATGACTTTTATCACAAATAACCAACTAAATGTTTGTATTACAAAGTATGGCATGAATGGGCTGTCAGCTTCAGGTGCGCAAGACAGCGGAAGCTACAATGAAGATGAGTTTGTTGAAGTTTCTACTACTTGATTAAGTGCTCTTCCAAACTTAATTTTGCTTCCATCCTCACTTATCATTGCTTTCCTCGCAACTCTCACTTGCTCTCTTACTCTTGCTGTATGTGTGTATAAGCATTTTGTTGCAATTCTGTTACCTAACCTTCCTCTTATATCAACATCATACTTCAGTACTCCACAACTCATTAACCGAGAATTATATGCTATTATTAAGGCCATTAAAAAGTGGAGGCAATATTTACTTGGACGCAAATTCAAGACTTTTTCGGATCAACGAAGTATTTGCCTTTTGCTAACTCAAATGGTGCAGACTCAATAATATAAACGGATGATTAAACTTCTCGGATATGAATATGAGATTTTTTACAAACTTAGGAGAGAAAATAGACGGGTAGATGCTCTAAGTCGAGTCAAATTACCAGCCTTCCACGCCCTTTTTGTCCCAACTTTTCCTTGGTTGGCTTAACTTCAAGATTTCTTCTCTTCCACACCTGTAGGAATTCATTGGCTTCTTAACATCGCTTACAAGTTGCAACTATTTTGTAGGTACTTTACCCATAATGGCCTTATATAATTTGACCAATGCGTCTTCGTCCCTACTGCTAGTGGTCTCCATACACAGATCCTTCAGAAGTTCCATACCTCCTAGGAGGTAGACATTACGAGGTCAAAGCCACAGTTGGCAGAGTTGCAACTTCTTTTTTCTAGCTTAGTTTACAACAAATTGTGAAGCAATTTGTCCAACAATGTCAAATATATCAGTAGGTTTAATACTTGACCCAAAAGCCTTTCGACTTCCTCCAACCACTGCTAATTCCAACTTAAGTTTGGTAACTTGACCCAAAAGCCTTTCGACTTCCTCCAACCACTGCTAATTCCAACTTAAGTTTGGTAAGATATAACAATGGATTTCATAACGAGCTTACCTAATTCAAATGGCAAGACAACAATTTAGGTGATATTCAAATGGCAAGACAACAATTTAGGTAATAATGGATAGTCTGAGCAAATATGCACATTTTCTTGCTCTGCCGCCCAAATATACCTCAGTAAATCTAGCCTCTGTTTTCTTGGCAAATATTTACAAGTTTCATGGGATTCCCAAATCTATCGTGTTCCATCAAAATCCTTTATTTCTGAGTCAATTCTGGAAGGAGTTGTACGCTCAATTGGGTATAAAACTATAGCACAATAGTGTTTACCACCCTCAGTTCGACGAACACTTGAAAGTTTTGAATGGTTTCCTTGAAACATATCTCCATTGTTTTGCCTGTAATGAGCCGAAATCATGGTCTTGATTTCTATACCTGACCGAATACTAGTACAACACTGTTTAGCACTCAACAATTGACAGGTCACCATTCCAGGCCTTGTATGGTCGGCTGTCGCCTTCCTTGCCCTCCTACACCGTTGGGTTATAACCAATAGCTTCAATAGATGACGCTCTTTTTACCCATGACTTGATCATCACCCAACTCAAAGCAAATATGCCCAAATCATGTAATTGGATGACCCAATAAGCCAATAAGCATCGATTGGATAGAGAATTCCAAATTAGTGATTTGTTTTATGTTAAACTTTGATTGTACCATCAAGTTTTAGTGAGCCACTACTTAAATCAGAAGTTTTCTTGAACATATTGTGGGACATATCATATAACTCGATTGTAATAGTCAGTTTTTCAAACTACTAAGAGTTAGAGTGTTAGATTACTTAGTCACATGAATTATATCATATTAGAATGAATTTGGTTCATTTAGGATATGATTTTTATAATTTCATTCACATACATAATATGAGCATACACACATGAATTTTGATTTAGAAAAATTGCACTCAATTGACATATTTCGAGGTATGAAATTTCCAAATGATTATGATAAGATTGTTAATTTCTAATGTCTTGTATTTTGATTTACAAATAAAAAGAATTGATGAATTACAATTAGTAATTTGGAGTTTATTTGTTACAATTGGAATATTGATGGATTAAAATGAACATTTAGAATGCTTATGATATGCTTGATGCCTTTAATGAGTTAGTTTTACTGTCCTAATGTACCATTTTCATAAAGTATGTTCTTGAATATCTTTTGGTATGTTTGAGCTTATGCTCTATGGGAGTGGTATGTTACAGTTTTGGTATCAGAGCAATGATTTGGCATCCTTAGGGACATATATAAGCAATTCAATATGGCATATAGAAAGAGACCGATATAGTGATCATTATTATTGTTTGTTATAGGTCATTTATTATAGGAGACTGTGTCACAGAATCAGCTGATATTGAGTCAATAGGAGCCAATAGAGAGTCCCCTATATCCCAGTATGAATAAATGCCTTAGAGAGCTTCTGAGAGGAGAGAAAGGATGTGTGATAAACTTAGGAAGCAGGGGGCTATAGACTTCTATAGAAGTACAGACTCTACCGAGGTAGAGGGTTGGCTAGAGAGAATAGAGAGAGTATTTGATCAAATGAATTGTGAGCTTGATAAGAGGTTTGATTATGCAGTCTCTTTACTTTAAGGTCTAGCCCATTAGTGGTGAAAGATAGTTTCAAGTAGTTTAGCCTAAACTTGCAAACCGACATTGGGGGACTTCCTGAAGGTCTTTGCGGATAATTGCATGCCAAAGATCTATTTAGACACCAAGATGAAGGAATTTCTCGATCTGAAATAGGGAAAACTCACAGTAGCTGACTGAGAAAGATAAATGTAGGTGGTTTGAGGATGAATTAAATATAGAGATCAAGACAAGGTTGGCTATTACAAATCTGAATAGTTTTACTGATCTGCAAGACTTGCTTCGATTTAGATTGAGCGGCTGCTGAAGGATGAACAAGGAAAGTATAGATCGGAGTTTAGGATTAAGAGGTATGATGAGTTTCAAGCTAAACATTAGAATAGATCATCACGATCAAAGTTGAGAATGAGGCAGTTAGAGTTTAGACCTAGAGGCAGTTATGTTCATTCTAGTGGTGGTAGAGGTCGGGAATTTGGAGGACAAACTAATGGTAGATAAATACAACAGATTCCCTATTGTGAATATTGTGGAAAAAGCTATGGTGGAGTATGTTGGAAGGTATCGGAAGCTTGTTTGCACTATGGCTCCTTAAAGCATCATATTAGAGACTGTCTAGCAACTTTAGGAGCACAATCTAGAGTGAAAGGAGGATCAGTGATGAAGATGACTATCTAACATAGTATAGCCAATGGAGCAGGACAGAGAGGCAGAGGTTGGTGTAAAGCTAATTTAGTAGGTCCTAGTGTTAGGATTGAGGTACAGAGTAACCAACTATAGTCTCAAGCCAATATCTTTACTATTATGAGATAGGAGCACATAATTCCCAGATGTTGATGCAGGTGTGTTACATGTCTTTAATTTTGAGGCATTTACATTGTTAGATCCCGGATCTACATATTCATTTATTACCCTACATTTGGCATCTAAATTGCATTGTGAGAGAGAGATGTTGAAATTTGGCTTAGAGGTGAGAACTCTAATATGTAGAGGGTGATTGGAGAAGTATGTAGAGGGTGTATTATTCGGGCTGACCAGGTCGAGTTAAAAGTCAATTTGATAGTATTGCAGTTGAAAGAGATAGATCTTATTTTAGGTATAAACTGGCTTACTGTTCGTAAGACTGTGATGAATTGTTACACTAAGGAAGTTATTTTTGAATCTCCTACTCAATCAAGGGTGATATTTTAAGGTATTAGTCAAGCAGTGTCAGCCAGATTGATCTCATCAATAAGTGTCAGCCAGATTGATTTCATCAATAAGTGCTTTTAGACTGATTCGAAGTAGTTGTGAGGCATATTTAGCCTATATGACTGATATCCGAGTTGAGCAGACATTACATGATAATCCTATTGATATGAATTTTTTGTATGTTTTTCCCACTGAATTATCGGGATTACGACTAAATAGGGAAACGGAGTTCACAATTGATCTTGCCCCAGGTACTCCTCCTATATCTATTCCTCCTTATAGGATGGCACCTGTGGAACTTAAAGAACTTAAGACTCAGCTGTAGGAGTTGTTAGATAAAGGTTTTATCAGACCCAGTGTGTCACCCTAGTGAGCTTCATTTTTGTTTGTGAAGAAGAAAGATAAGACTTTGAGATTGTGTATTGATTATGGGCAATTAAATCGAGTGACAATGAAGAATAAATATGCCCTACCGAGAATAGATGATTTACTTGATCAGTTACAAGGAGCTCAGGTGTTTACTAAACTGGATTTGAGGTCAAGTTATTATTAATTGAAAGTAGCAGAAGTTGATGTACCAAAAAGTGCATTCAAAACTAGATATAGAAACTTCGAGTTTTTGTGATGTCTTTTGGATTGACAAATGCTCTGGCAACCTTTATGGCATTGAAGTATTCCAACCTTACTTAGATCACTTTGTTATTGTATTCATAAACGATATCTTGGTGTATTCGAGGAGTTGAGAGGAACATTATGAGAATTTGAGCTTAATTTTACAAATAATGAGAGAGAAGTAATTGTACGCCAAGTTCAATAAGTGTGAATTATGGCTTGATCAGATGGTGTTCTTGGGTTATATAGTGTTTAGATGGGGTATACAGGCAGACCTAAAGAAAGTTGAGGTCGTGATGAAATAAGAAGCACCTAGAAATGTTTCAGAGATTTGGAGTTTTCTTGGGCTAGTAGGTTATTACAGGAAGTTTGTTGAGGGGTTCTCATTGATCTCAACCCCATTGACAAAGCTTCTAAGGAACAATTTACCTTTTCAATGAACTGATGAATGTTAAAAGAGCTTTGATGAGTTAAAACATTGATTAACTACGGCACCAATGTTGTCTATTCCATCTGGATTTGGAGGATATGTTGTATATAGTAATGCTTCACACCAAGGGTTAGGGTACATTTTGATGCAATATAGCAGAGTGATTGCTTATGCTTCGAGACAATTAAGGCCTCATGAGGTTGCGATTACAACTAGTTTGAGTTATACAGAGGAACTGAATAAAATAGTTCGATATCAAACTAAGCAATTAAGAAACCATGTAATTCCTTTGGTTAAAGTTCTTTGGAGAAATAATTCGAGAGAAGAATCTACATGGGAGACTAAGGAGAACATGAGAAAATAGTACCCCTATCTATTTGATCAAGCAAGTAAGAATTTCGAGGATGAAATTTCTTAAAGAGGGGAGAATTATAGTAGTCAGTTTCCAAAACTACTAAGAGTTAGAGTTTTTGATTGCTTAGTCACATGAATTACATTATATTAGAATGAATTTGGTGTATTTAGGATATGATTTTTTATGATTTCATTCATATGTATAATATAATCATACACACAAGAATTTTGATTTAGAAAATTGCACTCAATTGACATATTCCAGGGTTTGAAAGTTTTAAAATGATTATGATACGATTGTGCATTTCTAATGTCTTGTATTTTGATTTAAAAAATAAAAAGAATTGATGAATTACAATTAGTAATTTGGAGTTTATTTGTCACAATAGGAAGGTTGATGGATTAAAATGTATATTTAGACTAGAAAAATTTTCAAGTGGCAAAACAAGTATATGAACATTTAGGATGACTAAGCCTATAAAATGAGTGACATATGGCAGTAGACTTGAGTGACAAATGGCTTAGAGAATTGAGTGACAAATGGTAGAAGAACTAAGTCACATTCGGTAGCTTAAAGAATGAACATGTAGCTGGCTTAAACACTTGACAAGTGATCTAAAACTAATCTTACATTTATACTATGTGAGCAACACATTTAGCTCCTTTGTAATGTTTCTACTGTACTCTTTCCCTCTTCTTCCTCTTATTGCTGAAAATCACTCTTCCCTCATATCTTGAGTTTCTGCTATAAATTATGTCCATTGCCACCTCAAAACCTTTGTTAATTTCTTAAGAAAGATAACTATATTATGTCGTCTTCTTCTTATCTCTGCTGAAACTCATCCTACTCCCTCATTGTTCCTGAGATGATCTTGTATGCATGTGAGGAAAAGCAGGCTTGATACATTAAAATGACATTTGAGCTAAACAAGTAAGTGAAGTACTAATTTATTGTGGCATGTGTTAGCAGAAATTTTGATGACTGATTAGGTATGGATTGAATGTGATAGTGGTGTTGAAATTGTGTTGGAAAATGATGAATGAAAGGGGTAACTTCTGTTTTGTTTTTGGATGCATGACAACAGTAGTTTATGGGCTATTATTTGGATGATTTAAGTTGGGATTTGAAGTATAATTAATGATGAATTCATGCTAAAGATAGGTGTTATTGAAGTGTTTTCAAATATAGAAGAGTTAGGATTGCATGTATGATGGTATAAAGTGAAAGGTAATGAAACAAATGAGCAGATTTTTGTGAGATTTTATTAATCAATATGGAAACTAGACTAGTATGAAATGAAGTAGCTTTAAAGGACATGAACTATGGAGAAATTCAAGTGGTAGTGATGTCTCTAAATATATGAAATTCGTTTCGAATTGAGGGAAGAAAGATAGTGCATGATCATCGCCGTCAGTGCATGATCGTGGCCTATTGTATGAGCTTCTGTCACGATTGTGGCATGGTCTACCACAATCGTGGGCCTAGTTCTAGAATGTTAATTTTATCCTTGTGTACATGTTGAACCAGCTTAGGAAAAGTCACCCTAAATTAGTATATTTGGTCTTGATTAAGGCTTGGAATGAACCTAGATTATTGCTTGATTAATTAGTTAAGAGCTTGATCAGTTTAGGTTGTTAATTGATGTCATATCTTTAAGAATGTATTGTTTTGATGTCAATGCATTCAAATATGGAAATTATGATGTGATAAAGGAATAAAGGTATTCATATGAATGCAAACATGATCTTAAGGATATGAGTAATGTGTATTCGGCATGAATGAATGAGCATTGAATAACATGAGGTAATTATGAATGAGAATTGGGTAATTGTATGGATATATATTGCTAGAAAAATTTGGTGAATGTATGATTGATGAATTTGGAGTAAATCAAGCTTACTTAAGGTATAAACCTGACCACAAACTAGTTGTATACAAGATATTATCTTTGAATGGTTAAGATATTTATATAAGAATACATACCCGGAAAGTCAATTGAGCATGCATTAAAACATGAAATATATACATGTGTATGATTTTATATTCATATGATTAAAGAAATTAATGATTTGTGAACTATATGTGTATTACATGACGATAGATGCCAAAGGTAATTATCTGTTAGATTTGTGTTCTAAAAGTTATCTAAGATGATTACTTTTATATGTTATACTTATGAATTGAATGTTATTAATATTTTGTTCCATGAGTTTTATATTTATTTAGAAGTGTTCAAGAAGATGCCCTTGGTCTTGAACCGCAGAACTCTAAATAATATAAATATTCAATTCTAAAATGTTCACAGGTCTTGGATATTAGCAGGAATACTAATATGCCATATAAGACTGTCGTGTTGACTAAAAGTATGTTTTAGTTCTATAAACGTTGATAAAGGATTATCATTTAATAACGAGAATATATGAAAGGTTTCATCTATTGAACAAACCTAATAGATAAAACATTATATGGATTGTGATTGTGTCATTAATGTTTTTATCGTGTCTTTGATTCCAAGATTAATACATATATATTTTTCACACAAGGAATGTATAACGTAATTATTATTAAAAGCAGCTTATAACAAGTGGTGATAAAAAATAATAGTTCTTTATATATAACTTGTGCGAGAAAAGGTAAATGTAAATAGCATCATTGCCACTCATTAATAATGAGTAATGATATTTTATAGGCCCTTGGTAAAGTAGAATTATAAATGGATCCAATATAACTGAGGTACAGTTATAATTTATAATTACTTAATGGAGACCAAGAAACGATTATAATACTAAGATGACACAGTCCTACTTTGTATATTAATCATAATATCATAAGGTAAGGAATGGACACAAGTAATGTTAATGATAACATTACTAGAAGGATCGTGTTACGTAAAAGGTTTACTAAACATCTATGTTGTTTGGGTAGCTGTAATGTATAGCTAGA